>JAJHSJ010000015.1:3763537-3837893 GCA_021015155.1 Magnolia officinalis | reverse complement strand
CTCCTTACGCCGTAGAAGCGTAACGAACACGATAGAATCGATAAGCCTTTGTCTACGGTGATTTGACAACCTACAACATGATTCAGATTAGTTATTTCACAACTCACACTACCTGGAGCTCAAAACAGTTTAGGGTTAGGTTTTCTTACCTAAGAATGAGCCGGAATCGCCGGAAAAGTGATTAGATAGCGATGGTTAAACACGTATAGCACCAGGGTAGAATAGCAGGAAGATTCTCTCACTTCTCTCACACTTTCTCTCTCTTTTCTCTCTTCTCTCTCCTAGGTTTTCTCAAATTCGTATGGTGAGAATGAGAGAGGGTTTAAGGTCCTTATATACGCCTAAACTTGACAGAAATAGGCCCAAGGCCAAGGTATACTTAGGTTTTGTGCAAAGGGCTTCTGTTTTGGCTCAACGGAGCATTTCCGAAGCCCCTCCTTGAGCCAAAGGTCGGACTTAAGCTCACAGACTATGGATCTAGGTCGAGTTAAGTTTTCATTCCAATAGGGTTTCCAGATCACACGTGGCGGACCAGTTTCAGTTCAACGGTCACAGAAACTCGATTAGGGTTACAAGTATACGGACATGTGTATGAAATTTTCCTTGATCCGAGGGTGTATTTGGGTCAGATTCTGACGGTCTGATTACTTATATCAGGCCCGCAAGCGACAAGTGTCAGATTACTTAAATTAGATTTAATTTCTAAAGAAACCTACGTTTTCTCACACTCTTCACTCCGGGCTCAAGCGAATAGCCATGGGACACTATCTAGATTTGATCTCCGAGATGGTTATCAAGCCCAGTAAGGTGGTACTAATCGTTTAATTTCGCATTAATCGGACTTTCGACATGCGGTCCAAATCTGATACGAAATTTCAATGTGCTCCCGAGTGCAACTGGGTAATGAGATTGATCCTAGATTTTAGGGTAATGTAGCACTAACTGTTCTACTTGTTTTGGGTCTTATGGATCGTATTTAAAGCGATTAGTGCTAATTTCACAGGTACTCTAGTTTAACACTAGCTAATTCTCGCCTAATTTCTAAAGGATTTAGTCTTGTATGATTTCTGTTTGAGGTGGTACTTAGGCCTTTGTAGGTTATATATAAAGTCATCCAAGTTATTAATAATTACTAAAGCATGCCCTAATTACAACAGAAGAAGATCCTAGGGCAGGAGAGGCTAATGTTCCAAATAACCTATTCGTTTTGTGAGATTCCATAAGGGTAATGGTTAAAAGCTCATTTTATTCGTTTTGTGAGAAACATAAGGGTAATGGTTAAAAGCCCATTCCAAATAACCTGGCGTATGGTGTTCTCGCCAGCTCGTAGATGCGAATTACAGTGGTTTGAATAGATTGATAATCTAGATTACACCGGTTAGGATTGTGACTTTGTGCGCCCGAACTAATTCTCAGTTGGATCTAGCCTCTTGTCTTTAATTCAATATGTTTGATGTGATGCAATGTAATAATCACATCGATTGACGAATTCTAACAATTCGATCAACAGCCTAAATAATGAACAATGAATATCTTCTTCTTCTTCTTTTAGTGAATATAATTTATGACAATTTGGGTCCTAAATCTGATAGGGTCCATCATATATTGATTATTTTTCTAAATAATCATATTTGTCAAAAATAGTTGTGGCCTTCATGAGATCAATGGCCAGAGGGCTATCAGTTCTAGTGGTACCTATTTAACCAACGGTCAAGACTCGGATGAAAGACTTTTAGAAGTTCCTGCGATGGGATGCAAGGAGGGGTTTACCGTGATGTTTACGAGAAATCCAACTCATTCATCCATTTTCCAACTCATTTTAAGACATTCAACCAAATTGGGGAGGATACAAAACTCAAGTGGCCCATTCGAGATGAAACAGTGGGGATAGTAATGCTTCCTGTTGAAACTTCCTAGGCTCCACCTTGATGTTTATATGCCATCCAAACCATTTTAAGGTGATTTTCACTTTTATGAAGTGAGAACACCAACAACTTAGATTGATACAAAACTTTTGTGGTCATACAAATGTTTTAATGGTGGTCATTGAATTTGTTGGGGGACCGCATAAGCACTCAGAGATTAATCAAGTAGAGTAATCCAATCACGCAATTCAAGCACAATCACAAGGACTCCAAAATTTAACGTGGAAAAACCCTTTCGGGAAAAACTACTGAACAAAGCGACAAATCACAATGAAAGTAGAAATTACAAGAGATAGAGATTACCCAATTCAAACAAGCCTCGAATCTCCCTTACAAGCCCCTTCAAACCCTAGGACGAATTTGAAAGCTCTAAGATACTCCCTAGTATCAATTACACTCATATTTATAACATCTAGGAGAATCACAATTGGAATAGAAAGGAAATCCGTAAGAAATCTGACAAAAATCCCGCAATTTCACAATTCTGCGTATTTCCTGCGCAATAATTTGGTGGCACCTTCGATGGGACTTCGATGGCATCGACTAAACCGTCGATGGCATCAAACACACTTCGATGCCATCGAACTAATACCAAAACGTTACAATGACTATACATGAATATTCTGGATTTTACCAATGGCATCGACCAGTCCTTTGATAGCATCGAGCAGCCTTCGATGACATCGAATAGAGTACCCAAACCGTCCACCAACCAAATCGATATATTCCAGATTTCTCTGATGGCATTGAGCCAACTTCAATGGCATCGAACTTGTCATCAAGAGACTATTGAATTACAGATTTAAGAATCAATCAATAATCTCCACCATGTCTTCAGTTGCTTTTCTTCATCACTCCTTTTTCTCCATCTCTAATCATGTCTTTCATCATAGTAATAACATCACTTCTCGTGCATCCTCCATCTTTCTTTACGTCCTCGCCAAGCCAGAGAAGTTGCACAGAACTTGATCTTCTCTATGGGAACCACATAAGTGAGCGTGTCCGCCGGATTCACGCTCGTGTGAATCTTCTCCAGAGTCACGTCTCATTCCTCAAGCACCCGTCGGATAAAATGGTGACGAACATCAATGTGTTTAGTACGTGAGTGATAAATAGAATTTTTAGCCAAATTGATCACGCTTTCATTGTCACAATTAACTGGCATGACCTCCTGCTGAAGATTCAACTAATTTACCATTCCCTTCAACCAAACACCTTCTTTAAAAGCCTCTGTCACTGCCATATACTCAGCTTAGGTCGTGGAAAAAGCCACCACGAACTGAAGCTTTGACATCTAACTAATCGCTCCACCCGCCAGCATAAACGAATAAATTGAAGTCGACTTTCTAGAATCTAGACTGCTTACGTAATCTGAATCCACATATCCAACTAACTTGGCTCATGTTTTCTCAAAAGATAAGATGTAGCCGTGTGTACCTCGAATGTATCGAAGTAGCCATTTCACCACTTCCTTGTGTTACTTTTCAGGGATAGACATATATCTACTAACAACACCAACTGCCTAAGAAATATACGGTCTCGTGCAGACCATGGAATATATCAAACTTCCAACCACATTTGAATAGGGCACATGAGACATACCCTACTTTTTTTCATCTGTTTTAGGAGTTTTTCTGAAGAAAGTTTAAAGTAAGCAGCGTAAGGAACGCTAACCGGCTTTACCCTATCCATCCCATACTTCCCCAATACTTTCTCAAGGTAATCTTTCTTAGATAACCAAAGCTTGCTCCTCTTCCTATCTCTATATATATTAATGCCAAGAAACTTTCTTGCAATCGCCAGATCTTTCATCTCAATTGTCCCTGATAACTAAGTCTTCAGTACATTGATTTTAGACATTTTATGATTGACGATCAACATGTTATCAACATACAATATCAGATGATGAATTTTTCATCACTCAGTGTCTTATAATAAACACAATGATCATATTCACTCCTAGTGAACTCCTGACTCAATACGAAAGAATCAAACATTTTATACCACTGCCTAGGCAAATATTTCAGGTCGTATAATGGCCTCTTTAACTTGCAAACCTTATTCTCTGCCCTTTTTATTTCGAAGCCTTCTGATTGCTTCATGTAGATATGCTCTTCCTATTCTCCATGCAGGAATGCAGTCTTCACATCCATTTGCCCTAACTAAAGATCATATTGGGCAACCAGAGCTAACACGAATCTGATAGATACTTGCTTCACAATTGGCATGAATATCTCACCTTCCCTTTGAGCGTAATCCTATGCTACCAAACTTGCCTTGTACCTATCATATTTCTTCTTGAAGATTCACTTGCTCCCGATTTCTTTTTGACCGACGGAAAGCTCCACCAGCTCCCATGTCTCGTTCCTATACAATAAGTCTATCTCATTGTCCTTTGCCACTTTCTATTTTCTACATCAGGCTCATCAAGAGCCTCCTGAAGAGTAGAAGGATCATCCTCATCTGTAATAAGGGTGTATAAGATATTAGAATCATTCTTGTATCTCGCCGGTAACCAGCGATCCCTAGGCGGATTCCTTCTCACAGGTGGCTGCTACACTACTTCAGTACCTTTGTCTCCATATCCGTTTTAGTTTGAGTATTACCTGAGTCAACCTGAACTTCCACAACCAAACTTTTTGATTCCTCTTGCTCATTCAATTCATTCTTGTGGAATAAGTAGCCTTCGTCGAATTTGACGTCACCACTAATGATGATTTTTCACGTGACCCGGTCATACAACTTGTACCTATCCACACCACTATATCAAGCAAAGATGTACTTTTTAGTTCTTCGGTCTAGCTTATCTCTCTCAAGTGACAGTACATGAGAGTAAGCTTCACAACCAAACACATGCAGTCCCTAATAGTCTACCTTCTAATCACTTTATACATCCTCTGAAATCTTACAATTAATGACTGTAAAATGAGACCTATTCACTAAGTAACAAGCCATATTAATGGCTTCAGCCATAGCTCATTGCCCAACCTGACATTATTAATCATGCATCGAGCTTTCTCTAAGAGAGTTTGATTCATTCGCTTAGTCACACAATTATACTTTGGTTTGTAGTGCACTGTATTGTACCTTATGATCCCTTAATCCTTACTGTATTGATTGAATTCACCTAAAGTAAAATCTCTACTGTTGTTTGTCCTTAGAACTTTTACCTTTCGCCTTATCTGTTTTTCCATCATGGCCTTTAATTGTTTGAAATTAGTGAAACCCTCAGATTTATTTTTCATGAAATAAAGCCAAACTTTCCTAGAATTGTCATCAATAAACGTGATGAATCATGACGACCTTCTAGTGGAAACCACATGTGACGACCCCCATACATCAGAATGCACATAATCAAGAACACTATTACATATATATTTTTCATATTTAAAAGTGAACCTTGAATGTTTACCATCTATACAATGCTTACATATACTTAAATCAAAAACTTTAAAAGATGGAATTAAACAACGATCAGAAAGTACCTTCGTGCCCCCACTTGCTCATGTGACCTAAACGTGCATGCCACATATGTGCTGACATGGAATCCGATGTAGCTGTTGTAACTCCACCTACTGATATTCTCACGATTAACCTGTAAATGTTACTGCTACGTTGTGCCTTCATGACAATAAGTGCCCCTTTGAAACTTTAAGGACACCATCGAAATTAGTGAATTTATAACCAAGCACGTCAAGTGCTCCAAGAGATACCAAGCTCTTTCTCATGTCAGGAATGTACCTCACTTCTGTCAAGGTACGCTCAATGCCATCAAATATCTTGATGCGCACCAATCCAACACCCACCACATCTTGAGATGAAAGTGCATGTTTTCTGACGAAACGGACAAATACGACCAACTTTGTGGGTCGATTCACCTTGGATGACCCATTTCAGTAAGGATTGATAGGTTGCGCGCCCCGTAACGATACCTGGACCAAAAGTTATGGTTAATTTATGGTTCACCTTCTTTTGGTCCAACCATGCTAGGAATGTATTTGTGTCACGTCCTACATCAAATACATGGTTATTCCCAATCCAGTCTAACCCAACACAAATTTACTAAAGGCAAAGATTAGTAAGGACAATAAATAATAGGTAAGAAAATAAAAATAAAAATCAATAGCACTAAGCAATGCTTCCAATTCAAAAGGCCTAAATCAAATGCACCCAGTCAAAAGGATCCATATCAAAAATCCCAAACAAATTCATAAATTGAAACCCCCAAATAAAATCTCCAAATTACAACCTATTTCATAAACTCTCAAATCAAATACCCAAATTAGAAACACCAATGAAAGTACTCAAATGAAAGCTCAAAATAAAAAAGAAAATCAAGATATCCCAATCACAAACTTTGAAGCAAAAGCCTCAAATAAAAAATCAAAAATCTAAACCGTTATACATTATAAATGTATCTCAACGTGCAAAGAAACATTACGATCAAGTCGTCCATTTGGTTAATACCCACAAAATTTCTCCGTAGGCATCCTCAATGGCCCACCATATCAACGGTTCCCAGAACTAATGAATAATCTAGGAGACACTAAGAATGGGATTGATCGATAATTTCTAATTGTTTTTCAATTCCCTCTTTTAAATGCACCTAAAAGCGTTTCGATTATTTACCAACACATTCTTCACTTTGTCATATATTCACAATTACTGCTTTTTAGACATTAAAATAGAGGATAGTACAAATTTCATGTGGCGCCCACTGTGATATATGTGTCTTATCCACGCTGTCCACTCATTCTAAGGGCTGATCTTATGGCATAAACCCAAAATTAAGGTAGATCCAAACTCATGTAGACACGCCACGTGAAATATTTATTGAACGCCTATAGTTTTTTTTTTTTTTTTTTTTTTTTTTTGGGGGGGGGGGGGGGGGGGGGGGGGAAAATTTCATTGGGGGGGAAGGACAAAAAACAGATATTCGGGTCTTCAAAGGAAAATGACCAACAAAAGACCTATCGTAAGGAGGCTCGAACAGTTGGCCCAAAAGCAAAACAAAGGAACAAACAAAGATGTTGAGGCTTTAATTCTTCCTCTCTCTGATCGACCCGAGACCGACCTTGTCAAGGAAGAGGAAACCCCTCACTTGCTGAGGCAAATCCGCCTTGCAAGAAGTAAGAAAACAACTTGGGACACACTTCCAACATGAGCGAGCGCATCAGCCGAAGCATTACCCTCCCTGAACACGTGTCTGAACTCCACCAAGGCAAGATTCCGAAGTCTATCCGTAATGGTTCTCCAACCATTCCATATCCAACCAATGTTTGCTTCCTCATTGAAGACTTTAATCACCAAATCCGAATCTGACTCAACCACAATTTTGGAGAAGCCTTTATCCAAACATTGAAGAATCCCATCATGAATCGCACGAATCTCAGCTCCAATATTGGACATCACACCATAACCAAAAGCGAATCTCAGTTCCAATATTGGACATCACACCATAACCAAAAGCGAAACCAAACAAGATTTCGCCCTTGTCATTTCTACAGACACCTCCACCCCCAGCCAAGCCCGGGTTGCCCCTTGAGGACCCATCAACATTTACTTTCACCCAACCTGCAGGTGGTTTCTGCCATAAGACCACAGTTTGGTGCGATGGATGAGGCTGCACATACCCTCTCTTAACATTTTCATTGGAGGTGGTGGTCAGCCACCAAGAGACTTTTGCAATAATCGATGGAGCCTTCATAGCTCTATCATCATAAATAGCTCCGTTCCTAGCTCGCCAAAGTTCCCAAAGAATAAAAGCTGGAGAAAGAAGGTTACGTACCGAGCACACTCTGCTGTCTGCGCAGGCCCTCCTCCATTGCTGGATTCTAGCTTCCACCGTTGACGCCTGCAATAAGGAGATCCCTGCCTGAATCGCTATCCATTTCCAGACATAAATTGCTTGCTGACCGTCCAGAAAGAGATGGGACATGGTCTCTTCGGCCGGACCATGCTCAGAATCCTCTCTGCAGCAACCACACTTTGATGCCAAGGACACGCCTCTGGATTGAATTGCTTTTTCAACCGGAATTGCATTGTGGAGAATTTTCCAGATGTGAGCTTACTTGAGCTTTGGATCTTACCTATAGTTAAAATCCTTTTATGACACGATTTCCTATTATGTGAGCTTACCAGTTGAACGCCTATAGTTAAAATCCTTTTATGACACGATTTCCTATTATGTGAGCTTACTTGAGCTTTGGATCTGAACTATTTTTGGGCTCATGCTCTAAAATGGATGGACGAAATGGATATGGCACAGGCATCACAGTTGAGCCTAGGAGATTAAGTCCACCCTTTGCAAATGGCTTTCCAAGGAGGAAATATCCATTTATTCTTACCAGAGATCAAGCTAATGATCAGCATTTACGTGTATGCGAAAGCCTTTCGCAGTAAGTTCCTGCATTGAAATAGGTGGGTCTACGGTGATGTTTTTCAGAAATTACTCCATCCATAAGTTTTGTGAGCTCCTGTGGGAGATGAAACCAAAATTGAGAAGGATAAATGACTCAAGTGGCGGTACTAAAGGAAAAAGGTAGTTAAGGAAATTTACCGTTGAAACGTCCTTAGGTTCGACAGTGATATTTAAATTCCATCCATACCGTTAATAACCTGATTTGTACTGGGATGAACTGATAACAAAAATAATACCATGATTTTTTGGCCCCACGATTATTGCAACAGTAGACGTTCAATTATCACTTTTTCGGCCCACTTGAGCATTGAATACAGTTCATTTTTGGCCTCATATCCTAAAATGAACTCAAAAAACGGATGGGCAGAGAGGATTTCTCACAAATGTGACAGTGGGCCCCACTTGGGTTCCTAGCGCAGGAAAAAGCCTTTCCCAAGAAGTTCCTGCGCAAGTGTATTGGTTGGGGCCCACCGCATTGTTTGTTGGACATCTACCTTGTTCATCCGTTTGGCGAGCTCATTTTAGGATAAGTGATATAATTTTAGGTGTATCCAAAACTCAAGTGGACCACACCAGAGGGAAGTTTGGGGAAAGAAATACCTACCATTGAAACCTTCCTGGCATCCACCTTGATGTTTATATGCCATCCAAACCGTTTATAAGGTCTTTATCACTGGGATGAAGTGAAAATACTAAAATTTTAGCCCGAAGAGAAGCTTTATGGCCACAAGAATGTTTCAACGGTTCTAACTGAATATCCACTGATTCCTCTCGTGTGGCCCACTTGAGTTTTGGATACACTTCATTTTTGGTCATAAATACTAAAATGATCTCGCCAAACAGATGAACGGGGTAGATGTCCCACAAACATGGCCATGGGCACCACCCAGAATCCTTGCCCAGGAACTTCCCGTGAAAGGCTTTCGCAGGAAATCCGCGTCCGTCATTGGGCCAGCCGGAAGCGTATTGCGTGGTGTGCCACACATACCCTGGCGGCGTGTTGATGTCACCAAGTTTTGTGGGGCCCACCATCATGTATGCACTATATCAACACCGTCCATCCATTTTGTAAGTTCAGTTTAGGTAGTGAGGCCAGAAATGAGGGAGATATGACTACACCACAAAAAGCAATGGGGACTGATTCTTAGGTTTATTTGCCATGCAACCTGTTCATACAGCCAGACAAACTTAGATGAAGGGAAAAAAACAAACATCAAATTGATCTAAAACTTCTGTGACCCTTAGGAGGTTTTCAATGGTAATCACTCAATCCCCCTGCATTTTATGGTGTGGTGCACTTGAACTTTAGATCTGGTTCATTTTTGGGCTCAACCTCTAAAATGATCTCTCCAAATGGATGGACGGTTTGGATATAAAACAGAAGTCGTGGTGGGTCCATCGAACTTGATATAAACACATCACCGAGGTCGGTGGTGTGTGGTACACCAGGCAATCCCCTTCCCACTGTGCCAGGCCTATGGTTGCCTTCAGCTCGGTTTTTGAATTACACGCGCATGTAAGAACTTTACTCGGAAGAAAAATTTTTGGACTAGAATGCTTTTTAACTTTTGTAGTGGTTGGCCCCATCTTTTAAATCTTTTCTGTGTAAGATTAACAAAAAATAAAAATAAAAATAAACGGAAAAAAGTAAAGTAAAGAAAAATCGAAACAATACTGTGAAGTATTTTTATATCTATCATTACCCAAGCATTATTTGGATTGATAACGTCTGTTTTTGTATCTACCGTTAACAAAGCATTATTTCAATTGATAACGTCTGTTTTTGTATCTACCGTTAACAAAGCATTATTTCAATTGATAACGTCTGTTTTTGTCTCGTGTTAAAGAAGCAATGGCGGAGAGTGTCGCTGGATTCTTGTTTGAAAAGCTAAGTGCCCTTCTGACTCAAGAAGTATCCCTACTAAGGGGAGTACGGACTGAAGTAGAAGAAATCAACCTCGAGCTTGAAAACATGCGAGCCTTCTTAAGGGATGCTGATAGAAGAAAGGATAGCAATGAAGGATTGAGAACCTGGGTGGGGCAAGTAAGAGATGCTACATATGAAGTGGAGGACATCATCGATGAGTTCGTGTATCGCATGGACAGGCCACAACGAGGTGGATTCAGGGGTTTTCTCCTTAATACCATCACTCTCCTTAAGAATATTCGCTACAGGCACCGTTTTGCCACTCAACTGCAAGGTCTGAAGAAAAATATTGCAGACATCTCAACGAGAAAAGATCAATATAATCTTATTAATACAGAAGATGGATCGAGCTCACAGAATGCTAGTGAAAGATGGAAACATCATGGAGAAACTGCTCTTTATGAAGACGATGATGAAATTGTAGGGCTCAAAGAAAGAATAGATCAAATAGTTGTATGGTTGACAGAGGAAGAACCAAGACGTACTGTTATTTCTGTGGTGGGGATGGGTGGTCTGGGTAAGACCACTCTTGTGGCGAAAGCTTACAAGCATCAAATGGTAAAGAAGCATTTCGAATTCTGTGTTTGGGTTTCTGTTTCACAGTCTTACAATGTGGAAGGACTTCTAAAAAGTGTGATAACTGATCTGTTCAAGAAAAACAAACTTGAGGTTCCGAGCAATGTTGGCAGCATGAATCGCTTACAACTAGTAGAGATGGTGCGTGATTATTTGGACACAAAGAGGTACCTTCTGGTCTTAGACGACGTATGGAGTGTAGATGCATGGACAGATCTTAATATTGCCTTTCCACGAAATAGATGTGGAAGTAGGATAATGCTTACTACTCGAAATGAGAATGTAGCCTCTGCATTAGGGGATGGAAGCCGTTCATTTCCACTCGAGCGTCTTCAAGAGAAAGAGGCTTGGGAACTCTTCAGTAAGAAGGCGTTTTGGAAGGAACCCTGTCCTCCAGAGTTGCAGGAATTGGCACAAAAAATTGTAGACAAGTGTGGAGGCTTGCCACTCGCAATTGTTTCTTTGGGCAGCCTCTTGTCATTGAAAGACAAGACAGCGTTGGAGTGGAATCGAGTCTACAGAAACCTGAGCTGGCAGTTGACAAATGATCAAATGCTTGAAAGAGTAAAGCACATCTTGTTGCTTAGCTTCTATGATCTACCGTACCGTCTTAAGCATTGTTTCTTGTATTGTTGCATGTTTCCGGAAGATTATTTAATTCATCGTAAGCAGCTGATTAGGTTGTGGGTGGCAGAGGGTTTCGTGGAGGAGACAGGTAAACTTACCATGGAGGAGGCGGCGGAAGACCACCTGAAGGAACTCGTGCACCGTAACATGCTTCAGGTTGTTGAGACGAACCACTTTGGAAGGGTGAAAGGCTGTCAAATGCATGATATTGTACGTGAAGTGGCCTTATCCTTATCAGATGAAGAGAAGTTCTGCATGATATATGATGAGAAGCAAGCAAGGCAAGAAAGCAAAGTCCGCCGCATGTCAATCTACAGTAGTGGAGAAATTATTCAATCTACTGCAGGTATGGTACATCTTCGTTCTCTTATGGTGTTTGGTGGAAGCAGGTCTTTTTCATCTTCTTTAAATACGATGGCATCAAGCTTTAGATTGTTGAGGGTCCTAAATCTAGAAGGAGTTCCTATCCAAAGCATACCAGATGAAGTGACTAACATGTTCAATTTACGGTATCTAAACTTAAGTGCAACTGAGGTTAGGGAGCTTCCCGAATCTTTATGGAAGCTACAGAACCTTCAAACACTGGACGTCAGGAATACGGAGCTAGAGAGGCTACCCAGTGGGATTGTGAAGCTACGGAAACTACGACACCTGTTTTTTTATCGAATTACTGACGAGTTTTTTAATAATTTTGATTTCTTCAGTAGCATCCAAGTTCCTATAAGAATATGTAATTTAACTAGTTTACAGACTCTACTCACTATCGAAGACAAAGAAGGGGAGATTGTTAGAAAAGTTGGGAACTTAACCCAACTTAGAAGTCTTGGCATTTCTAAAGTCAGAGAAATTGATGGAGCTGAGTTGTGCAATTCAATCGGAAAGATGAAACACCTTCTGAAGTTGAGTGTGACTGCAAGTGCAGAGGAAGAAACACTTCAATTGGAAGCACTCTCTACTAACCCTCCACCGCTTCTTCAGAAGCTTTACCTGTCTGGGCATTTGGAGAAGGTGCCTCGATGGCTTAGCTCCCTTGTGAACCTCGCCTATTTGGAGTTGAATTGGTCAAAGCTGAGAGAAGAAGATCCGCTTTCGTCACTCCAAGCATTGCCCAATCTGGCGTACCTTCAACTTCAGAATGCCTATGAAGGGCAGCAGTTGTGTTTCCGCGATGGTCGGTTTACTAAGCTCAGTGAACTTCGTTTACGGGATATGAAACAACTAAATCGGATAGTAATAGAGAAGGGATCATTGCCAAGCATCCAAAAGCTAATTCTGATCGACTGTCGAGAGTTGAAGACTCTTCCAGAAGGAATTGAATACCTCTCCGGACTCCAAGAGCTAGTCTTATTCGAGATGCCACCCGAATTGACAGATAGGTTGAAACTAAAAGATGGAAGCGAGGAGGACCGTAGACAGGTAGGGCACATCCCCATCATCGTGCGTGGACAGCGGACAGAAGCGGAGGGATTGGTCACGGAACGACTCAACTAGTCATCTATCCTTCATTCGTTGATGAGGTAAGTCTAGCCGCACAAAGAATCTTTTACTCGATGAATGTGCAAATTAATGAATTTATTTCTTAAATATACTGTGTGTCAGGAGTAACTCGGTAGGCTAAGCGTACGTGGGATCCATTGCGATTTATTAATTTTATCCACTCCATCCAGCCATTTTAACAGATAATTATAAAGCTTGACATAAAAAATTAAATATATCCAAATCCCAAGTGAACCACACTTATTATGAATTGAATGTCTACCCGTGGGCCAAATAAGTTTAAGATGAAACTGATATTTGTGCTTTCCCTTCATCCATATCTGTGTGATCTTATGAACAGGTTGGATGACAAATAAACATCACTGTGGGCCTTAGTAAGGTTTTAACAGTTTTAATCATTATTACACCTGAGCTTTGGATATGCTTTAATTTTGGGCTCAACGCCCTATAATTATCTGAAAAAACGAATGGACGGTGTGAATGAAGTACATACATATACGGTGGCCCAGCAGAATTTACTCAGTGGGATAAAAGCGTGCTGAGTTGCTCAGCAGGCAATCCAATTTCCAGATGTAGTGCCTGATCCATTCTTAGTAGACCCTGTTTGAATCGAATCACCAACCTTTGACTGTGTATCTTGTATAAATAAACAGTTCGGATCCAGCACCCATATCCATGGCTCAAATGGCAGACTGAGTGGAGATACCTCGTTTCAACACTTGAGGTCTTGGTATCGATCCCTAGTGGGGTTGGCTAACATGGAGTCTGTGTACACACATAGGTGTGTACTAACATGCTAACCCAAAAATAAAAATTAAAAAAAAAACAGTTCGGATCCATTAGTAGGAATCATTTGAATGAGGCCTAAATCCCTATAAATAAACAGTTGCTCAGTACCTTCACGGACGAACGTGGGACACATATATTGTCGGCAGCGAGATAGCAGAGCCATTTCTGTACTGCAATTGGGCCCGTCCATGTTGTGGACCTTATCATGAATGGACTATGTACGAAAAATCACAAATGTAGAAAATTTTAACTTTTCTGTTTGGAAGAATATTTCAAGGACGTGGGCTTTTTGGCACAATATTTCAGCCCAGCGGTAGCTGAAATAGGCAAGGACCAAAAGCCCATTGGCCAGCCTGGCCCCTTTGGCCCTACTATCAGGCTCATAAGGTGGGCAGGCTAGGGTTGCCCTTGGGTCATACACTCATGAACCAGGCCCAGACACGCTTGGGCATGAAAGTGCACAGAAGCAATTACATACCATACAGGAAACGTACAAACTGTGCATTATGTGCTCTCGCCATCTAGATGGACGGGCCAAAAATCAAAGGTGGATGTATAGGTTCTCATATAAATCCACTAGTGCATCTATCATGCATCAATTATGGATCTATTGTTATATTTGTTATGGATCTATGGTTGTATCTGCTAAAAAACTATTATTTATGTGTTTATGTTATAGATCTATTGCAGTGTGTCTCTAGTCTAAGTTTTGAGGAGATTAGCAAAGGTGTTGAACATGAAAAGAGTAAAATGTGTGACCAAATGTCATAATCTTCATCAAGGATGTAGAGCTGAAGGGCGTGTAGTGACCTCACCAAGAATGTGGAGCTAAAGGGTAGCATTGTCTTGGGTGAGAGGCTTTGGAGGCTATTAATGTCTACTGGGTATATTTTTAGCATGGAATTTCTTGGACAAAAGTCTGTTTCTATGAAAAGTGTGTTTGTCTATACATAAACGTAGCTGGAAATGGGTTTTATATATGATTACGGGCTTTGCTTAATATGGTTGTTATTTGGGTATGGCTATGGATATTGCAAAACATGGGTTTTTTTTTATCAGCATGGTTGAAAAGTTGACTTTAGACATGTACTATGTTGCATGTGTATTTGGACATGGTTGCTTTTACATTATATGTGGTTTTCCTTTTCACACATATTTACTGCATGGATTATATGTGAAAATTGCTTTGGAACGAGAAGCAGTGTTTGTGTTTATGGGTATGTCAAACGTGTTTCTTTGTGTCAATGGTATTGCTATTGGAATGTGAATATAAATTTTCATGATGGAGAGAAAATGCTAATGGCATTTTAGGGACATTGGCTAGGTGATATACATGTCCTAAGTGGAGTGCAATATATTGTCTGTCAAGGAAATTGCTGAAATGTTTGGCTTTCAACATCTTTCCCTAAGCAAATTTCACCTTCATGGCTAAAGCTAGCCTACATGTTTGAACACACGAGGAGTACTTAATACCCGTTCGGTCCATTGATGAGTAACAACATCATTGTGCCAAACACTCTTTTCTCCTATGCAATCACAATTTGGGTCCCAGTCTCCTCAAATAGCAACCTGACTGGACATCTGCCAGCTTGTTGCCGGGGTTCAAGACTCTGAGGCCTTTCCACAAACACAAGTTGCACGCCTGAAAGGCAGCCTTCCCACGCTGCTATCTCTGTCTTCTTGGGCTATGGCCTGACTCTCTCCGTTGCGTTTATCATCATCTGCCTTTGAAGAAAATGCCACTGGTGTCATAAGTCCCATTACAGCCTCCCCGGAGACGAAATCCTTCCCTCCTAAGCCATGCAATCCTTCCATGCACTGCGCCTGGTGGACAGACTCTTTTTTTTTTTTTTTTTTCTATTAAACAAAAGGATAGATACAGATATTTCAGGCCGCCCGGGGATGCAAAAAGATCTCACCAGAGCGCCTATCCTATATAAATATAGACACCCACCCAAAACCCTTAAGAAACAATACTCAGACTTCACGGAAGGAGCCCAGACTTATCTTATCTAACATATACATACCCCTAATAAGTGGAGGGAGGTCCCGCGACGAATGGAACCTTGAAAAAATTTGGCTTGATGCACCCGATTTAGCCAGCCCATCAGCGGAACCGTTACCTTCTCTCGGGATGAGAGAAATCAAAAAATCACCTCTACACTGCCACCTAAAGATCCTGGTCCACCAGTGTTTCCATTTCCACACTATTGACGAGTTGTCCTTAAAGCTGTCAAACACCCATTTGGAGTCGGATTCCAGAACGACCCGAGTGAACCCAAACTCCACACATAGAGACATCGCATCATGAAGAACACGGAGCTCTGCTCTGTTATTTGTACTAACTCCATAGCCATAGAGAACGCGAATAAGAAATTCCCAAAGGAGTCTCAACACAAACCACCCCCTCCCGAGGGGCCGGGATTGCCCCTAGCCGCGCCATCGATGTTCACCTTCACCCAACCTACATGTGGTCTGGACCATTTAATCGTCTGCCAGATTTTCGGTTTGGGGGACTCTTACCTGGCCTTCCCACAAATATATGCTGCACTCGATGTCAGCTGCTCCTCCCTACTCTCATTTATTTAATTTCACGTACACAGTTTTTCGAGGTGGTGTATCTACAAATATTTAATGGATTTATAAAATGAGCCAAAAACATCAACGTTCCATATTCAATAAACAAATTCCAATTTTCAACAAACAAATTCCCATTAGCCAAAGGAACTTAATATTTCGGATGATGATTTCCTATTTACAATCTGAGTGGCTTAATTTGAGCTGATATATGCTACAATTGCAAATTTTGAGTGCCTGGATATCAACCATTACACTCTTATAAAGTATCAAACAAGTGCCCTTCTATCATTAATAGCATATTTGTGGACAAAAATCCAAGGTCTACAATGGTCCCACGGATGATGATATATAGAATGGTGCATCCCTGCGGTCCATCAGATCAACAATGAACCCATCCATGGTGAGGTCCATCACACAATGGTGAGCCTATTCGTACAAAAAGCATGCAAACCCTCTAGGGGCATAACAGTGGTGATTGAACAACTACTACAAAAAATTTCCTCTACTTCCCACCACACCCAGAAGAATGAAGAGAAAACACAAATATCAGCTTTATCCATATCCTTATATGGCAATCTCCATAAATAAGGCTCATAAACGGAAATCAATGTCCCACTACTTCCCACCACATCCAAGCTACAACCAAACTACCACGAGAGATGGAGAGAACCTGTAGGCCCACTGGCAGAGATGAATTGTCACCGTCCATGCTCCAGCTGCTATATTGAATGGCATACGAACACAATGAATGCGAGCCCGGTTGAAGTTTTTCTCCTTAATGGGCCACAGTCAGCAGCCATCCTTCATTAATGGGCTACAGTCAGCAGCCATTCTTCTTGCTTTGGTTTGTTTAGGACTGCCTCCGCACATGTACCAGGCCCATACATGAACCAGCCGCCGTACACTTTGTTCGCCCCCATCTTTCTCAGTTCTCCGTTAGCCTTGTCATTCTTCTCACCAGCTCTGCCGCCGCCTTCTTTGTCCTTCTTCTCACTATCGTCTGGCTTGTCCTTCTTCTCGCTGCCACCACCTCCCTCTCCCCCACCTCCCTTGTCTTTCTTCTCGCCCCCGCATTCTTCGTCCTTCTTCTCTATATTCTCATGGACCTCTTCGACGCTAATGAGCTCTGTGAATCCCATCTTCTCTCTAAGCCGCCTCGTCAACTCGACCGTGTCAACTCCGTCGCCGACCACAACATGTCGGTCCTTATCGCTGCCCTCCCTCATAACGGATATAGTACCTGCAAGCAACACGATCAAAATGACGACTAAAAACCCAAATCAGAAATTACAAAGACTGCTAGTCCATCAGGCTCGCTGGTTGATGGCATATCTTCAGTTCGGTTCAGAACTTCAAGATACCAAGAAGACATATAGGTACTCTAGTTCAACATTTAAATGAATATATTGTCTGATTAGATTCCATTTTGGCACCCATTTGGGACAAATCTCAAATCGAATTGCAATTAGAATTCGGGTCAAGCACATCACATCCGTCCCCAAAAGTGGGACTCCTAAACACACTTTGATAACCATCAGGATGAGATGAAGTGAAAGAAAAGAGGCACTTTGTTGCCAAATCTGCCTTCATCGACTCAATGGACTTAGTTTGCTAAACTGACACTTGATTTTTGATGAGATTTTAATCTCGCGTCGAATTATTTAGAACTGCAATCTTCGCATTATATCTGAGCTAAATTCTGATGAAATTACCTGTTATGCGGACTACACTTCTCATGGCCTTTGTCCGGCTCTTCGGATCGTTGGTCATCATCGGGACTTTCAACACAATCTTTTGCTGTAAACAGAAAAATAAAATTTTAAAAAAAAAAAAAAAACAAGTTATTACAATAGAAATCAAATAAAAATTCATATGACCCACTTCAAGAAATCACCAGCTAATATATGATACCTTCATTGTCGTTCTTTAGTGATCTACCACAGCCGAAACGTTGGTTGTGTGTGATTGTTTATCCCTCCTAACAATTTTCCACCGAGTTACAATCTAGGACAACGAAAACTTTGAGTGTGGTTGCCTTTCCGGCCACTCGAATGCTTGAATGTCTGGTCCAGACTCCATTTATAACCATTCGAGAAACAGCTATGAATTTCCTCGAAAGCTTGAGTCTTTGAGAATGCGCTGCTTCGTTGAAGGTAAGAAGGCGGATTGGACTGGTGTACCAGACACCACCGACGTGGCTGGTGTGTTGACGTCACCAAGTTCTATGGGTCCTACCATATGAGGTATGTGTTATATCCAAACCGTCTGTATACTTGGCGAGCTCTTTGTAAGGCACGAACGGAAAAATAAGACAGATCCAAAGATCAAATGGACCACACTTGAAAAAGCAGTGGGGGATTGAACGTCTGCCATTGAAACCCTTTTGGGTCACAGACGTTTTTTTATCATTATAATATTTACTTTTCCTCTTCATCCAGGTCTGTGTGACCTTATGAAAAGATTGGATGGAAAATAAACATTATAGTGGGCCCTAAATGATGCTTTAATGTTGAGAATTATTGTCTCATAGCTGTTTGTCGTGTGGTCCACCTGAGCCTTGTATATGACTCATTTTTGAGTAGATGCTCTAAAATGATCTCTCCAAATCTATTAACGGTGTAGATATAATAAATACATTATGGTGGGCCCATGTAACTTTGATCTGTCCACTTGAGCCTTGTATATGACTCATTTTTGAGTAGATGCTCTAAAATGATCTCTCCAAATTTATTAACGGTGTAGATATAATAAATACATTATGGTGGGCCCATGTAACTTTGATCTCATTTGAACCGTTCGAACAACTCGGAGGTGGACGACATCAGCGCTCGTCTTCGCATGACATGTAGCCAGACCATTCAAGTCGGTGGTGTGTGGTACACCAGCCAATCCGCTTCCAGTGAGAAGAGGACGCAGATTTCTTGCCAAAGCCTTTCGCAGTAGCTTTCTGCGCTCCTTGCATCTTTTTGTGATGGTTACGAGAAATCCACTCCTTACAACTTTTTGTGAGCTCATTCTAGGACTTTATTCCAAACTTGAACAGTATCTGATCAGGGTCAAATATTGCATATCAGACCCTAGTAATTGCATAAATTTACGTACATGATAAGGCTTAATGAGGTGTATTAATTGTGTTTCTGTTACAGGATGAAATCAGGAGTGTTAATTGAAAATTGATGTTAACGGCATGGATTTCATGATCCAAATTCTCCAGAGCACGGGATAGACTCCAGAGAACCAATAACGAAGATTTCACACGCCTGTGATCTGAGGAAAGCAAGCCAAAGGGGCCTGAAATTGGTGCAAAATGCAAGATCACATGGTTCCCGCAATCCGATCAAATCAAAACTTCATACATGAGATAAGGGAAATAAATTAACCGTACATATCAAGTTTCAGCTCATGGATCATTACGGAAGTACCCCAACTGACAAATCAGTCCACAAACCATCGATTCTGGGCCCACCTGATATCTGGAATTGGCTCAATTTTGGATTCAACGCCTAGAATAATATGAGAAAAGAGATGGACCGAGAGGATGTCTCACATGCATCACGGTGGGACCCACATGTACATGTGGGAGTACACAGACTGTGTACTCCCGCACCGCACCGACCGACCGCCCGGTTAACAACGGGCGCTGACCCACGCCATCGTCTTCTCCTTCTCTGTTTCAAACAGCGGACGCAGGTGCGTCCGCCGATTTCGGTTGTGGGCCCCACACGTCCCTCAAATCACTAATCCAGACCGTCCATTTGGTTCCTAAGGTGGACCTTACCATAGCCTAGGTGGAGGTATTTTATAAGACAGAGAATTTTGGTTCTTTAACCTTTCAAACGCAGGTTGAACGGTGGAACAGAAACATTCCGTGGCCCGCACCAAAATGGAGAAAAAACTGTGTTTCCGACTGGAATTTCGAGAGAAATTTGGTGGACGGAGTGGATTTCCCAAACAAACTACAACGTGGGCCCCACCATTTCCGCAGCGGAAGCAAGCCGCGTCCCTGTTCCGCGTCAGCGAACGACCGACCACTGGCCGTTTTTGCGAAGGGCTTTAAGCCCCACACGTCGCCCGTACGACTGATCCGAGCCGTTCATCGTGTAGAGGGCCGCGAGCACTACAAACCCATGCTGATATTCCACTCCCATGCGTACATACGTGCATGATACAGAGGCCACAAAAGGGCTGCCCTGCAACGTTCAAAACTGATCTCTTCGTGTTTTCTTCTCTGGGCCGCGTTAATGGACGTTCAAAACCACCTATTCTTGACTGAAATTTCGTCCTGAATCCAATGGACGAGGTGGATTTTCCAGAAAACACTTCGGTGGGGCCCACCGATCATGGTTGCGAAAATTTCCATTCCATGTCCTGTTACAATTCTGCCACTGATCCAGCTTTCCAGCAACTATAAAAAAAGGGAGTCTTGGACATGGGAAAGGCATTCAGAAATTGAAGGATTTCCAGATCTACAGCAAGGGAGAAGAAGAGAGAAGAAAGAGAAGAAAGAAGAGAGAGAGAAGAAATTGGTTTGAAATTCCTTTATGAATTTTTATTTTTAATTATCCATCTGTTTAATAGATTTATGGGTAACTAATCTCTCAGCTAGGCTGAGATGAAACCCCTAATTTGAACACCCTTGTTCTATGTTGATTTCACTTTAATTAGATTGGTTTGTTTCTTTCCCTAGTGTGCTTGATTGCTTTAAATTCTATACTTCTCCATCTATGAACTTGATCAGAGTCTATGGATGGATGTGGTCTGGATGCTTATTCTAGGTGCTTGTATCTGATCATGAACAGGTTCCTGTAGAGGAAGAAACAGGGTGCTTTACTGAACTGCATATTCCATATGCCCGATTTGGACATGGGATATGTTATTCATGGCATTGCTTGAAGGAATTAGACAATCTGTATGCCTGATTAAGGACACAGATTGTGCTTTCTCTAGATAAGTTAGATCAATCTAAATTAAGGTGAATTAACGGACAAAACAAAGGTTAGGATAATTAGGGGTGGATTCGAAAGTCCTAGTGCGCTCTCTGATTGAATTTTCTTCCTTATTCTTAATTGTTTTTTTTCATATAATTGTGTTAGTAAATTGCTCCATTACTTGTTGAATTAGTTAAGGAGAATCACAGATTTGAATTGTGACGACCAGTCCTCGTGGGATTCGACCTCGATCTTACCGAGTTTATTACTACATCACAACCCTATACTTGGGGAGTGAACAGTATCAAATACTCAAATGGCCGGGGAAATTCGTACAGTTGAAACCTCGGTGGGGTCGAGAGTGATGTTTACATGCCATCCATACCTTTCATCACGTCATTCCTATGGGGATGAACTTAAAACGCAAATATTACCCTGATTCAAAGCTTCTTTGGCCTCACTAGTATTTTAACTTTGTACGTTCAATCCTCACATTTTCAGCCCACTTTGAGTAGTGGATGCGGCTTAATTTTTGTTGTAAGTCATAGTATGAGCTCACAAAAAGGATAGACCGGATGGATATCTCAAAAAATCACTGTGGCCCCACTTAAACTCCCAACACAGGAACTTTTTGCGGAAGGCATTGGCAGGAAATCCGCGTCCAGCCAACTGCACTACTTCGTTGAAGATAAGAAGAAGCCTTTACGGAGACACAATTTAAAGATAGATGCAGAACGAGATTGCGTGGAAGCAGCCATTCATATCATAGCTGGCCAACCTACTCGGAGTTCACCGTACCGTGTGTGGTACCTATATAGGACCCAAGTGGGACACCTATGATCACAGTGGGTCACTGGATAGGAAGTGTCCAGTGTTAATTGTACATGGGCGCGATATCATCCCGATCAAATGATCACAGCCTTTCAATTTAGGGCTTGATGGTGATATGCTTTTGATCTATTTCGTTATCGGATCATTGTTAGTTTTGGGTTAAAACCCATACATCACGGTGGCCCATAGAGCCCCTGCCTGGACTGGTTCCATCCAAGTAACACTAGCACACAATCTGCTTCCGCTGATAATGTGCCGCACCGATATTTAATTGATAAAAAATAGATGTGAGATGTCACCGGATCGTGTCGAAATCAGTCGTTCATGTTATGGTCGGCTTATACAGTTATTAGCTTACTAATGTGTCCAACGATGCGATGTTGAAAGTATACTTTGAATATTAGACGCGGCTTAGTGGATACCTTGTTTTAGGGCCCAAGGTACGTACATAGAGCTGTACATGAATCGAGTTAGCTTGATTAACTCACTCGACTTGACTTAAAAAATCTCGACTCAACTCGGTTCGGAATTGAGTTCGAGCCGAGTTCGAGCTTGTCCGAGCTCGAATCGACTCAGATTGAACCTCAGCTCAAATTGAACTCAGATCGAATCAGTTTGATGACTCAGTTATTTTGATATTGATGTTGCTCACCAGGTGTTTGATGAAATGACTCAACCAGGTATTGTTTCAAGTGCATACATTCTTTGCGGGATGGCTGGTGGCAAGGAATGTATGGACATGAAACAAATCATTATAAAAAATAAAACTTTACGTGATAAAACTATATATCCCCATATCTTGATTTTGATGTTGCCTATCGAGTGATCAATGAAATACACGTGAACTGTTGTTGTTGTTTTGTCTACTTTGAGAAATTGAAGGTGCACTTCATATGTTTGAGAAAATATTGTACAAGCTCGAACTCGGCTTGAATTGGCTCAATTTACTGATCGAATTGAGCCGAGCTGAGCTGGCCAATCAGGCTCGAGGACCGAGCCGAGTCGAGTTTGATCTGGGGTCAGCTAACTGGTCGAGCCAAGTCGAGCTGTGTCAAGCTTAACTCAGTTCAACTCATGTACAGCTCTATATGTACATGTCTTGTGTCCGTTCCGTTCATCCGCTCCTCCAACTCATGTCTTGTACTAGCCCAAATATTAGTTAATTCAAATCTCATGTGGACCACACCACAGAAAGCAATGGCGATTGAATACTGACCATTAAAAACATCTTAGTGGCCATCGAATGTTTATTTGTCATCCAACATGTTGATAAGGTCACACATACCTAGCCGAAGGGAGCACAAAAATATCAGTTTGATCCAAAACTTTTGTGGCCCTAAGAAGTTTTTAATGGTCAATCATCACTGTTTCCTACTGAGTGTCCACCTAGATTTGAATATGCTGCATATATATATATATATCATACCCTGAAATGAGCTGATAAAACGGATGTTGGGAGTGGTCGGCCCTAGAGTAAGGTGGATCCTGAAGCTGTGTCCTTAAAGCTTCAGTTCGGAAATGCCCCCTTGCTCTCAATTGCATGGTTGAGATTACACTTTACTAACCAAAGGGTAGAAAGTTAGGGCGTGTTTGATTTTCAGTGACCGTGTAAATACCCGTGAAATGAGTAATTATTACCATTTTGCCTGTTTGAAAATCATTTGAAAATCCACCGTACTTTTTACCTCGGAAACCGGTTTAAAAAAGTTATTTTAAAATTTTGAATCCCAAGGTGATGTATTTGATAAATTCATTTTGTCTAGTCATTTTAACACAATATTTTAAGGCATGAACTAAAAAATGAGGCAGATTGAACACTCAAATGGCCTAAACTAGCTAAAAGAAACAGTGGGCCTGAAAGGTTTCTAATGGTAAGTGTTTGATTCCCCTTTTCTAGTGGCGTGGTCCACTTAAGCTTTCGATATGCCTTGTTTTTTTGGCTCATGACATAAATTCATCAAGCATAATAGATTAATAATGTGGATAAGCGATACGCATCACGATAAAACTCACAATTATGTTGTGGCATTTTTTATTTTTGTATAAAAAATGCATATAGTCAAATCAAACATGAAAAAAAACGAGATAAATATGGGAGAAATAATTATTACATATTCTCACGGTGTTCACCAGTTCATTGGAATATCAAACTAAGCCCTTAAATTTCAGGGCAGCTGTGGGAAATCTATTACTAGTAAAAAGTAAACTCTCTTCAATTATTAAAGTAACGCTGGTGTACGTCCCGGGCACACTGAAGCTCCTACCGTCCCAAGGTTATATATGACATTCTGGTCAAATATTCATCCATCCTGACTATCAACTAGGTTTCTCATAATCATGTATTAACTCAAGGATGCTATCCTTGCAAACATCGGCCTCTCATTTTAAACGTTGGTTTCCAAAGCCATGGACGGATGATTTCACCTGATCAGCGTGACTATTTCTTCATGGATAAAGAAACGTTGGTAAAATCTGATGGACGATCCTGATCGTTGATTTTGATGATTTAGGTGTATAAACCAAGAGACGCATTAAGACCGTTAACTTTCCCTAGACATACTAATTAATTTTGTAAACTGTACTTTAGAAGAGTATCTATGATTATACATATGCATGCGTAGGATCTACACCTGTCATCCATGTTTACAACGCAGACGGACTAATTCATAAGCCTCCCTTTCGACGCCACTCGCCCTGAAATTCACATGGTTAAATGGAACCCACCTGTTCACTCAATGACTTTTAATTTGACGGTTGAAATGATATATCACTGACATGATGGTGGCCCCACAGAGATCAGGTTACAGGCTATTCATGTAAAAGTCTGTGAAGAGGAAAAGTAAAGCATTTCTATTCTATCTTTAAAAAGCTCATCCTTTCTATCGAACATTTTCCTCCTTCCTTCCTTTCCTTTCCTTCTCAGATTCCAAGTGAGTGGTGTAAAATTCTGGTTCCAAAAGCTAAACGCTGAGAGTTCTCCAACGCGGTCGAGTAGCAACCTATAATTTAATTTCCGGTATGGCTCCCTCTCTCTCTCTCTTCTGCCCTTCCATTGAGTTGGTTTTGGTCATGCACTCAGGCACACCAAGAAGCGGATTTCTTGGCCCACTGTGATGTCCGTGTTTTATCCACACCGTCCATCCATTTTGGTAGCTCATTTTAGGGTGTGAGCCGAAAAATAAAGCAAATCCGAGGCTCAAATAGACCACACCACAGTTAAAATCTTTCAAGGACCAATCATAATGTTTATTTTTCATCCAACCTGTTTATAAGGAAACAGAAAGGAAAAAAACAATATCAGCATGATCTTAAACTTCCGAAGCCAAGAAGTTTTCAACGGTAGACATTTAATCCTCACTGTTGCCCGCAGTTTGGTCCACTTGAGGATTGGATACACTTCTTTTTTAGTCTCACAGGGTCATACTACTAGAGATAGCTCTGGTGGAGGGTTCCGTACGCAATCCAATTCTGCTTTCCACTCACCACTATTTAGGGTCCATTTCATTTTTATTTTATTTTTTTAATTCGAATAAAATAAGATATGCATGACAACTGCATATACGGCTGTATAGATCTACTAAGATATATTCTACTTGTACAAATACACTAATATAAAGGAATTTCAAAAATAAAAATAGTACCTTATTAATATATATATAATATAATATATTATATATATATATATATATAGATATATATATATATATATATATATATATATATATAATATATATATATAACTTATTTCTGATAAGTTGGTTTATGATTAATTATAATTATAAGTACTTTTTACTTAAAATTACTTAATTACTTTAGTTAATAGTTTTTTTTTTTAACTTTTCATGAGCTGCTAAAAAGAGGAATCAACAAGAAAGGCTAAAGAGGGGACAAGCAAATAAGTATGTCTTTGCCGAATATACTTATTTGTTTAATAGGTATAAACTAAGATAAACTACTTGAGGCATAAATAACTTAAGTAACATATGATCGAAATGCCATCTTAATAATCATTAAGTAGGTATGTACATGAGTAATGCTCCCCAGTGAACCGTAACGGAGGAAAGGTATATGTGCTCACAAGGAAAAAGTTTTTAACACTGACTTCGTCCCCACGCAATCCGCTTCAATCTTATCATAGATTTCCTGCAGTAGGTTTTCATGTGAAGGGAAGCCAAGTGGGGCCCATCATGAAGTTTGTGAGAAATCTACTTTCATCAATTTTTTAAAGCTTATTTTAGGACATGCAACAAAAAACACATATATAAAGAGAAAGTTTGTGAGAAATCTACTCTCATCAAATTTTTTTAAAGCTTATTTTTGGACAAGCGACAAAAAACACAGATAAAGAGAGAGAGTAATGCTCCCCATAGGTGGGTTCGAGTCCTTACAACAATGGTAGACTTTGAGGAGTTTCAATGGGAGGTCTTGGGTTCGATACCCATAGGTGGTGTGAAATCCCATTATGGCGCGCTTGGGTGTGCTGTTGGGTAGGCGGGGGGTGTGTGTGTAATTAATATATATATATATATATATATATATATAATATATATATATATATATATAAGAAAGCCCACCATGATGCTGATTTGCAATCCAACCTATTAAAAGGTCACACGGACCTTGATTAAGGGGAAAATAAATAAGTTTGATCCAGACTTCCGTGGCTCAAGAAGATTTCAATGATAGGCGTTCAATCCACACTACCTCTTTTAGTGTGGGCCACTTGAGCTTTGGATTAGCCTCATTTTTTGGCTCATTCCCTGAAATGAACTCTATAAATGGATGGACGGTTTGAATATAACACATACATCATGGTGGGCCACGTAACTTGGTGATGTCTCTCTCTACGTATAACATTTTCACTATAATCATATTCCAAATAAGTTGTTGTGGACCCATCCTGATGCATCTATGACATCCATTCCAACCATCAAACACGTGGTCCCTTGTTTGGCCGTGTGCCCAAAAATCAGGTCAATTGATGACTTAGGTGTGCCACATTAGCAGGAAAAGTTGTGGGGAAGGGCATGTGAGGTGCCCTCTCAAGTGTTCCCTATTGATTTTTGCGTCCATTATCAAACATGCATGGTTGCCCAGTGCAGGTTAGAGTGGATGTCCCGAGCCCATCATGATGACCATGCAATTAACTGTGATGCAATCGGTTAGTTGTGGGCCCATCGTGATGTGTTGACATGCACCCTAACCATCATGCATCTCGTCCACACCCTCTATTCTCGTGGAGGGCACCCCGGATTCTCGGACGGGATTACCTACTGACGACTGAAGAGACGTCACCAATGTATGTGTTGTATCCAAACCGTTCCATCCATTTGGAGATATTATGTTAGGGCATGAGCCAAGGAGTGAGACCGATCCAAAGCTCAAGTAGACCCATCACAGAAAATAGTATGGATTGAATGCCTACCATTAAAAACTTATTAGGGCCATACAAGCTTTAGATTAATCTTATATTCTTGTTTTTCCTTCATCCAAATCCATGTGAATTTATGAACTGACTGAATCTCAAATAAACATCATGTAAGCCCTTGGAAGGTTTCAACGGTGGGCATCACTGTCCCCTTGTTTTCTGTAACAGGGTTCACTTGAGCTCTGGACCTACTTCATTTTTAAGCTCATGCTCTAAAATAACCTTGGCAAAATTGATGGACGGTGTGGATACAACACATACATCATGTTGGGCCCATAGAACTTGGTGACATCACTTGAGCAACTTGATAGCTACTAGAGGGCTCAGTAGCTAATCTGCGTCCCGGATTCTCATACAAGGCTACCATGTTGCGTATATGCCATACAATCCATCTATATGAAATACCTACCCCAAGTGATGGTAGACTTAAAAAATCAGGCTATTTTGAAACTAGGATGGGGCGTCCACTTCAACTCTTCCTTAACACGTTGTTGGCCCACAACGATTGGCCAGATTTTTGGAGGTCAAATGAGATAACACATAGATGATAGTCGAAGTGGATGTCATCAACAGATCACATGAGGCCGACAACAACCTTTCACCACATTTTGCTGAAAAACGTTTTGCCCTTGATAATTTCCAATATGTGTGTATATAGAGAGAGAGCATCCCTGCCAGGTCCGGCTAGGGCAGGCTTCATAGTCATGTGTATGTGAAATCCATTAGGACCATCAAGTTCGTCACCCCATGTTACTCTAGGTCAAACATTCAGGCAGATTCGTGACTCAGGTGAGCTACAGTAGTAGAAACCGTTTGGAGGGGGACACCGAACCTTGATTTTTATAGGGTTTACCATATTGTATATGTGAAATCCTATCCTTCTATTATGTGTATCACCCAATCGTATGCCCAGGGCTCAAATCCCAACCTATCACACAATTCAGGTGGGCTCAAGTGTTATCAAGAGTGGTCATTCTCTCCCAACTTGTTCCCTTGGTGTAACCCACCTAAATCACGGATTCCCCTGGTTTGTTTCGCCCTTGACCAACATGATCCAATGTCTATAATGGTCCAAGTAGATATCACATACATGTCACGGTGAGGGCAACCGTGTTTGTCTTGGTTTTCTTCCAGGGGAGACCCTATATCTCTACAAATGGAGAGATACCCGTACATGCATACATATATTCAAAACACAGTAATATATGTTGCGCAGCATGCCAACAACGCAGTGAGCCTAGATCCAATCTCAGGCCTCACCCACAAACGATAAACAGGAAGAAATATAAACTAGAAATGAATAAAAGCATTCAAACCAACCACAAGATAAAATATACGTGGAAAAACCCCAAACTAGGGTAAAAAACCACGGAGGCAAAATTCCACTATGAAGAGAAACGAAGATTACAAGACAATATACTAACCTCTCCCTTGGAAGTACAGAAAAAATCCCTTACCCACACCTTAGAATAATTTCCTAATATTCACCTTAACCCTAGAATAGTCCTAGGGACCCCAATTTATAGTTTTGGCAACTTCCCTTTCGCATCCTAGTTGCGAAAGGACTTGCGACACGAAATCCGCGAAACTCCTTTCGCATCCCAGTTGCGAAAAGACTTGCAACACGAAATCCGCGAAACTCCTTTCGCATCCCAGTTGCGAAAGGACTTGCGACACAAAATCCGCACATGTGGCTCCACTTCTCAACAATCTCCCACTTGGAGACACATTGACATAAACCTTTGTCTTCTTCATTCGGAGTGCATAACCTCCCCGTCTTTAAGCCTGAAGACCAATCAAAGCTGAACAGAGCTTCAACATCTCCCTTGTGACCGCCTTGGTCAGCATATCCGCAGGATTCTCACTTGTATGAATCTTCTCCAGAGCAATTGATCCATCTTCCAGTAATGAACGTATGAAGTGATATCTGATGGCAATATGCTTGGTCCTTGAATAAAAGGCTGAATTCTTAGCAAGTGTATTGCACTCTGACTGTCACTATACAGCTTGCAATCTGCTTGCTCTTACCCAACTCTTCCATAAAACCTTGCATCCACACCATCTCCTTGCATGCTTCTATAGCCGCGACATATTCTTCTTTTGTCGTACTGATAGATACTATCTTTTGTAACTGAGAGACCCAACTGACTGTAGCACTACTCAAAGTAAAAACATAACCTGTAGTGCTTCTTCTGCTGTCGATATCTCCTACCAAATCTGAATCCACGTAACCTTGTAACTTGATTTCCGATCCACCATAACACAGCCCTACGTCCTTAGTACCTACCAAGTACCTAAGGATCCACTTCACAACTTCCCAATGTTCCTTCCTGGGGTTGTTCATGAACCTGCTAACAACTCCCACTGCTTGAACAATGTCTGACCTCGTGCTCACCATAGCATACACGAGACTCCCAATAGCTGACGCGTATGGAACTTTAGCCATGTAGTCCTGTTCCTCCTGCGTCTTTGCACCTTGCTCCTTAGATAGTTTGAAGTGGTTGGCTAATGGAGTGCTAACCGGCTTAGCACCTTCCATATTGAATAGATCAAGTACCTTGGCTATGTACTCTGTCTGTGACAAAACTAATTTCTTGTTTTCCCTATCATGCTTTATCCTCATGCCTAGGATTTGTTTTACAGCTCCTAAATCCTTCATGGCAAATTCTCTAGACAATTGTCTTTTGAGATCTGAGATGTCCTTTATGCTTGAACCGGCCACAAGTATATCATCAACGTACAGAAGAAGGATGATATAAGACGTATCAAATTTCTTCAAGTAACAACAATGGTCTGCATGACATCTCCTAAATTCGTTTCCCGATATGAAACTCTCGAACTTCTTGTATGCCTCAGGGCTTGCTTCAGGCTATATAGACTCTTCTTCAGTCTGCACATCTTGTTCTCATTACCTGGTACCACGTATCCTGTCGGCTGATGCAAATATATCTCTTCTTCAAGGTCCTCATGAAGAAAGGCTGTCTTAACATCTAGCTGTTCTAGATGTAAGTCCTCTGAAGCCACTATACTCAAGACCATGCGAATCGTAGATATTTTCACTACCGGTGAAAATATTTCAGTGAAATCGATACCTGCCTTTTGTTGAAACCCTTTCACAACCAATCTGGCCTTGTACCGTTTCGAACCATCGTGCTCCTCTTCAGTCTGTAAACTCACTGTTATGAAGAGCTTTCTTACCCTTGGGTAGAGTGACTAGCTCTCATGTACTATTAGACTCAAGAGAGTCCATCTCATCATCCATGGCCTGCTCCCACTTAACCCGTATATCTGACTGTAACGCCTCTTCAAAACACTCTGGCTCACCATTATTTATCAGTAATAGATAATGTAAGGAGGGTGAGTATCAGACTGTGGGTCTCCTCTCCGAGTAGACCTCCTTACAACTAGTGTATGCGGCTCTGCCGCATCCTGTGCCACTGTAACACCCATGTCTAGTAACTCTTCCAACTCTACGAATTCCTTTTTCTCGGCCTTATTTCCTGCACACTGTCTTTATGCATCACTTTTTCATTGAAGACTACGTCCTTACTTCTGATGATTTTTCTGTTTTCTGCATCCCAGAACCTGTAGCCAAAATCATGCTACCTGTAGCCTATAAACGTGCACCTCCTAGACTTCGCATCCAGCTTGTTTCTGTGCTCTGTATCAATGTGAACATATGAAGTGCAACTGAACACTCTGAGATGTGCAAGGGTCACTTCTTCAGCCATCCATTCTTCTAGGTGTAGCCCAGCATCCAATGGTGCTGAGGACTTCTATTGATGAGATATGCGGCAGTATTCACAACATTTGTCCAAAAGGTCTTGGGCAACCCTGTATGTAACCTCATGCTCCTGACGCGCTCAAGGATGGTCATGTTAATGCGCTCATCCACACCATTCTGCTGTGGTGTCCCTGGAATCGTTTTCTGATGTTTGATTCCATTTGCTGCACAATACTCCTCAAACCTCTTATCACAATACTTTCCCCCATTGTCAGATCAAGACACTTTACTGTTTTACCTGTGTCATTTTCTACCATAACTTTTCACTTCTTAAATACATCAAATACTTCAGATTTATGTTTTAAGAAGTAGACCCACAGTTTTCTACTAGCATCATCAATAAAGGTAACAAAATAACGTGAGCCACCAAGAGATAATACCTGTCCCGGTCCCCACACATTACTGTGTACAAGCTTCAACAGATGTGTCTTTGGAGCGCGTCCCGTCTTCTTGAAGCTTACCCTCTTCTACTTGCCATACATACAGTCCTCGCAGAGAATTTCAAGTCAATAGACTTCAGTCCTGGTAGCTTCCCTTTTAACAATAACACTTTCATCCATTTCTCACTCATATGTCCCAGCCTCTGATGCCATAACTGCCCATTCACTCCAGTTAATGCGACTGCGAGTGAACTATACGATCCTGAAGTCACGTACAAAGTACCTTCCTTTTTGCCTCGAGATATTACCAAGACACCTTTTGTGATCTTCCAAGAGTCACTGGTGAATGTCGTCATATAACCGGTATCGGCCAACTGTCTCACTGAGATCAGATTACGTTTTAAACTCGGTATATGTCTGACATCCTTCAATTTCAAGACCGTTCCGTCTTTCTGATTTACACGAACATCCCCCTTTCCAACAATATTGCACGGCTCATCATCACCTAGGTAGACTCTCCCAAAGTCACCTAACACATAATCACGCAGAACTTCCTTACACGAAGTGGCATGAAACGAAGCACCCGAGTCTATAAACCTAAGACTCATTCCTCGCATCAAGAGACAAGATCAACGCCTCTGTGTCGCTCTCCTCAAACAGATTCACTGAATCCCTCCCGCCCTGAGAGCTTCCTTCTTATTTCTTGAGCGTCCTGCAATCACGTTTCATGTGCCCCTTCTTGCCGCAATGCCAACACCTGTCTTTGTTTTTCGGTCCCTTTGACTTCTTCCTCGACTTAGAACGCCCGTGTTTATTGCCTCCTTTGTTCAGCAATCTTCCTCTTCCTTCAACGTTTAGAGCATTCCCTGAGTCCCCTGAAACTCTTGATGCCTTCCTTCTAGATTCTTCGCTGAGAATTAGACTGGCCACATCATCAAATTTCAACTTTGTCGACCCTGAAGAATTGCTCACAGCAATCACCAAACTATCCCAACTGTTTGGCAAACTGGATAAGATCAATAATGCCCTGACCTCATCCTCAAAAGCAATGCCAACGGATTCCAACTGGCTCGTGATTGTATTGAACTCGTTTAAATGTTCTGTCACGCTCCCACCATCTGACATCTTCATGTTGAATAGCTGTTTCATAAGATGAACCTTGTTGGATGCTGAGGGCTTTTCATACATGGTGGCTAGGGCTTTCATTAATTCTTTTGTCATTTTTACTTTGGATATATTGAAGGCGACGCTCTTAGACAAAGAGAGTCGGATCGTTCTAAAGCCTTCTATCAGTAGTAAAAACTATTCATCATCTGTCATCTTTTCTGGTCTCTTCTCTTTTCCTCCTAGAGGAATATAGAGGTCCTTCTGATACAGATAATCCTCCATCTGCATCTTCCAGAAGGCAAAGTTGAACCATCAAACTTCTCAATTCTAGTTTTTCCATCTTCCTCCATCGCTCCCAATAAAACTAAACAATAGCTCTGATACCAGATGTTGCGTAACACGCCAACAACACAGTGAGCCTAGATTCAATCTCAGGCCTCACCCACAAACGATAAACAAGAAAAAATATAAACTAGAAAGGAATTAAAGCATTCAAACCAACCATAAGACAAGATATACGTGGAAAAACCCCAAATTAGGGTAAAAAACCACGGATGCAAAATTCCACTATGAAGAGAAACGAAAATTACAAGGCAATATACTAACCTCTCCCTTGGAAGTACAGAGAAAATCCCTTGCCCACACCTTAGAATAATTTCCTAATATTCACCTTAACCCTAGAATAGCCCCAGGGACCCCAATTTATAGTTTTGGCAACTTCTTTTTCGCATCCCAGTTGCGAAAGGACTTGCGACACGAAATCCACGAAACTCCTTTCGCATCTTAGTTGCGAAAGGACTTGTGACACAAAATCCGCGAAACTCTTTTCGCATCCCAGTTGCGAAAGGACTTGCGACATGAAATCCGCACATGTGGCTCCACTTCTCAACAATATATAGCTGAAAGAATAACCTAATATTTCTTTCTGACATTGATTGTCTTTGTTTTCTATTTTACAAAAATTGTGATGGCAGAGAGTGTTGTTAAATTCTTGTTAGAAAAATTAAGTGCCCTTCTAAATGAAGAAGTATCTTTACTAAAAGGAGTACGCAAGGAAGTTAAAGAAATCAAGAAGGAACTTGATAGAATGCGAGCCTTGTTGAAGGATGCTGATAGAAGAAAGGATAGCAATGAAGAAATGAAAACATGGGTGGAAGAAGTAAGAGACGCTGCGCATGATGTGGAGGATATCATCGACGAGTTCTTGTATCGTATGGACAGGCCACGACGAGGTGGATTCAAGGGTTTTCTCGTTGACACTATCCATATCCCCAAGAATATCAGTGACAGTCATCAGTTCGCCAAGCGACTTCAAGAAACCAAGGTTAATGTTCAGAATATTTTTCAGCGAAGACCCAGCCAAATAGAAGAAGTCACCAGATCCTATGATGTTAGCGAACTGTGGCGACGTGATGTAGAAACTTCTGTTTTCAAAGCGGACGGTGACATTGTGGGGATGACGAAAGAAATAGATTTGATAGTGGGATGGTTAGTGGAGGAAGAACAACGGCCCACGGTGATTTCAGTGACAGGGATGGGTGGGGTGGGCAAGACCACTCTTATCGCTAAAGCCTACAAGAATCATCAAGTAAAGAAGCTCTTCGACTGCTACGCATGTGTTTCTGTCTCACAGTCTCTTAGAATTGATGAGCTACTACGAAGCATCATAAAACAATTACTTGAGGCTAAGAAAGAGGCTGTTCCAAATGACTTTGCCACCAAAGACGCCGGCGAGTTGAGGCGGATGGTCAGAGGACTTCTCGAATTAAAAAAGTACCTCATTATCTTGGATGATGTCTGGACTATGAATGATTGGAATAAATTAAATGTCATATTTTCAGATTGTGGATGTGGAAGTAGGTTAGTAGTTACGACGAGAGACTCTGATGTGGCTACTGCAGCAGGAGAGGGAAGCCATGTCTGCAAGCTTCGGCTTCTAGATCAAGAAGATGCCTGGGTGCTATTCTGTAAGAAGGCATTTCCGAGTGAACCCTGTCCTTTAGAGCTTGAGCCATTGGCTCGATCTATAGTAGAAAAATGTGAAGGCTTGCCACTTGCTATTATTGCCATGGGCGGCCTCCTATCATTGAGAGACAAGACTGCATTGGAATGGAATCGAATCTACAAAAACCTGAGCTGGCAATTGACAAACAATCAAATGCTTGAACCAGTAAAGCGCATCCTGTTGCTTAGCTTCTATGATCTGCGGTACCGACTTAAGCACTGTTTCCTGTATTGTTGCATGTTTCCGGAGGATTACTTAATTCACCGCAAGCAGCTGATTAGGTTGTGGGTGGCAGAGGGTTTTGTGGAGGAGACAGGTAAAATTACAATGGAGGAGGCGGCAGAAGACTATCTGAAGGAACTCATCCATCGAAACATACTTCAGGTTGTTGAGACGAACAGGTTTGGAAGGTTGAAAGCTTGTCGAATGCACGATATTGTGCGTGAAGTATCATTATCGGTAAGTAACGAAGAAAAGTTCTGCATGACATACGATGAGCTGCAAGCAAGGCAAAATGGCAAAGTCCGCCGCATGTCAATCTACAGTAGTGGAGAAATTAATCATTCGAGGGCAGGTATGACACATCTTCGTTCCCTTATGGTGTTTGATGGAAACATGTCTCTTTCATCTTCTTTAAATACGATGGCATCAAGCTTTAGATTGCTGAGGGTCCTAAATCTGGGAGGAGTTCCTATCGAAAGCATACCAGATGAAGTGACTAACATGTTCAATTTACGATATCTAAACTTAAGTGGAACTAGAGTTAGTGAGCTTCCAGAATCTTTATGGAAGCTACAGAACCTTCAAACACTGGACATCAGGAATACAGCGATAGAGAGGCTACCCATTGGGATTGTGAAGCTACAGAAACTACGACACCTGTTTATATATCGAATTACTGACAGGTCTTATAATAATTTTGATTCCGTCAAAAGCATCCAAGTTCCTATAGGAATATGTAATTTAACAAGTTTACAGAGTCTATATGTTATTGAAGAGAGAGAAGGGGAGATTGTTAAACAAGTTGGGAACTTAACCCAATTGAGGGGGTTTGGCATTTCTAAGGTCAGAGCAATCGATGGAGCTGAGTTGTGCAATTCAATCGGAAAGATGAAACACCTTCTCAGGTTGAGTGTGAGGGCAGCTGGAGAGGAAGAAACATTTCAATTAGAAGCACTCTCTCCTAATCCTCCACTGCTTCTTCAAAAGCTTTACCTGACCGGGCGTTTGGAGAAGGTGCCTCGATGGCTTAGCTCCCTTGTAAACCTCGCCTATTTGTGGTTGAAATGTTCAAAGCTGAGAGAAAAAGATCCGCTTTCATCACTCCAAGCATTGCCCAATCTGGCGTTACTTTACCTTCAGAAGGCCTACAAAGGACAGCAATTGTGTTTCCGCGATGGACGGTTTACTAAGCTCAGGTACCTATATTTACGGGATATGAAACAACTAAATCGGATAGTAATAGAGAAGGGAGCATTGCCAAGCATCCAAGAACTAAATCTGATCAACTGTCGAGATTTGAAGACTCTTCCAGAAGGAATTGAATACCTCTCTGGACTGCAAGGGCTTTGCTTAAAAGACATGCCTATGGAACTGACAAATAAGTTGCAGCTAAAAGATGGAAGCGAAGAGGACCGTAGAAAGGTGGGGCACATCTCCATCATTGAGCGTGGACAATGGACAGAAGGAAAGGGATGGGTCAAGGAACAACTCAACTAGTCATTCATCAGCCACCCTGTATAAAGTATCCTTTCTCAAGGAATGTGCAAATTTACAAATTTATTTATAAAATATATTAGGTCATGAGTAATTAGGTAGGCTAAAGTGTACTGAGTAAACTCTGTGGGTCAATTGTGATTTATGTATTTTATCCACTACGTCCAGCCATTTTAACCGATATTTTTATAACTTGGAATCAAAATTTAAATATATCCAAAGCTTAAGTCAACCGCACCACGGGAAATAGTATGAATTTAACATCTACCGAGGGACACATAAGTTTGGGATGAAACTGATATTTATGTTTTTCCTTTATTCATGTCTATGTAATCTTATGAACAGCTTGGATGACAAGGTTAACGGTGTAAATCATTATTCCCACTGATTCTTGTGGTGTGGTCCACCTGAGCTTTGAATATAATACAATTTTGGGCTCTATCCCCTATAATGATCGAAAAAAATGGATGGACGGTGTGGATAAACTACGCACATTCATAGTGGGCCCAACAGGATTTACTCATTACCATAAAAGTGTGTTGAGTTACTTATTATGCAATCCGATTTCAAGATTTTGTGTGTGATCCATCCTTAACAGTGCACCTGAATCGATGCAGCGACCTTAGACTATATATCTTTTATAAATAAACGGTTCGGATCATTAGTAGGCTTCATTTGAATGAGACGCGGATTAGATACTGACAGGTTGAGTAGCTAGACTCAGCTACTGAAGCGAGGTCACAAGTTTTGTGAGCCCTACCATGATGTATCAGTTGTATCCACACCATCCATCCATTTGGAGAGATCAAAATGATCTAAAGGATGAGGTTGATCCAAAGCTGGAGTGGGGCCCACCACAGAAAATGGTGGGGAGAGTGACATCCACTGTTGAAACCTTTCTAAGGTCCACCATGATATTTATTTGAGATCCAACCTGTTCATGTGTCAATGCAGATATGAAAAAAGCGAAAACACAAAGATCGGCTTGATCGAAACCTTTCGTGGCCCTTAGAAGTTTTTAATGGTGGGTATCACTCTCCCCACTGTTTTCTATGGTGGGGTTCACTCAGCTTTTGATCTGACTCATTCTTTGGCTCATGCCCTAATATGATCTCTCCAAATGGATGGACAGTGTGGATACAAAATATACATCATGGTGGGCCCACATAACTTGGTGACGTCACTTTAGCAGGGAGTCTCCCTACTTAACCGGTCATTAATTATCTAATCCGCGCCATTTGAATGAGGCCTAAATCCCTATTCCTTGCTACCACACTGACAGACGGACGGACGTGGCACACATATATTAGATTTGGACCCTTGATTTGTTGTCGGCCGTGGAAGGTGGTTCACCCTAAATACCCCTCTCCGCATCCATTTTAGGAACTATGTGGATGAAAGATGTTACCTCAGAGCTGGTAGAACCGTAAGATAGCAGAACCATTTCTATACTCCAACCTTGGATGGGTGATGCATCAATCAGGCCCATCCATGTTGTGGACCTCATCATGGATGTATCATGTACGAAAAATCACAAATGTAGAAAATTTTAACTTTTTATGCTTGGAAGAAGATTGTAAGGACATGGGATCTTAGGCAGAGTATTTCAGCCCAACGGCGGCCAAACTAAGCCAGGACCAAAAGCCGGTTGCCCAGTCTAGCCCCTTTAGCCCTACTATCAAGCTCATGAGGTGGGCAGGCTGGGCTTGCACTTGGGTCTTAACACTCATGAACCAGGCCCAGACACGCTTGGGCCTGGCGGTGCACACAAGCAATTATATACCATACAGGAAACATACAAACTGTGCATTATGTGCTCTCACATTGTAGATGGATGGGCTAAAAATTAAAGCTGGATGTGTAGGTTTTTATATAAATATGTTAGTGCATCTGTCATGAATATGTTGTTGTATCAATTACTGATCTATTGTTGTATCTGTTATGGATCCATCGTTGTATCTGCTAAAAATTTATGTTTATGTGTTCATGCTATATATCTACTGCAGTGTGTCTCTAGTCTGAGTTTTGAGGAGATTAGCAAGGTGTTGAACATGAAAAGAGTAAAATGCGTGACTGAATGTCATGACTTCATCAAGGATGTAGAGCCGAAGGGCGTGTAGTGACCTCACGAGCTAGGGGGTAACATTTGTCTTGGGTGAGAGGCTTCAGAGGCTATTAATGTCTACTATTTTTAGCATGAAATTTATTGGACAAGAGTCTGTTTCTATGATAAATGTGTTTGTCTATACATCAACATAACTGGAAATGGGTTTTATACATGACTATGGGCTTTGCTTAATATGGTTGTTATTTGGGCATGGCTATGGTTATTGCAAAACAATGGACTTTTTTTTATTTTTAACAGCATGGTTGAAAAGTTGGCTTTAGACATGTACTATGTTGCATATGGGTATTAGGACCTGGTTGCTTTTACATTATACATGGTTTTCTTTTCACACATATTTACTGTATGGATTATATGTGAAAATTGCTTTGGGACGAGAAGCAGTGTTTGTGTTTATGGGTCTGTCAAACATGTTTCTTTCGATGTCAATGGTTATGATATTGGTACATGAATATAAATTTTCATGGTGGAGAAAAAAAATACTAATGGCATTTTAGGGACACTGGCTAGGTAATATACATGTCCTAAATGGAGTGCATTATATTGTCTGTCAAGGAAATTGCTGAAATGTTTGGCATTCAACATATTTCCCTCAGCAATTTCACCTTCATGACCAATGCTAGCCCACATGTTTGAACAGATGACAAGTACTTAATACCGTTCAGTCCATTGATGAGGAACTACAACATTGTGCCAAACACACTTTTCCTCCTCAATCACAATTTGGGTCCCAGTTCCTCAAATAGCAACCTGACTGGACATCTGCCAGCTTGTTGCCGGGGTTGAAGACTCTGAGGCCTTTCGATAAACATACGTTACATGCCTGAAAGGCAGCCTTCCCACGCTGCTCTGTCTTCTTAGGCCGTGGCCTCTCTCTCTCTCTCTCTCTCTCTCTCTCTCTCTCTCTCTTGCGTCTATCATCTTCCTTTGGAGAAGATGCCACTGATGTGAGAAGTCCCATTACAGCTCTCACCCGGCCTTCCCACAAATATATGCTGCACTCGATGTCAGCTGCTCCTCCCTACTCTCATTCAATTTCACGTACTTACACAGGTATATATTCGAGGTGGTGTATCTACAAATATTTAATGGATTTATATAATGGCCCAAAACATCAACGTTCCAAATTCAATAAACAAATTCCAATTTTCAACAAACAAATTCCCATTGAAACCTTTTTGGAGTCACAAAAGTTTTAGACCAATGTGATATTTGTTTCTACTTTGTCAAGGTCTGTGTGACCTCATGAGAAAATTGGATGATAAATAAACATTATAATGGACCCTACAAATGTTTTAATAGTGAGAATCATTGTCTTAATCACAGTGGGCCATTGGATAGGAATTGTCCACTGTGAATTGTACATGTGCCTGATATCATCCTGATCAGCTGATCACATCCTTTCAATCTATTTCGTTATTCGATCATTGTTAGTTTTGGGTTATAAAACTCATACATCACCATGGGTCCCTGGGGCCCCAGCCTGGACCGATTCCTTCCAAGCAACGCTAGCACGTGCTTATTAACTGATATGAGACGTCACGGAATCGTGTCGAAATCAGCCATTCATGTCATGGTTGGCTTACGCGATTATTAGCTGACTATCTGGACGCGCCTTCAGTGAATCGCTTGCTGCAGGGCTTAAGTTATGTACATGTCCTGTATCCGTTCCGTACATCCGTTTCTCCTGGCTCATTTTTCGGCACTAGCCAAAACATTAACTGATTTAAGTCTCAAGTGGACCACACCACGGTAAGCAGTAGTAATTGAATGCTGACCATTAAAAACTTTTTAGTAGCCATCGAATGTTTATTTGCCATCCAACGTGTTGATAAGCTTACACAAACCTAACCGAAGGGACCACAGAAATCACCACTGTTTCATGTGGTGGGTCCACCTGAGATTTGAATCTGCTGCATTCTTTGGATCATATCTTGAAATGTTGGGAGTGGATATAAGATAAATGCATCAAGGTGGCCCCACAGTAAGGTGGATCCCAAAGCTGCGTCCGTAAATCTTCTGTTAGGAAAGGATCCCCGCTTCTCGATTGTGTGGTTGAGATTGCATTCCACAAACCAAACGGCGGAACTTTACAGTCCGTGACAGCCGCCGGAAAACTATTCCAAGGAAAAAATAATCTGTCTTCAATTATTAAAGGTAACGCTGATGTACGTCCCTGGCACACTGAGGCTCTTACTGTGCCAAAGGGCATATGTGACATTATGGTCAAATATTCATCAATCCTGACCATCCATTAGTTTTTCCTTAATTTTCTTGGGTCACTTCTAGAAAAAGAAAATCAATATTAACTGTAGGATGCTATCTTTTCAAACAATAGCCTCTCATTTTATAAGTTGGTTTTCAAAGCCATGGACGGATGGTTTCACCTGATTAACATGACTATTCTTCATGGCTAACGAAACGTTGGTCAAATCTGATGGACGTTGATTTTGATCGTTGATTTTGATCATTCAGCTTTTTAAACCAAGAGACCTATTAAGAGAGTCAATGTTCCTTAGACATACTGAATAATTTTATAAACTGTACTTTAGAAGAGTATCTATGACTATACACATGCATGTGTAGGATGTACACCTGTCATCCATATTTACAACGTAGACGGACCAATTCATGAGCCTCCCTTTCGATGCCACACACCCTGAATTTCGCATGGTTCAATAGATCCCAACGGTTTGATCAATGAATTTTAATTTGAAGGTTGAAAGGAGTAAGATTACCTGATAATAGAGTCTTTGGGCCAAAATAAAAAGAAAAAGTCACGCATATTCTAAAATGGGTTGGTGAAATAGATGGAGGGAGTGGATATAACACAGACACCATGATTGCCCCACAGAGGTTAGGTCACAGGAGATTCATGTAACCCCAGGTTTTAATATTAGTGCCCATAGAGTGGAAAAGTAAAGTATTTCTATTCTATCTTTAAAAAAACATCCAATCCATCGGACGTTTTTGTCATTCCTTTTCTTTCTCCCTCTCAGGTTCGAGTGAGCGGTGTGAAATTCCGAGAGTTCTCCGACGCCGAAGAAGCATCCTGTAATTTTAATTTCCGGTATGGTTCTCACTCTCTTCTTCCCACCTATTAAGTTCGTTTTGGTCATGCATTCAGGCACACCCGGGAAGTGGATTGCTTGGCCCACCATGATGTCTGTGTTTAATCCACACCGTCCATCCATTTTGGTAGCTCATTTTAAAGCGTGAATTAAAAAATAAAGCAAATCCCAAGCTCAAATATACCACACTTCAGGAAACAGTGGGGATAATAAAACCCACAATTAAAATCTTTCAACGGCCAACCATGATGTTTGTTTGCCATCCAACCTGTTCATAAGGTCACACATCCCTTCATGAAGGTTATAAACAAATATCAGCATGATCTGAATCTTCTAAGTCCCTCAAGAAATTTTTAACAGTATACATTCAATCCTCACAATTTCCTGTAGTGTGGTCTACTTGAGCTTTCGATACACTTCTTTTTTAGGGTCATACTAAATGAGCTGGAAAATTAAATCGATGGATGCATGGATAAACACATGCATCACGGTGGACCCCACAGGGTCATGCCTCAGGGATAACCTTGGTGGCGCGGGTGCTATACGCAATCCAATTCTGCTCACTACTCACCAGCATTTGTCCTCCCATGGGGTCCATTCCTTTTTTCTTTTTTCTTTTCTTTTTTTCATAACGATTAAGATATGCATGACAACTGCACATACAGCTGTATAACTCTCCTAGGATATATTCTACTTGTACAAATACTGTGTTATAAAGGGAATTTCAGAAAATATTATGTTATTAATATGATATTTACATTCCAATACTTTTTTCTGAATGAAGTTTTCATTAAGCTATCTTATTAATCAAATTATTGTCAAATGAACTTTTTTGAGAACTCATCACACGTGATGTGACTCCAAAATCTGAATGGTCCCCACGTGAAGCAGCACCTAACCGAACCCCTATGACCAATTTTTTTACTTTGAACCAAAACTTTGGTGGGCCATGAAAAATAAAAACAATTTTCTCCCTTATTTGCATTTCTCTTTGCTATGGCCCACCATAATTTTAGATCAGGGTGAAAATTTGTCCCTTGGGGTTTCATGGGATTCCGCATCACATGGATCATTCGGATTAGATGCCTATGACACGTGTGCAAAGGTGCACATGTGCGTATGTGCGCAGGTGAGCATGACTCAGATAAGTAACTTATTTCAGATAAGAAAATTTTGTTTATGATTAATTATAAGTAACTTTTTGTACTTAAAATTACTTAATTATTTTAGTTATTATTGTTATTATTTTTTTTAATCTTTTCTACTTTTCATGAGATGCTAAAGAGAGACATCAAGAGGAACCAAAGAGAGGAGAAGTTGATAAGTATGTCTTTGCCAAATGTACTTATCTACTTAATAAGGTACTTATCTGCTTAATAGGTAGAAACTAAGATAAGCTAATTGAGATATAAGTAGCTTGTGTTAAGTAACTTAAGAGATCCAAATGCCACCTTAATAATAATAATTAAATATGTACCTACATAAGTAATGCTCCCCTACAAACCATAGCGCAGGGGAGCTATATGTCCACATAAGGAAAAAAGCGTTTAACACGTAATTTGCCCCCACCCAATCTGCTTTCATCTTAACGTGAATTTCCGGCCAAAGGTTTTCGTGAGTAGGAAATCCAAGTGAGGCCCACCATGAAGTTTGTGAGAAATCTATCTCTCCCATCTATTTTTCGAGCTTACTTTAAGACATGTGACTAGAAACACACACACACACACACACACACACACACACACACACACACACACACACACACACACATAGTAATGCTCTCCTACAAACCCTAGCGTAGGGGAGTTATATGCGTACTGCATGAAAATTTATTTATAACGAATTTGCAATCTACACAATTTGCTTTCATTTCTAGTCGATTTCTTGCCAAAGACTTTAGTGTGAAGGGAACCTAAGTGGGGCCCATCTTTATGTTTGCGCAAAATCTATTTCGTCCATCCACTTTTTAAGCCCATTTTAGGACATGCAACCATAAATGACGAGGATCCCAAACTCAAATGGGCCACACGTGAGGAAAGAGTGGGGAAAGATATGCATGCTGCTGAAATATTCTTGGGCTCTACCTTATGTTTATATGCCATCCAAACTATATATAACTTCATTCCAATTAGGATGAATTGAAAATACAAAAAACTTAGCCTAAGACAAAACTTTTATAGCCATATGAATGTTTCAACAGTAGTCATTCATTCCCTGTTGTTTCCTCTCATGTGGCCCACTTGAGTTTTAGATCCACCTCATATTTGGTCGCATGTTTTAAAATGAGCTCTCAAAACAGGTGGACAGAGTCGATTTATCACAAATATCATGATGATCCCTACCTAGCTTCCTGCACACGAAAGCCTTGGGGCAGGAAATCCGTCAGCTGGTAAGCGGTGCATCGGGCGGGAGTGGTACTACCCCAAAACTAGCTAAAGATGGACGATCCCATTAGGGGCTCCGTGGGGCTAGCATGATATAAGTGTTTTATCTAATTTGTCCATCCACTTTGAAAGACCATTTAGGGCAGGAACCCAAAAAAGAGGTAGATTGAATGTTCGAGTGGACTACACCATAGAAAGTAGTGGTGACAATGACCCCCGCTGTTGAAACTTTCTTAGGGCCCACCATGATGTTTTTTTGACATTCAACCTATTCATAAGGTCACATGGACTTGGATGAAAGGAAAACATAAATATCAACTTGATCAAAAACTTCTTTGGCCTTTAAGAGGTTTTCAGTGGTAGCTAGGCATTCAATCCCTAATGATCTAGTGGTGTGGTGCCACGACCCGAAAATCAGCACTCGAGTACGGAGACTCTGGTTTTGAGTTTTTGGCCGTGAACATAGTAAAAATGTATATGGGCGAGTTCCCATGTGCTCACGCAATTTGGTTAACATTCGTCCATCATCAATAATAAGAGTAATTTTAAATCAGCGACATCAACAATTAAGAAGAGATAAATAAACTCATGAAGGTATGTCTAACATTCAAATTATACAATTCCGATAGTGGTGATTGGGACTACACAAGTCACAATATGCATACCCAAAATGAATAAAGTATAACGTATTATATTTTCGTCCAACACTTCAAAACATAATGACGGTGGTGCAAGCGGATCTAAGCCTACCCATTTGAGGTCTCACTGGTACATGCATCAATAATATCGCGTGTTTGGTGTTTTAAAATATCATCTTAAGTGGGAGTGAGTGATCAACTAAGTGTTACTATTATCCTACGTTTCACATGTTATCAAACTGATACAGGCATAGGTGATGATGGCATATCAAAACACAAAAACCATATCTCTAGTTCTTTAAATATATGAATGTCTTTAAATGTATATGCATGGCCCAAGATCAATAATGCCAATATAGAACCACATCAACGTTATCACTAGTGAGGACGTCAACATATGTGCAATGGTTAGCCCACACACAACCCAACAAATGTTATGAAATGCATGACTAGCCGAATATTTATTAATGTTCAGGTTAAACAGCCAGTTGACGATGAAGGGATACCACCGTCGAATCTCAGGTCTTTTCCAGATCACGTTGTTCATTGTGTCACTAGGCAGCTCCTCACCAGTATCCCTTGATCCACTTTAGGTTTCATTATCCCTAACTCCCTATAACTTAATCAGATTTGTAGTAAGGCTAACCACCCTAGGACGACCACGACTAGAGATAAAGGTCGTCACCTGACCCCAAGTGTGGAGAAAGCATACCACACATATCATCATCTTCATGATAGGGTCACAACATTCATATGTGTTCGACGGTCACTATGGGGAGGTGGTCACCCAATGTTTTGCCAACATGGCAGGCTCCTCACCTAATTTTTTGCTAATGTGGCAGGCCCGTCACCCTAATGTAGGCCAACAACTCGTACGCAATGTCCCATACCACCATATTTGACCACTCGAGTCTTATCGCATCATATCGTGCTGATAGTTATGACTGAACCTCATTTGTTAAAAACAGGGTATCCCATATTCCATATTGTGTTGCAAACATTGGTTAAATATGCAATCTATCGGCGCAATGGACAAATCTGATTGTACAAGTAAAACCCCGTACAGACTAGCATTGGGTGCAAGCATCCAATGTAGTTTCAACTACTACTAATCGCCTAAGTTCCGCCTCAGTCAGGCACATTAGTCGGGATGGCCAAATTCGATGACCATCCCTTGTTTCAAGGTTAGCCAGGGTTTGATCTCTTTCTATTATAGCCTACTTTATAGAATATGACTAATTAGTGATATAGCATTTATTTAATATTAACAGAGATCTCTAGCTTAACTCTAATAAAGCAATGTATCTCAAGGCAAACATCAATCAAAATTTAGAAGTATCCGTATTCAAGTCACAACAAAATATGCAAGGAACATAACCAAGGCTATAAACACATTAAACACCCTTAAAATATACCATTATCATCACAAACCATAATCAATCACCAATAAGCCAAGTATTAAAATGAGTAAGCATTTCATCATACATGTTAGCTACCAATAGTACTAACAAAATCAAATATTTATAAGGAAAATCATTTAGGGAATAATTGACTTAAGGGTTCCTACTAAATCAAAAAGGATCATAGTCTATCACCATGAATGGTTAATAAATGAAAACCTATGAGAATTATCTTCATCTTAGGAGGATTTCTCCCAATTTGTGGTACTTCTAGGGTAAGGGTTTACGGTAAAATCACCGGTACTGAATCAAATGCCAAAGCCAATATGAGATACACATGATTTAATCTAAAAACGACTTTGATTATGAAGAATGGCTCAATCCTTATATCTATTGTTGACGAAAGGGGTGTGGCGGAGGATTCAGAAGCTGTTAGGGATTTTATTAAAGGGGCAAATGATAAGAAGACCTGCACCCACTTTACCACCTTACACACCACACACACACACTCTCTCTCTCTCTCTCTCTCTCTCTCTCTCTCTCTCTCTAGGGCACAAATTTGTGTGGGGTGAATGGCTTCCCAAAAAAACCTCTTTATAGCACCAGAAATGGTGCAAATAGCCCCTGTGCCAAGGGTTAAGGCTATTAACCCTATGGGAGGTTACTTTTCGCTATTGCGGCCCATAGAAAAGTACATGCATTGATCTAAGTCATGGAACATGTGACTTTAGTAGGGATCTATGTAAGAGTGTGGCCATTCCGACATCTAGATGTGTCAATCAACAGTTAAGGTCCTATTTCAGTTCAACGGTCACTGATGGCCGATCAAGGCCGCGACTATACAAATATTGCCAACGTATTATCTTACATCATTGTCTCATGTTTGATCGTATTTTAACAGTCCAAAAGCCACAACTTTGTTCAGATTTAGATGGAGAAAATTAACTTAAGTTCTTAACAAATCCTAAGGGCATTCATACATCTCATGCACTCGCCTTGCTAGCCCAAGTTGAGCGATTCGGTGCATCATCTTAGTTCGAGGTCCCACGATGAATGTCAAGCCCTCTAAGATGAAAATCTTTCTATAATTTTGGGTTTAATGGCCCACTGACGAGTCACTTGAGCTTATTTAGATAATCATAGCATTTCTAGAATGAATTTGGTAGTGAGTTTTCTTATGTACGATGATTAAGGTTTGGATTATTTAAGTTCATAGTGTGGCCTATTCGCATTTAACAAAAATGACGATTCGATCCTAAGCACCTTACACTGTTGGTTCTTAAGCTAATAGAGTAATTAAGTCAGTTCAGTTTGTTAATCAAGATGCGCTCCTAGTTGTTTTGACTTTAGGTAGGTCTTTATTTAGTAACGGTTGTCTTGATTAGTCAGTGATAGGTTGGATAGATCTGGGCCCTAGATGAATAGGTCACAAGATTAGGTCCAAGAGTTTGTGATCAGGTGTATTCATTAGCTTTCTACGGTTAATGGATCAAATTTGTGCGGTTCTCTACTGATTACACCTGCGTATAGGTTAACATCAAGTGTTAAATGTTAGTAAATGATAAAATAAGCTAATTCTATCTTTTTTAAAGAATTTTTAAAATTCAAAATAGTGAAAATCTAAGACGTTACAATCTACTCTCCTTAAAAACAATTTCATCCTTGAAATTGCGTGATATCAATAATACATATATTCTCATTTCGTACGTCTAAGTTTTCATTAATTTAACGTTTATATACGTGTTATGGTGTATAATAACTACAATATCCTAGCTTATTGTAGTCTACCCCCCTTAAAAACTTTCACCATCAAGATTCCCTTAAAATTTTTTAAAGAATTAATATTCATGACATTAGTTCCCCACTATACAGAGTAAAAATTTCTATTTTTAGTGTTCGGTTAACATGAAGAGATGATTGTATTGGACTTGAATCTGATACATCGATCCTCTACCTGACCAGGGTTGAATGCTCGTTGTATCCCTTCCTAGTCCTAGTGGATCTTCGTCTTCTGCTCAATCAAAGCAGTAAGTCCATTAGTAGTCACCTAAGATTGAGAATCAAATCAAGTTGTGAATGCCTCACAAGTGTATAGTTCCGTAATTCCATAGTCTGATCATTCTAGATGTTTGAAAAATATCTCAAATAATTGAAAAGTTTAAGTTTTAGATCTATAAAACTTTCCTTCAAGTCTTGTTTAAATATGATTCTTGTTAATTTATATTCAATTTGGTGGGTAATGAATTTTCCACGGTGCTTAAGTTTAAATGACTATCCAAAAAAGATTCTTAATGGCCTAAGATATCATATCTATATTCCCGTTTCGATCCTGTAACCTATGGGTTATGGGCCAACTAGACTTTGGTTATGTTGATTTTGAAAAGGAAGGAAGAATCGGAAGTTATAACATGTTACGGAGGTTTGGAGAGATTGCGACACAAGGATGGGCGTGGAGAAGGGAAGGGAAAGAATATTGTCTCATCAACGTGATGTGAACCTTGAATCCACCAGGTATAATGGCTCTTGAATCCACAAGGGAATAAGAAAAATCATAATATTTTATTCAAATCCAACCCTAAAACAAAATTACGATACTTTAAATAATAGTACTCAAACCTTAATTAAGAGTCCTATTCGACTAAACTGGAATAGAACAAAATTGTAAAACATGATAATAAAAAAATCTAATTTAATAACATAGGACGATTTCTGACTTGATAAGAAAAAAAATCCAAGAAGACACCGAAGATTAAAACCTTAAGATGAAAAAGTTACATTAGTTCCATCGGTGACTTGCAGTTGTAGAAATTTTCAATTTCAACTAGTACGTTGCTGGTAATATTTTTGATATATTTAGTTATTGAATTATTTTAAGAATTTTTATGGTAATTTATCATCAATTCTATTTTTGTCCCATTAAATTTCATGTTATTTCAAATTTCAAAAAAATTATAAAAATTTCAGAAGTACCAACTATCTAAAATTGATAATTTTTCTGCTTAGTTCCAAAACATTCTAAATTTAACATCATTTAATTTTATTTTTATTATTTATTTATTTTTCTATACAATTATACTTATCAAGTTTCAATCTAATTTTCGAATCACCCCAATCAGAGTTATATTGAAAAAGATATGTATTTTTGAAGTCAATATATTTAAGTTATCAAAACGGGGATCACCTTCGATTTTGGGGGTTGACTCTCAATTTTTGTTTAATTGGGGATCAACCCTCGCCTTCTATTTAATTGAGGGTTGACCCCGAGCTGCTATCTCTAAATCCCTTTACATTTGGGATTCTTGAAATTCCAAAATTGGATTTTCCATTCTTCCTTACCTCGGTCCACCCACTTAAGTGGTCTTTATATGGATTTAGGCTAATCAAAGTTTTTACCGACTCAATTTCATCAACTAAGGCTATCCTAAGATACAAATTACTACGTCCAAAGTCAAGCAAACTCAGGAATTTGATCCTAAGGTTCCCATTTCTAAATCTCAAGTTCGAAAATAAAAAAAATTTGGTAAAATTTTGTCCTAGGGTTCTTGTTTCTAAATTTGAAGTTTCAAAACAACACAACCTTAAAAGTTTGGTCATAGGATTCATTGTCCCTAATTTACTAAATTTCTTACATTACCGGATACTCCTAAACTAGAAAAATCCCCGTTAGGGTCCAAACCTCTAATCTTAAGCACTTTAATATCTAGTTATCGTTGTCTATACAGTCCTCATTCCCAAAGTCCTGGTTATCACAATAATCCACTCTGATACCATTCTATCATGTCCCGAAAATCGGCACCCAAGTATGTAGACTCCAGTCCCGAGTTTCCAGGTGTCAAGCTAGTAAAAATGCATGTGGGCAAGTTCCCACATGCCCGTGCAATCCGGTTAACATTCGCTCATCATCAATAATTAGAGTAGTTTTAAATCGACGACATCAAAAGTTAAGCAAAGATTACTAAACTTAGGAATGTATGGCTAACATTCGAATTGTACAATTCCAGTAGTGGTGTTCGCCCGAATGGGGAGTACACAAGACACAATATATATACCCAAAATGAATAAAGTGTAAAGTATTATATTTTTGCCCAACACTTTGACACATAACGACGGTGGTGTAAGCAGATCTAAGCCTACCCATTTGAGATATCAGGGTACCTGCATCCATAATATCGCTTGTTTTTTGTTTTAAAAGACCATCCCAGGTGGAAGTGAGTGATCAACTCAGTGATACTATTATCTTAAGTTTCACATGTTATCAAACATATACAAGCATAAGTGATGATAGCATATCAAAACACAAAAACCCTACCTCTGGTTCTTTAAATGCATGAATGATATGAAATGCATATGCATGTCCTAAGATCAACGATACCAATATATAATCACATGCACAATGGTTGGCCCGCAGCACAACCTAATATGAATACATGATTGGTTGACCATTTATTAATGTTCAGGTCAAATGATAGGTTGACAAAGTAGGGATACCATCATCAAATCTCGGGTATCTATCCGGATCATGTGGTTCGTTACGACATCAGGTGGTTCCTCACCAGTATCCCTTGATCCACTTTAGGTTTCAATACCCTTAAGTCCCGATAACTTAATCGGATTTGTAGTAGGCCTAATCACTTAGGGATGATCATGACTAAGGCAAAAGTTATCACCTGACCCAAATGTGCAGAAGGCACACCACCCATATAATCATCATCATGATAAGGTCGCGACATTCCTATGTGCTCAACAGTCACTACGGGGAGTCTCGGCACCCAATGTTTTACCAACATGGTGGGCTTATCACCCAATGTTTTGCCAATGTGGCAGGCTTGTCGCCCCAGTATAAGCCGACAACTCTGACACAGTGTCCCATACCACCAAGTCCGACCCTCGAATCTTGTCGGATCATATCACGCTAATGGTTAGGAATGAACCTCATTCATTAGTAATATGGTATCCTGAATTTCATATTGTGCTTCAAAGATTGGTCATATATGTGATTGAGCCGCATAATGGACTGATATGATTATTGAAGGGGAACCACACACCGACATTGGGTGTAAGCATCCCATATAATTCCAACTATTCCAGATCACCCGAGTTTTGCCTGGGTTTGCCACATGAGTCGGGATGGCCGAATTCGTCAATCATCCCTTGTTTCAGGGTTAGGCAAGGCTCGACCTCTTTCTATCATAGCCTAATTTATCGATCAGTATGACTAATCAGTGATATATAATTTATTTGATATTAACAGGGATCGTAAGCTTAGATCTATCAAAGTAATATATCTCAAGGCAAACATCAATTAGAATTTACAAGTATCCATATTCAAGTCACAACAAAATATGTAAAGAACATGCCCAAGGCTTTAAACACATAAAATATCCTTGAAATCTACCATTCTCATCACAAACTCTAATCAATCATCACCAAGGCAAGCATTAAAATGAACAACCATTTCATCATACATATTAGCTACTAATACTAACAAAATCAAAGATTTCTAAAGCATTTAGGGCATAATTGACTTAAGGCGTTCCTACTAAATCAAAATGGATGTTAGTTTATCACCCTCATATGTCAAAATTGGGGGAGTTTTGTCTCAAGAAGTTAGGCCGGTAGCCTTCTACAATGAGAAACTTAGTGATGCACGCAAGAAGTGATCTACATATGAGATCGAGTTGTACGGTGGTCCAGGCACTGCGACACTGGCGACATTATTTGATTCAAAAGGAATTCATACTTTACATGGACTATCAAGCCCTCAAATTTATTAATAGTCAAGCTAACATTAACTGTGTGCATGCTAGATGAATCTCATTTTTACTGAAATTCACATTCGTGCTAAAGTATAAGTCAGGGCAATAGAATAAAGTAGCCGATGCGCTGAGTCGCCGTGTAACTTTGTTAGTCACTATGAGCAATGAAGTTGTCGGGTTCGATCGCCTCAAAGACATATATGCCGACGACGATGACTTCAAAGACGCATGGGTTAGATGTCAGGAAGGTCACCCCGATGACTTACATATACAAGACGGGTTCCTTTTTAAGGGAAATCGACTATGTATCCCAAAGAGTTCGCTAAGGGAACAGATAATCCAAGAGCTACATGGATGTGGCCTCAGTGGACACCTTGGGCTAGACAAGACGCGAGCTCTTGTGGAAGAACGGTATTACTGACCACAATTGGTACGTGATGTGGGAAAGACATTCCAACGCTGTTATATTTGTCAGACTTCCAAGGGGCAATCTCATAATACGGGCCTCTACACCCCGTTACCCATGCCTGACGGCCCTTGGGAGGATTTATCTATGGACTTTGTGCTTGGTCTCCTACGAACACAACGTGGCATGGATTCAGTGTTCGTGGTAGTAGATCGTTTTTCTAAGATGACGCACTTTATTCCATGCAAGAAGACTCTCGATGCAACACACGTGGCGAATCTATTCTTCAGAGAAATTGTGCAGCTACACGGGGTTCCCAAGACTATTGCTTCCGACCGTGACACGAAGTTCATAAGCCACTTTTGGTGGACTTTATGGACTCGATTCGATACACGCCTTCAGTTCAGCAGCGCGTACCTCCCACAGACTGACGGTCAAACTGAGGTTGTGAATCGCACGTTAGGAAACCTCCTTCGATGTATTTCAGGAGAAAAACTGAAGCAGTGGGATTTGGCCTTGTCTCAAGCGAAGTTTGCATTCAATAACATAGTGAACCGCTCGACAGGGAAATCCCGTTCCAGGCTATTTACGGACGAGTACCTCGCCACACACTAAACTTAGTCCCTCTGCCCAAGTTCCCAGGCATGAGCATTGCAGCAGAACATATGGCAGACAAAATCATGGGCATTCATGTAGAGGTACAGAATAAGCTACATGCCTCGAACGAAAAGTACAAGGAGTAAGCGGACAAGCATCGGCGACAGAAAGTGTTCAAGGTGGGCGACCAAGTAATGGTAGATCTGCGCAAAGAAAGATTTCCGACCGGAATGTACAACAAGTTGAAGAATAAAAATATTGGACTAGTACCAATCATCCGAAAGATCAATTACAACGCTTATGTTGTTGATCTTCCAGATGATATGGCGATCTCACGAACTTTCAATGTCGCAGACCTGACCGAGTATCATGAACCAGCGCATAATGATAACTCGAGGACGAGTTCTTTTGAAGTGGAGGAGACTGATGTAGTGTAGGTCGCGGACAATTACATGGCAAAGATGGATCAGAAAAGGCCCGATCGGCGACAGAAGTGATCTGGACTATCAGACCTTAAATCAGGCGTATCTCGCAATCCGGATGAGTTAGCCGACGTAAAATATATGATTTTGGGGTAGAACGAGCTACTTTAGCCAACCAACCCTGCTACACCAGGTTGCGACACTCGAAATTGCGAGAAACCCCTGATTCGACGGTTGTTTCCCTATTTCAATTTCATTTTTACTATAAATAGTAAGTTTTAGTTTGACTATAACTCTTCATCCGTCGGGCTTTAGGAGTTGCGCCCAACGTGAAAAGAGCTTACAATAATTAGGGGAACAGTTTGGTGAAGCCAAATAGGACACTTACTATTTTTGGCCGAAAACCTTGTGCACTAGTAGACATTACGACCGTCTATAAATAGTAAGCTTACTATTTATAGTAAGTCACGAATTCTAGGAGTTTTAGTTGTAGTTTGATTATGATTTCTTTCCCATTGCTTAGTACCCTTATTTAAAGGGTTGTGAACTCATTTTTATGCATTGATTAATCTATTTCGAATTTATTAGAATTTATTTCTATTTTCTGCTTTCTTTGCTCATGGATTCGAGAAAATCTCTGTGAGGAGTCTAGAGAAGTTCCGTGGATTCGGAATAGTTACCCTCTTGAGGAAGACGGTGCTCGACCTCACGTCCTCCCCAGCGTCAGATACACATGATTTAACCTAAAAGGACTTTGATTAGGAAGAATGGCTCAATCCTGACCTCTTATTGTTGACGAAAGGGGTGTGACGGAGGATCCAGAAGCCGCTAGGGTTTTGTTGAAGGGGAAAATGGCAAGAAGATGATAAACCTCACAAGCACTTACCCACCTTCACACACACTCTCTTTCTCTTCTTTTTCTATTTTGACGTGGGGAGGGACGTGATGAGGTCGATCACCGCTTTCCTCAAGAGACATCTACTCCGAATCCACAGAGCTCTCTAGACTCCTCACAGAGCTTCCTCGAATCTACAAGGGAGGAGGTAGAAATAATTTCTAATAAATTCGAAATAACTTGGTTGATATTAAAAAAATTACAACCCTTTTAATAATGAGCTCAAACCTAGCATGGAGCTTTAGATTTAGACTTCAACTCAAACACCCTAAAAATGTGACTTACTATAAATAGTAAACTTACTATTTATAGATGGTCTCTATTCCTACTAGAGTTCATGATTTTTGGCCAATAGTAGTAAGTGTCCAATTTGACCCAACCATGTTATTTTCCTAACTTTTCTAAGCCCTTTTCATGTTGGGCACGACTTCTAGAACTCAAAGGATCAAATGCTATACTTAAACTAACACTAACTATTTATAATAAAATGAAAATAAAAGGGACTTTTTACCCCTGTTGTGATGGAATCTCACAAATCCGGCATGGGCATCCCAACATAGCAGGGTTAGTTGGATTAAGTACGTTCTGCTACCCTAAAATCATATATAATATGTCGAAAAACTCATCCTGGTTTGCGAGATATGATTGCTTTAAGGTTCTGATGGTCCGGATCATTTTCACCTACAATCAGGCCTTCTCTGGTCCATCTTTGCCATGAAAGTGTTTGCGACCCACTCTACATCTCTCCACTCTAGGGTACAAATTCGTGTTGGGTAAAGGGGTGCCCCAAAACAACCCCTTTATAGCACCAGAAATGGTGCAAATGGCCCCCATGACGAAGGGTTAAGGGTATTAACTCTATACGAGGTTAATTTTCATTATTGGGGCCCATAGAAAAGTGCATGCATTGATCTAAGTTATGGAATATCTGACTTTATTGGGAATTTACATAAGGGTGTGACCGTTCTTACATATGGATGCGTCATCAACAATTAAAGTCATATTTCAGTTCAACGACCATTGATGGACGATCGGAGTTGCGGCTATATGAATATGGCCTGCATAATATCTTACGTCAGTGTCTTTAGTTTGATCGTAATCTAAAATTCTGAAAGCTACAATTTTGTCAAGATTCTGATGGAGAAAATTAACTTAAGTTCCTGAGAAATCCTAAGCGCATTTGTAAATCTCATATGCACACCTTGCTAGCCTAAGTTGAGTGATTAAATGCATTATCTTTGCTCGAGGTCCCACGATGGACGTCAAGCCCTCTAAGATGAACACTTTTATATAGTTTCAGGCTTAGTAGCTCACTAACGAGTGGTGTAGATCTTGTTCGGATAATTATAACATTTCTAGAATGAATTGGGTAGCGATATTTCTTGTACGCGATGATTATGATTTAGATTATCTAAGTTCATAATGTGGCTTATTCACAATTAGCGGAAATGGTGATTTGATCCTAAACACCTTAAATTATTGGTTCTTAAGATTATAGAATAACTAGGTCAGTTCGATCAGTTTATTAATCAACATTCATCCCTAGTTGTATTCGCTTTAGTAGGTCTTTATTTAGTTACGGTAGTCTTGATTAGTCAGTGATATGTTGGCTCGATCTACGACATAAATGAATAGATCACAAGGTTAGACTCAAGAGTTTGGTGATGGAGCGTATTTGTTAATTAGCTTCCTATGGTTACTGGATCGAATTTGTGCAGTTCTTTACTGATAACACTCACGTATAGGTTAATATCAAGTGTTAAAGATCAGTAAATGGAAAAAAAAAAAAAAAAGCTTTTTAACAAAAAAATTTGAGAATTTTAATATTTCAAAATACAAAAATCTGGGACGTTACATGTGGTCCACTGGATCATTCAATTGCTTCATTTTTTTAGTTCATGTCATAAAATAAATTTTCACAATGGATGGATGGTGTGGATAAAAGACATACATCACAGTGGGCCCACAGATCCTAATAGGACCATCCGCCTCTAGCTAGGTCTCGGCAGTGTAGTACCCAATCCACACCTGACTTCAGTTAATGCCATCAAGTTTTATAGGCCCACCATGACGTGTGTTATATCAAAAACTTTGATCCATTTGGCTAGATTATTTTAGGGGATGAACCCAAAAATTTGGCAGATCCAAAGCTCAAGTGGACCATACCACATAAAACAGATGATAATGAGGACAACAGTTGAAACCTTCCTAAGTCCCACCATGATGTTCATTTGCAATCCAACTCGTTCAAAAGGTCACACATGCTTCGATTAAGGAAAAAAATATCAACTTCATCGAAGAATTCCGTGGCCCAAGAAGATTTCATTGATGGGCGTTCAATCCACACTATCTTCTCTAGTGTGGTCAGCTTGAGCTTTGGCTTGGCCTATTTTTTTGGCTCATGCCCTAAAATGAACTCCACGAATGAATGAATGGTTTGAATATAACATCAAATACATCATAGTGGGGACCACGAACTTGGTGACGTGTGTGTGTAGCGGAACGCTCACCTGCGAACCAGTTCGCACGGACTACCTAAGAACTTTTTTGAGAACTCATAATACGTGATGAGTCTCGAAAATCTGAACGGTCCACATGAAGCAGAGCCTCATTAAACCCCCTGGTACCAATTTTTACTTTGAACCAAAGCTTCAGTGGGCCATGAAAAATGCAAACAGTTTCTTCCCTTGATTTGTATTTATCTTTGCTATGGCTCACCAGAATCTTAAATCAGGGTGAAAATTCACCCCATGGGATTCCGCATCTTATGGACCGTTCGGATTCGACTCCTATGACACGTGTGCAAAGGTGCGCACATGCGTAGGTGAGCATGCCTCTCTCTCTCTCTCTCTCTCTCTCTATATATATATATATATATATATATATATGGATATGAGGTTGACCTCATGGGAACTTCCCATGAGGTTGAGCTGTGTGGGCCCCACTGTCGTGTGTGTTGAACATCTATCCCATCAGCTAGATGCACCATTCCATGGTGGGCCAAATCAAGTCAATCCATGACTTGCATGGCCACACCACATACAATAGTTGAGAGGGGTTACCCTCCCATGCAGACTGAGTGGAGATACCTTGTTTCAACACTTGAGGTCTTGGCATCGATCCCTAGTGGGGGTGGCTAACATGGAATGTGTGTACTGACGTGGGTGTGTACTAACAAGCTAACCTAAAAATAAATAAATAATTCATAATCATTTATTCTGCGCACTGAGATGTGGTTCACAAATCTAGCCCATTCATTGTGTCTGTCCCACTTGGATGAGTAGTCATACCAAGCTTCAGTTGCATCCCAAACTCAAGCAGGTCCCACCAAGTAATTTTATATGTTTTAGTCATGTCTTCACATGATTTTAAATGGTATGGCACACCTGAGTTCCGTATAGGGCTAATTTTTGGGATATCCCATAACCTAAAAGGACCCATCAAATACATGGTGTTGATGCTTGACACACATGACAGTGGGGCCCACACAGCTCGACCTCATGGGAAGTTCCCATGAGGTGACATTATAGTACCATAGTACCATTTCTCTCTCTCTCTCTCTCTCTCTCTCTCTCTCTCTCTCTCTCTCACACACACACACACACACACACACACACACACACATATATATATAAAAACGTTTTCAGTATAATCATATTCCAAATAAGTTGCATGTGGAACCATCCTGATGCATTCATGACATCCATACCGACCATCAAACACGTGTTCCTTGTTTGGCCGTGAGAGTAGGAGGGGCACATGAGCAGGAAAAGTTGAGTGGGAAGGGTGTGTCCTCTCAAATGTTCCCTATTCTGTGGCCCACCTAAGTCATGGATTGACTTGATTTTTGCGTCCATTATCAAACATGCATGGTTGTCCAACGCAGGTTAGAGTGGATGTCTCGAGCCCATCACAATGACCCATGTAACTAATTGTGGTGCAATCGGTTAGTTGTGGGCCCACCGCGATGTGTTGACATGCACCTAACCATCATGCATGTCGTCCACACCCTGGATTCTAATTGAGGGTACCCCGAGTTCTCAAACGCTAATCACCTACTGACGGCTTCACTAGCATCTCCTTAACGAGTGACGTCGCCAAGTTTTATGGGCCCCACCATAATATATGCGTTGTATCCAAACCATCATCAGGCAGATTTAAAGCTCAAGCAGACTCACCACAGAAAATAGTAAGAATTGAACTCCTACCATTAAAAACTTCTTGGGGCTCACAGAAGTTTTTGATCAAGCTGATATTTGTATTTTCCCTTCATCCATATCCACGTGAATTTATGAACAGACTGAATCTAAAAAATATATATATAAATAATAAAAAAAAAAATGTAAGCCCTAGGAAGGTTTCAACGGTGGGCATCACTGTCCCCTTGTTTTCTTTCAGGGTCCACTTGAGTTTTGAATCTACTTCATTTTTAATCTTGCCAAAATTGATAGACGGTGTTGATACAGCACATACATCATGTTGGGCCCACAGAACTTGGTGACATCACTTCAGCAGCGTGATAGCTGCTAAAGGCGTCAGTAGCTAACCTGCGTCCCGGATTCTCATACAAGACTAACCATGTTGCGTATATGCCATCCAATCCATCAATATGAAATACCTACCCCAAGTGATGGTAGACTTAAAAAATCAAGCTATTTTGAGACTAGGACGGGGGCGTCCCCTTCAACTCTTCCTACACTTTGTTGGCCCACAAGGATTGGCCAGATTTTTGGAGGTGAAATTAGATAAATACATGATAGTCGAAGTGGATGTCATCAACAGATCACATGGAGCCTAGAACAACCTTCCACCACATTTTGATGAAAGACGTTTGCGCTTTATAATTTTCAACATATATGTGTACATAGAGAGAGCATCCCTGCCAAGTTCGGTTAGGGCTAGCTCTACAGTCATGTGTACGTAAAATCCATACGGACCCAGGTGAGCTATACTTCTATTATGTGTATCACCCACCGTTGATTTTTATAGAGTCCACCATGTTGTACGTGTATGTGAAATCCTATACTTCTATTATGTGTATCACCCAATTTTATGGCCAGGGCCAAATCCCAACCTATTATGCAATTCAGGTGGGCCTAGGTGTGCTCAAGAGTGGTCATTCTCTCCCAACTGATTCCATTGGTGTATCCCATCTAAATTATGGATTCCCCTGGATTGTTTGGCCTTGGACCAACATGATTCAATGTATCTAATGTTCCGAGCAGATTTTGTTGAGAAAAGTCTTAAATCTGAAGGTTTTTAGGTCGTTCGACCGGTCGTGGGAAGCTTCGACTGGTCGTGGGAGACGTTCGACCGGTCGTAGGTTCGAGCCCTGGCACGACTCAAAGTCCAGCGGGTTTTTGCTGGTTTTTACTGTAGCTACGACTGGTCGAGGGTCAGCTACGACTGGTCGAAGATGGGCTATGACCAGTCGAAGACTCGCTACGACTAGTCGTAGATTATGCAGTTTGTTCCGCGATTTTGCGCGAAACTGTGGATTTGAGTCCTTTCGCAACTGGGATGTGGAATGGAAGTTTCCTAAACTATAAATAGGTATCCCTATAGCTTTTCTAGGGTATGGTAATGTATACTAAGGCTTCCTAAAGGGTTCTAGGGTTATCAAAGGGTGTAGCAAGGGTGAGATTCGAGGTTGTTCGAATCGGGTAAGTCCCTCTCTTTGTAATTGATGCTTTCATAGTGGTGATCTGTCGCTTTGTGCCGTGATTTTTTCCCGCAAGGGTTTTCCACGTTAAATCTGTGTGTTCTCTTGTGTGCTTGGTGTCATTGGATTACTATCCTAAATCTAGATCTGTGTGATTCTGCAGGCCAAAAATCCCAACAAGTGATACCAGAGCAATCGGTTGGGGCACAGATCTGAATCTGAGGGATTAGTAATAATGGCGAGCACTAAGTATGAGTTCGAGAAGTACTCAGGGAAAAATAATTTTGAGTTATGGAAGGTTAAGATGATTGGCCTGTTAACCAAGCAAGGCGAGGATGATACTCTTGAGGAGCAGAAGTCTACTATGACTGATGATGATTGGAATACTTTTGATAAGAAAGCTTTACCATCGATCCACGGGAGCACTTCAAAAGGTGGAGCTACTGTGGATGTAGCGGATTTCACCTCTGCACGTGTGTGGCATGTTGGGCATGGCCACATGAGCGGGCAGGGCAGGAAGGCTGAGACGCGCAGGCAGGGATACAGAGCAGGTGGAGCAGCCACCTGTGGGAAGAACCACATAGCATGATCGCAGGATATCGGCGAGGTACATGGACGACTCCAATGCCGCGGGAGGATTCATCTTCTATTCAGATGGCTTTAGGTGAGCCTGGTGCTGAAAAGTGGAAGGTGACTATGGGTGATGTGATGGATTCGTTGTACCAGACCGACATATGGGATCGGGTGGAGCTTCCAAGTGGGCCAGTGAGCGGTTGGATGCAAGTGGATCTTCAGATGGATACAGCATAGATATAGCGAGGTTGGTAGCGATGGGTTATGATCGGAGAGAAAGGATCGGCTTCTCAGAGATATTCGCGCCGACGGTATAGCAGGTGTCTATTAGATCCGTGATTGGCGCTGGTTGGCCAATGTGATCTTGAGCTGGAAGGATGAATGTGGAGTCTGCACTTTTGTAAGGGAAAGTGAAGAACAGATCTACATGAAGCAATCAGAGCGGTTCGAAGTTAAAGAGGCTGAGAAAAGACTTTGCAGGAGGTCGTGGTTCGACCTGTCGCCTAGGCAGTGATTTGATTCCTTCATGGATGAAGGATCGGGGGGCTGCAAAGATGGTTCTCGGCATTGAGACTGAAGGAGGATTAGGCTTTTGTAATCACGGGAGGAATACCTTGTGTGTAGGTATTGATCCAGGATGTGATGGGCCAGGTAAAGCTGGAGAGCCTTCCCTACGTTTCTCTCCTCAAGTTTTCCTCAGGACATGTTCCAAAACAGATAAGGAAAAGCAGGATATCCCATGAGCCTTATTCGAATGAGGTGGGCAGTGTATGCCATGGTCTGGTTTAGACCGGTTATTTCACAGGCTATCAATGTTGTAAGCAAGTACCCCGGCAAGCAATATTGGGTAGCGGTGAGATGGTAAGAAGACTACATCATTCTTTTGTGAAGACAGGAGCAAAGGTGGTTGGGCATGTGGATTTAGATCCGGCAGACATGATCAACAAGAAATTCCTGTAGAGAAGTTCAAATTCTGTGAAACTTCTCTGGGCTTGGCGATGGCGGAAAAGAAGGACGGAGTGTGATCTTGAGCTATGATGTGAAGTAGAGATAAGAGAAGAGGTCAAGGAGCTACACGGTTGAAGATTGAAGACTTAGTAGAGATTGTTGAGAAAAGTCTTCAATCTGAAGGTTTTGAGGTCGTTCGACCGGTCGTGGGAAGCTTCGACTGGTTGTGGGAGACGCTTGACCGGTCGTAGGTTCGAGCCCTAGCACAACTCAAAGTCCAGCGAATTTTTGCTATTTTTTACTGTAGCTACGACTGGTCGAGGGTCAGCTACGACTGGTCGAAGGTGGGCTACGACCAGTCGAAGATTCGCTATGACTAGTCGTAGGTTACGTAGTTTGTTCCGCGATTTTGCGCGAAACTACGGATTTGAGTCCTTTCACAACTGGGATGCGGAAAGGAAGTTTCCGAAACTATAAATAGGTATCCCTAGGGCTTTTCTAGGGTATGGTAATGTATGCTAAGGCTTCCTAAAGGGTTCTAGGGTTATCAAAGGGTGTAGCAAGAGTGAGATTCAAGGTTGTTTGAATTGGGTAAGTCCTCTCTCTTTGTAATTGATGCTTTCATAATGGTAATCTGGCGCTTTGTGTTGTGATTTTTTCCCGCAAGCATTTTCCACGTTAAATCTGTGTTCTCTTGTGTGCTTGGTGTCATAGGATTACTATCCTAGATCTAGATCTGTGTGATTCCGCAGGCCAAAAATCCCAACAGATTTCACATATAATCATATATAGCCCCGAAAGAATATCATAATATTTCTTTCTGACATCGATTGTCTTCTTTTTCTATTTTACAGAAATTCTGATGGCAGAGAGTGTTGTTCAATTCTTGTTAGAAAACTTAAGTGCCCTTCTAAATGAAGAAGTATCTCTACTAAAAGGAGTACACAAGGAAGTTAAAGAAATCAAGAAGGAACTTGATAGAATGCGAGCCTTGTTGAAGGATGCTGATAGAAGAAAGGATAGCAATGACGAAATGAAAACATGGGTGGAAGAAGTAAGAGACGCTGCGCATAATGTGGAGGATATCATCGACAAGTTCTTGTATCGCATGGACAGGCCACGACGAGGTGGATTCAAGGGTTTTCTCGTTGACACTATCCATATCCCCAAGAATATCTGCGACAGACATCGGTTAGCCACGCGACTTCAAGAAACCAAGGTTAATGTTCAGAATATTTTTCAGCGAAGACCCAGCCAAATAGAAGAAGTTGCCAGATCCTCTGATGTTAGCGAACTGTGGCGACGTGATGTAGAAACTTCTGTTTTCAAATCGGACAACGAAATTGTGGGGATGACGAAAGAAATAGATTTGATAGATGGATGGTTAGTGGAGGAAGAAAAACGGCGCACGGTGATTTCAGTGACAGGGATGGGTGGGGTGGGCAAAACCACTGTTGTCGCTAAAGCGTACAAGAATCATCAAGTAAAGAATCTCTTCGACTGCTACGCATGTGTTCTCTGTCTCACAGTCTCTTAGAATTGACGAGGTACTACGAAGCATCATAAAACAATTACTTGAGGCTAAGAAAGAGGCTGTTCCAAATGACTTTGCCACCAAAGACGCCGGCGAGTTGAGGCGGATGGTCAGAGGACTTCTCGAATCAAAAAAGTACCTCATTATCTTGGATGATGTCTGGACTATGAATGATTGGAATAAATTAAATGTCATATTTTCAGATTGTGGATGTGGAAGTAGGTTAGTAGTTACTACGAGAGACTTTAATGTGGCTTCTGCTGCAGGAGAGGGAAGACGTGTCTGCAAGCTTCAGCTTCTAGATCAAGAAGAGGCCTGGGTGCTCTTCTATAAGAAGGCATTTCCGAATGAACCCTGTCCTTTAGAGCTTGAGCCATTGGCTCAATCTATAGTAGAAAACTGTGAAGGCTTGCCACTTGCTATTATTGCCATGGGCGGCCTCCTGTCATTGAGAGACAAGACTGCATTGGAATGGAATCGAATCTACAAAAACCTGAGCTGGCTGTTGACAAACAATCAAATGCTGGAACCAGTAAAGCGTATCCTGTTGCTTAGCTTCTATGATCTACCATACCGCCTTAAGCACTGTTTCCTCTATTGTTGCATGTTTCCGGAAGATTATGTAATTAAACGCAAGCGGCTGATTAGGTTATGGGTGGCAGAGGGTTTTGTGGAGGAGACAGGTAAAATTACAATGGAGGAGGCGGCAGAAGACTATCTGAAGGAACTCATCCATCGAAACATAATTCAGGTTGTTGAGACGAACGAGTTTGGAAGGTTGAAAGCTTGTCGAATGCACGATATTGTGCGTGAAGTGGCAGTATCAATAAGTCGCGAAGAAAAGTTCTGCACGACATACGATGAGCTGCAAGCAAGGCAAAATGGCAAAGTCCGCCGCATGTCAATCTACAGTAGTGACAAAATTAATCTTTCGAGCGCAGGTATGACACATCTTCGTTCCCTCATGGTGTTTGATGGAAACATGTCTGTTTCATCTTCTTTACATACGATGGCATCAAGCTTTAGATTTATGAGGGTCCTAAATTTAGAAGGAGTTCCTATCGAAAGCATACCAGATGAAGTGACTAACATGTTCAATTTACGGTATCTAAACTTAAGGGAAACTAAAGTTAGGGAGCTTCCCGAATCTTTATGGAAGCTACAGAACCTTCAAACACTGGACGTCAGGAATACAGAGCTAGAGAGGCTACCCAGTGGGATTGTGAGGCTACGTAAACTACGACACCTGTTTATTTATCGACTTACTGACGAGTTTGCATATAATTTTAATTTCTTTACGAGCATCCAAGTTCCTATAAGAATATGTAATTTAACAAGTTTACAAAGTCTAGATGATATTGAAGACAGAGAAGGGGAGATTGTTAGAAAAGTTGGGAACTTAACCCAACTGAGAAGTCTTAGCATTTCTAAGGTCAGAGAAATCGATGGAGCCGAGTTGTGCAATTCAATCGGAAAGATGAAACACCTTCTGAAGTTGAGTGTGACTGCAAGTGCAGAGGAAGAAACACTTCAATTGGAAGCACTCTCTACTAACCCTCCACCGCTTCTTCAGAAGCTTTACCTGTCTGGGCATTTGGAGAAGGTGCCTCGATGGCTTAGCTCCCTTGTGAACCTCGCCCATTTGTCGTTGAAATGGTCAAAGCTGAGAGAAGAAGATCCGTTTTCATCACTCCAAGCATTGCCCAATCTGGTGTTCCTTCAACTTCACAATGCCTATGAAGGGCAAAAGCTGTGTTTCGGCGATGGATGGTTTACTAAGCTCAGGAAACTTTATTTAAGGATATGATACAACTAAATCGGATAGTAATAGAGAAGGGATCATTGCCAAGCATCCAAGTGCTAATTCTGGACAGCTGTGGAGAGTTGAAGACTCTTCCAGAAGGGATTGAATACCTTTCCGGACTCCAAGAGCTTATCTTAGAAGAAATGCCAATGGAACTGACAAATAAGTTTCAGCTAAAAGATGGTAGCGAGAAGGACCGTAGAAAGGTGGGGCACATCCCCATCATCAAGCGTGTACAGTGGACAGAAGCGAAGGGATTCGTCACGGAACGACTCAACTAGTCATCTATCGATCCTTCATTCGTTGATGAGGTAAGTTTAGCTGTACAAAGTATATTTTCTCAATGAATGTGCAAATTTATAAATTTATTTCTAAAATATATTGCGTACGTCATGAGTAACTCCGTAGGCTATGCGTACTAAGTAAACTCCGTGGGGTCCATTATGATTTATCTATTTTATCAGATAATTTTATGTCATGATACCAAAAATTAAATATATAAAAATCTCAACTGAACCACACCACAGGAGATCAAACTGATATTTTTGTTTTCTGTTCATCCATGCATGTGTGTTTGATCCTATGAACAGGTTGGATAAACATCACTTTGGGCCCAGGAAGGTTTTGACGGTGTAAATCATTATTCCCACTGTTTCCTGTGGTGTGGTCCACTTAAGCCTTAAATATGCTTCGATTTTGATCTCAAGCCCCTGTAATGAGCTGAAAAACGGATGGACGGTGTGGATAAAATACAGAATTTACTCATTACCATAAAAGCGTGCTGAGTGACTTAGTACGCAATCCGATTTCGAGATTGCGTGATCCATCCTTACTTGGGACAGGGATTAGCCACTAACAGGTTGAGTGGCGAGACTCCCTGCTGAAGTGAAGTCATCAAATTCTGTGGAACCCACCATCTGTTGTATCCACACGGTTCATCCATTTGTAGAGATCATTTTAAGGCATGATCCAAAGAATGAGTCAGATCCAAATCTGCAGTGGACCCCACCACAGAAAACAGTGGGGAGAGTGATGCCACCGTTGAAACCTTCCTGATGTCCAACCTGTCAGTAGCTAATCCGCGTCCATTTGAATGAGGCCTAAATCCCTATCCCTTGCCACCATACCGACAGACGGACGGATGTGGCACAAATATATTAGATTTGGACCCTTGATATGTTGTTGCCGGTGCTTTACCATAAAAACCACATCCCGTAAGATGTACCTCAGAGCTGGTAGAACCGTAAGATAGAAGAGCCATTTCTGTACTGCAACCTTGGATGAGTGATGCATCAATTGGGCCCGTCCATGTTGTGGACCTCATCATCAATGGACCATGTACGAAAAATCACAAAGGTAGATAATTTTAACTTTTCTGTTTGGAAGAAAATTGCAAGGACATGGGCTCATAGGCACAATATTTTAGCCCAACCATGGCCAAAATAGGCTAGGACCAAAAGCCTGTTCGCCAGCCTGGCCCCTTTAGCCCTACTATCAAGCACATAAGGTGGGAAGGTTGAGCTTGCACTTGGTCTTACACTCAAGCCCAGACACGCTTGGGCTGGCAGTGTATGGAAGCAATTACATTCCATACAGGAAACATACAAACTGTATATTACGTGCTCTCACCATGTAGATAGACGGGCCAAAAATCAAAGGTGGACGTGTAGGTTCCCATATAAATCCTTTAGTGCATCTGTCATGAATATGTTGTTGTATCAATTATCCATCTATTGTTGTATTTGTGGTTGTATCTGCTAAAAATCAATTGCTTATGTGTTCATGCTCTAGTCTGAGTTTTGAGGAGATTATAGCAAGGTGTTGAGCATGAAAAGAATAAAATGCGTCACCGAATGTCATGACTTCATCAAAGATGTACAGTTGAAGGGCGTGTAGTGACCTCACCAAGGATCTGGAGCTAAAGGGTAGCATTTGTTGAAACGTCCAAACCAAATGGACGGTTCAGATGCTACAGTTTCATAGCATTTGAAACCGCCACACGTTATGGCTATTTCCACATTTTCCATGTGGTGTGGCTGGTGGGTTTTAAAACGCTTGAAACTGATGGGTTAAATGTAGTTAATGGTATAAAATGAGGGTATATTAGCTATTTCACATGGTAACCTGTGACTATATAAGGAGGTGTTGTGCTGCACGTTAAAACACAGTACAAAGAGAGCAAAGCAAAGTGAAAAAGAAAAATCAAGCTTCAAAGCTTTTTCAATACAGATGGTTTTTTCCTGTGTTTTTTTATTCCCTTCTTGTACAAGTATTTTGAATTATCTCCCAAGGCTTTGTAAAGCCAAACTTGTAGTGTGTACGGTTCTAAGGCTTTGTAAAGCCAACAAAGTGGTATCAGAGCGAGACGATCCCGTGGGATCGGGTATGGTTGGAAAGTTCATATCGTGTGATCCAGGTGTTGCCATTGTTACGTTTAAAAAAAAAGGCGTTGATCCGTAGTGTGAAAAAGTGATGGCGTCCTCGATCCAGCCGCAGATTCCAAAGTTATCCAAGGATAATTATGAAAACTGGTACATCCAGATGAAAGCACTATTCAGGTCGCAAGATTTATGGGAGATTATTACCGATGGGTATGTAGAACCCACAACGGAAGAAGAAGCTCTCTACACCGCTGATCAAAGGGCGGTCCTTAAAGATCAAAGAAAGAAGGACAAGAAGGCTCTGTTTCTTGTTTATGAAGGGTTGGATGAGTCCACCTTTGAACGGATCGCTGAAGCGACAACATGCAAGCAAGCATGGGAGATTCTTAGCACAATCTTCAATGGAGTTGATCGTGTGAAGAAGGTTCGTCTCCAAACTTTTAGAGCGGAATTCGAGACCTCACACATGAAAGAAGGTGAGACCATTTCTGATTTTTTTTTAAGGTTACTTGTTATTGTTAATAACTTGAAAAGAAATTGTGAAAAGATCGAAGATGTACGGGTTGTTGAAAACGTACTTCGATCCCTCACAACCAAATTTGAACATGTGGTTGTTGCCATAGAAGAATCAAAAGACTTAGAAAATCTGTCCATTGAAGAATTGATGGGCTCGTTGCAAGTACATGAACAACGAATGCAAAAGAATGCGGGTTCAATGCTCGAACATGCCTTAGAGTCTAAGTTGACTCAAAATGAACAAAAGAATGGTCATACACAACGAGGGGGCCGTGACACTAGCAATCATGCAAGAGGCAGAGGGCGTGAATATCATCCATGCCAATCACAAAATCAACAAAAGACTATCAATTTCCGTGGAAGAGGAAATGGTAGAGGTCGTTCCATGCGTGGACGTGGAAATATAAAAATATTCAATGTTACAATTACAACAAGTTCGGCCATTATGCATTAGACTGCTGGAGCAAACCAATAGATCACGATGAATGATCTAATTATGCTGAAGCATCGAGTCATGATCAGGAAGACTCTACAGTGCTCCTTGCACAAGAGAAAGGTTGTGATCGACCAGATGTAAGGTATCTCGACACAGGTGTGAGCAATCACATGTGTGGGAACGAAAGCCTATTTGAAGAACTCACAGAAGGAGTTCATGGTGATGTGACATTCGGCAACTTGTCAAAGACACCGGTGAAAGGTAAAGGCAAAATCAAAATCTTTCAAAAGAATGGTGTTCCAAACTACATCTCCAATGTGTACTACGTGCCCAACGTGAAAAGTAATATATTGAATCTCGGACAACTCCTCGAAAAAGGGTATGTCATACACATGGAGAATTCTTCTCTTTCCATAAGAGATATGCATGGCCATTTGATTACGAAAGTCCAGATGGCGAAGAATCGTATGTTTCCACTCCATATAAACATAATGCTCGAGAAGTGTTTTTATGGAAAAGCAAAGAATGATTCTTGGACATGGCATTTTCGCTTTGGCCATCTAAATTTCAGCGGCCTGAAACTTCTGTCGTCATCAAGCATGGTGCATGACTTGCCAGCTATTGAAGCTCCAGAACATGTGTGTGAGGCGTGCACACTCGGCAAGCAACAAAGGAACTCCTTTCCGAGTGGAGTATCCCGAAGAGCAAGAGAACCATTGCAGTTGGTTCACACTGACATCTGTGGACCATTGGATCCAATCTCTATTGGAGGTAATAAATACTTTATTACCTTCATTGACGATTTCAGTAGAAAATTATGGGTGTATGTAATCAAAGAAAAGTCTGCTGCTTTTACTATTTTTAAAAATTTTAAGGCCCTTGTTGAAAAAGAAAGTGGTCTTAAAATCAAAACCCTTAGATCTGACAGAGGTGGAGAGTACACCTCAAATGCCTTTCGAGAGTATTGTAGGGAATAAGGCATCAAACAGCAACACACTGCAGCCTACACGCCACAACAGAATGACATTGTAAAACGAAAGAACTGCACTATCCTCGACATGACAAGAACCATGCTCAAAGAAAAAGGCATGCCAAAAAGCTTCTGGGCAAAGGCAGTTGCATGTACTGCCTACTTGCTCAATCGGTGTCCAACCAAGAGTGTAAGAAACATGACACCACAGGAGGCATGGAGTGGCTACAAATCGAGCGTGGCACACCTAAGGATCTTTGGGTGTGTCGCCTACGCTCAAGTTCCAGAAGCAAGAAGAAGGAAGCTTGATGATCGTGGCGAGAAGTATATCTTCATCGGCTACAGTGAAGTATCGAAGGCGTACAAGTTCTACAACCCACTAACCAATAAAGTGGTGGTAAGTAGAGATGTAGTATTCTACGAGGAAGAAGCCTGAAAATGGAATGAGGAAGATTCAGCCAAAGAAAATCAAGTCGCGGTTGAAGAACATGAAGAAGAGAAGCATAAGAACCAGGAGCAGGCACCTGCAACACCCTCTTCCGCTGAACCGTCTGCACACAGAAGTCCAACAATACATTCCATCTCCTCTGGAAGTATTCCATCAAATCAAAATTCAGCCAGCACATCATCATTCAGTTCTCCCTCGCCCATGGCTCCGATCAAAATGAGGAGCCTCAACGATATATACACCGAAACTGAGGAAGTAAATTTGTTCTACTTGTATACGGATCATGAGCATCTCACATTCGAGGAGGCTGTGAATGAAGAATGTTAGAGAAAGGCTATGGAAGAAGAGATCCATGCTATCAAGAAGAATCACACATGGGAGCTGATCTCACTCCCTAAAGGCCAAAGGACCATTGGTCTCAAATTGGTGTACAAGATCAAGCGGAATGCTGATGGTGAGATCGATCGCTACAAGACAAGGCTCATAGCAAAGGGTTACAAACAGAAGTACGGGGTAGATTATGAAGAAGTCTTCGCTTCTATTGCTCGCCTTGACACTGTAAGGATGATTATCTCCCTTGCAGCCCATCACAGTTGGATGATCTACCAACTAGATGTGAAATCTACATTCCTGAATGGAATTTTAGAAGAAGAGGTCTATGTTGACCAGCCTAAAGGTTTTGTTGTTCAAGGGGAGGAACACAAGGTGTATCGACTGAAGAAAGCCCTTTATGGGTTGAAGCAAGCTCCTCGTGCCTGGAATGCACGCATCGACAACTATCTTCAAGAGAACGACTTCACCCAATGTCCATATGAGCATGCTGTCTACATCAAGAAAAATACTCATGGCGACATCCTCATAGCATGCCTATATGTTGATGATCTGCTGTTCACAGGAAACAGTCAGGCGATGTTTGAAGAATTCAAGCATGTTATGTTCAATGAATTCGAGATGACTGATGGTGGATTGATGTCCTTCTTCTTGGGCATTGAAGTAAAACAACAAGTCGGTGGCATTTATATATCACAGAAAAAGTATACTAAGGAGTTGCTTAAAAAGTTCAAGATGGCAGACTGCAATGCCGTGAACACGCCTGTAGCAACGGGCCTGAAGCTGACAAAAGAAGGAGAAGGAAGAAGCGTTGACTCGACTATGTTCAAGAGTCTGATTGGAAGCCTAAGGTACCTCACAATCACAAGACCGGATATCGTCTACAGTGTTGGGCTTCTAAGTAGGTACATGGAAGCGCCAAAAGAATCACACTGGCTAGCCGCAAAAAGAATCCTCAGGTACGTCAAAGGAACAATGGAATTCGGTCTTTTCTATCAATACGAAGATGAAGCAATACTGTATGGATACTCAGACAGTGATTGGGGAGGTGATGAAAGGAAAAGCACCACGAGAAATGTTTTCTATCTTGAATCGACTGCTTTCACATGGAACTCAAAGAAGCAAAATGTGGTTGCTTTGTCCACATGTGAAGCAGAGTACGTGGCAGCATCGTTCACAGTCTGTGAAGCAATATGGTTGACGAACATGCAAAAAGAGCTGAAACATCCACAGGAGGAATCCACCGTTATATATGTGGATAACAAGTCGGCAATCGAATTTGCCAAAAATCCGGTGTAGCATGGAAGGAGCAAGCACATCGATACTAGGTATCACTTCTTAAAAGATCAAGTAAAGCAGAAAATGATGAAATTGGAATATTGTCATACTACTAAACAGGTGGCAGATATTTTCACCAAGGCACTATCGATAGATGCATTCAGACGACTAAGATCGATGCTTGGAATGAAGCCTGCTTTGGTTTGAAGGGGAGTGTTGAAACGTCCAAACAAAATGGACGGTTCAGATGCTACAGTTTCATAGCATTTGAAACAGCCACACGTTATGGCTATTTCCACATTTTCCATGTGGTGTGGCTGGTGGGTTTCAAAACGTTTGAAACTGATGGGTTAAATGTAGTTAATGGTATAAAATGAGGGTATATTAGCTATTTCACATGGTAACCTGTGACTATATAAGGAGGTGTTGTGCTGCACGTTAAAACACAATACAAAGAGAGCAAAGCAAAGTGAAAAAGAAAAATCAAGCTTGAAAGCTTTTTCAATACAAATAGTTTTTTCCGTGTTTTTTTATTCCCTTCTTGTACAAGTATTTTGAATTATCTCCCGAGGCTTTGTAAAGCCAAACTTGTAGTGTGTACGGTTCTAAGGCTTTGTAAAGCCAATAGCATTTGTCTTGGGTGATAGGCTTGAGAGGCTATTGATGTCTATTGGGTGTATTTTTAGCATGGAATTGCTTGGACAAGAGTCTGTTTCTATGATAAGTGTGTTTGTCTATACATAAATGTCGCTGGAATATGGTTGTTATTTGGGCATGGCTATGGGTATTGCTAAACATGGTATTTTTTTTTATTATTATTTATTGGCTTTAGATCTGTACTATGTTTCATATGTGCATTTGGACATGGTTGCTTTTACATTATATGTGGTTTTCCTTTTCACTCATATTTACTGTATGTATTATATGTGAAAATTATTTTGGGACAACAAGCACTGTTTGTGTTTATAGGTATGTCAAACGTGTTTCTTTCGATGTCAATGGTTTTGCCATTGGTATGTGAATATAAATTTTCATGGTGGAGAGAAAATACTAATAGCATTTTAAGAACATTGGTTAGGTGATATACATGTGTCCTAAGTGGAGTCAAGGAAATGTTTGGCTTTCAACATCTTTCCCTAAGCAATTTCACCTTCATGGCCAAAGATAGCCCACATGTTTGAACACAAGACAAGTACTTAATACCCGTTAAGTCAAACACTCTTTTTCTCCTACGCAATCACAATTTGGGTCCCAGTCTCCTCAAATAGAAACCTGACTGGACATCTGCCAGCTTGTCGCCGGTGTTCAAGACTCTAAGGCCCTTCAACAAAAAGACTCTGAGGCCTTACTCCAACGAAAACTTTCGACTAACCTTTCTCCTGCGCAATCCCTTCCATCTGTCTTCTTGGGCCGTGGCCTGACTCTCTCTGTTGTGTCTATCATCTGCCTTTGGAGAAGATGCCACTGGTGTCATAAGTCCCATTACAGCCTTCCCAAGATGTCATAAGTCCCATTATATATCATCATCCTTCCATGCACCGCTCCTGGTGGACAGATTCCTACCCGGCCTTCCCACAAATATATGCTGCACTCATGTCAGCTGCTCCTCCCTACTCTCATTCAATTTCACGTACACAGTTTTTTGAGGTGGTGTATCTACAAATATCTAATGGATTTATAAAATGCCCAAAAACATCAATGTTCCAAATTCGATAAACAAATTCCCATTAGCCAAAGGCACTGACGGTTTGTAGGATGATTTCCTATTTACAATCTGAGTGGCTTAATCTGAGCTGATATATGCCACAATTGTAAATTTTGAGTGCCTGGATATCAACCATTACACTCTTCTAGAGTATCAAACAAGTGCCCTTCTTTCATTAATAGCCTATTTGCGGACAAAAATCCAAGGGCTACGATGGTCGCACGGATGATGATATATAGAATGGTGCATCCCTGTGGTCCATCGGATCAACAATGAACTCATCCATGGCGGGTCCAGCGACTGTAGGAAGTAACATAACCACCATCCATGGTGAGGTCCATCACACACTGGTGAGCCTATTCGTACAAAAGCATGCAAACCCTCCAGGGGCATAACATTCTAGCTCATGAGACCAAAAAATGAGTCAGATTCAAATATCAGGTGGACCCCACCACAGGGAAACAGTGGTGATTGAACAACTACTATTAAAAACTTCCTAGGTCCCAATATAGTGTTCATTTACCATCAACCTGTTGAATAGGTCACACACACCCAGATGGATGAATGGAAAACACAAATATCAGCTTGATCCATAACCTTAAATGGCAATCTCCATAAATAAATTAATAAAAAGGCTCATCAACGGAAATCAATGTCCCACTACTTCCCACCACATCCAAGCTACAACCAAACTACCACAAGAGATGAAGAGAACCTGTTGGCCTACTAGCAGAGATGGATTGTCACCGTCCCTGCTCCAGCTGCTATATTGGATGGCATACGGACACTATGGGCAACAGTCAGCAGCCATTCTTCCTGCTTTGGTTCGTCTAGGACAGCCTCCGCACATGTGCCAGGCCCATACATGAACCAGCCGCCATACACTTTGTTAGCCCCCATCTTTCTCAGTTCTCCGCTAGCCTTGTCATTCTTCTCGGCAGCTCTGCCACCGCCTTCTTTGTCGATCCTTCTTCTCACTATCGTCTGACTTGTCCTTCTTCTCACTGCCACCACCTCCCTTGTCTTTCTTCTGGCCCCCACCTTCTTCATCCTTCTTCTCTATTTTCTCATGGACCTCTTCGACGCTAATGAGCTGTGTGTATCCCATCTTCTTTCTAAGCCGCCTTGTCAACTCGACCGCATCAACTCCGTCGCCGACCACAACAAGTTGGTCCTTATGTTTGCCCTCCAACGCAGTGGATATAGTACCTGCAAGCAACACGATCAAAATGACAACTAAAAACCCAATCAGAAATTACAAAGACACTAGTCCATCAGAACTTCAAGGTATGAAGAAGACATAGGTACTCTTGTTCAACATTTAAATAAATATATTGTCTGGTTGGATTCCATTTCGGCACCCATTTGGGACGAATCTCAAATCAAATTGCAATTGGATTTGGTTCAAGCACATCACATCCGTCCCCAAAAGTGGGACTCCTAAACACACTTAACAATCAGTAAGAAAAGAGGCACTTTGTTGCCAAATCTGCCTTCATCGGCTCAATGGACTCAGTTTGCACAACTGACACTCACTACAACAAAAACGGGTATAC
>JAJHSJ010000015.1:3600022-3763437 GCA_021015155.1 Magnolia officinalis | reverse complement strand
TGCGGCCAAAATCGAGAAGGATTTAAAACTCAATTGGCCATACCAGAGGAAAAAGTGGGGATTCAGTGACCAAATGGTGAAACATTCTATGGCTGCAAAAGTTTTGGACTAGGATAAGTTTTTTGTGTTTTCACTTCACTTCAATCGTAATGACCTTATAAGCGATTGGATGGCATGTAAACACCCAGTTGGAGGTTTCTACTGTAGGCATTTATTTTCCCAATTTCCACCCTCGTGTGGCCACTGAGTTGGATCTGCTTATTTTTTGTTTTATTTCCTAAAATAATCTGTCCAAAACGGATGGAGGGGTGGATTTACACCAATATCATGGGGGGCCCCACCAACCATCTAAGCACAAGAAGGAATAATGGCGTCCAACAATCCACATAAAGTTACATGGGCAAAGGCCGGATCTACTTCAAACGTTGTTGGAGCCTACTTTGATGTTTGTGACAAATTTTAGTGTCCATCCATTTTTGCACCAAATCAGTTATGACATGGGACAAATAATTAGACAGATTTAAAACTCAAGTGAGCTGCACACGACTGGAAGAAAAGTGGGTACAAAAATGCCCTACCGTTGAAAACTCCTTGGCTCCACCGTTATGTTTATATGAAATCCACACTGTTCCACAAGCTCATTACTACTGAGATGAACTGAAAACACAAATATATTTGCCCGATCCAAAATTTTCCTCACCTACAAAAATTTCAATAATGAATGTTATATCTCACTGTTCTGGTTGTGTGGTCAGTTCCATTTTGGATATCTCTTTTCTCTTCTTTTTTTTCTTTTCGTTCCATGTCTTATAGTGACATAGGAAACGAGATGGATTTTAGGCTAACATTAAGGCTGGAAATAAGTTCCCACGAAAAATATTCTGGGCGGAACTACAATGGGCTTGTAGGTGTTGACAAAACTGATTTCCAGAGTAGCTTGCTTTTTTACAAACGGCAGAAATGCCCATTCAACTAGAAAAGAAGGACGGGGGTGTTGTCACCTGTGGGGTGGGCCCAACTGAGAGTGGATTGAATTGAATGAATTTGGCTACTAAGGAAAGCATTGTTAGACGTACCTGATGAATGGATTGGATTATATTCACGCACCAATATAAGACTTGTAGATTGCAGTTACCACATATAAGTGGTTGGAGTAGATCCGGCCTTTTAAAAATAAGGAGATTTTACCAGACGTCCGCCCTTGATTCTTAGTAGGCAGCTAGCCACGTGTATATGAAACCTAATCCAATTATTAAAACTATACAGCTGAGAGAGACTTCACCCTTAATTGTTACAGGGCTCATAATGATGCTTATAGAATATCATGTCCAACCATAGATTTCACACTAAAGATTAGGTTTTTAAGGCCCAAAAAATGTAGCCTATCCGCTTTCCTGGTGGTGCACACAAAGCAAACAATTTGAAGGGTGAGTGTTGTCTGTATGCTGTTTCCAATCATACAAACCCCCCTTCTTCTTTTTTTTTTTTTTTTTTTTCAAAAGTGCATGTCTTTGTTCATTTCAAAAATCCACCTTTACATGATGTTTTTTCTTTCATCTTTTCTCTCTTTAGGAGGTTGTAATACGAGGAGTGCCCAAAAATATTTGTAGGGCACCTCCCGAAACTTCATGTACAAAAAATTGGGGGTTTAATGGATTACGAGCGGCAAGGGAACCACCTTTTTTTGAAAAAAAAAAAAAAATCTTACAAACCACCTGAATCAACAATGAGCTTGCTTTTGAGGCCCTGATTCTAAAATGGGGTTGATGTGTATAGTGGTCCGAATGGATTCCCCATAAGCATCATAGTAGGGACCAAAAGAGGTCGTTTTTTTTTCCCTCATCTATAATGGAATTGGTCAAAATGCCAATTGGACCTATTTTTGTATAAATGATCTGGACTATCCAATTAAAGGCTAAAGATCAGATTGGTACAATTGTTAGATTATTACAACGTTGGGATGGTAGACCATAAAATCTGCGTTTGACTAAACTTACAGGTTAGATTCAAGGTTTGGGCTGTCTAAATGTGTCAAAGCAACAAGGAGCTGTATACCTTATGGAGCATAGCGTTTATCTCAGAACAAATTATTTCTGTCAAAAAAAAACCCACGGATTGAAAGAATCCAACCTTGGTTAATAGAAGCGACAAAAGCATACAGCTATAATGAAAATGCTGACCATTGAACAAATTTAATAAAAGAGATTCCTAGATTTGAATGGGATAAATGTTATTTAATATTTGCCGCCACCTAATCTCTATTAGCCAAATTCAAGCGTTTAGACCCGTAGAAATGGCACACGCATTCCAATGGAGACTTGATTGAATACTAGCCCAAGCGTCAGGCCATAGTACCCGTGAGTGGGCATCGCACCCATGGTTATCCATTCACTACCATGAATTAGCAGTGTAGCTCTCTTATGAATGCTCCATGGAACTCTGTTTCTCTTGTCACACTTGCTGACTGCTAATATTTCACATGTGAGAGATTCAAATCTGGGCCATTAATTAGGTAGGCCCAAGAATCAAACAGAGCTGCTCATCGGGTGCAGATTAAGTGCTACACTTACCATGGGACCCACCTTGATGATTTTTATATATCCATGTTGTCCATCCGTTTCTCCATATCATTTTAGGACATGGTACTAAAAATTAAGCAGATCCAAATCTCAAGTGACCCACACAACAAGAAACAGTGTTGGTTGAGTGCCTCACCATTAAAAATTTCAAAGTCCCATTGTAAGATTTTCTAATTTTTATTTCAGTGAAGAGAAATTCCATGAGGGTCAATGTGGGGTTTTTGGAGTTAGTAATTTAAGTTAGTAGTATCTTTTAAAAGGTCCTATTCATCCCCTCTAGGACTTTACCTACTTTTCTAACTCCTATCGTAGTGGATATTAAACTTAGACCGCAAATTTCACGGTTGCTTTTTAAGTCTCTGTACCCTAATGCAGCATCTTCTCAAGTGGACACGCACCTACTCGTAGTTCGGTGGAAGTGTTCAACATGCAGTTATAGGGGTTGCAGTACAAGTTAGAGTAAAGTAAATAAGAGCTATTTCAGGGTTCATTGTCCGTTAGTGTGGGGTTTGATTATTTCAGAGATTTCATACCCCAATGCAATGTCTTCTTGGGTGGATACACAACCACTAGTAGTTCGGTCAAAGCATTCGACATGCGTTCGAAGGGGCTGCTGCAGCGTAAGTCGAATTGACATGCGTTAGACGGGGAACACTTTTAATGAACATGGTGCATATCCGTAGTATCTATCTATTTCATTCTGCCATTCTAGTATGATATATCAACATATAAGTTTATCAAAATCTCTAGTGGACCACACCAACAGAAAAATGATGAATTTCTATTAATACAATTTTATAAGAAACAAGCGGACATTATGATATGGCCACTTATGATATGGAAAAACCTCTTTTATTTATTTATTTATTTATTTATTTATTTTTAAGCCTAATGCCTAAAATTGTTAAGGAAGAAACGATGGACAGGCATGATCCCAAAAATTGAAGCACAGTCAAAGCTCAATAAGACCACATTATCAGAAATAGTGCGGAAATGATGTATACTGTTGAATCCGCCTCATGGCCCACATTGTTGTTTAATTATCTTTCAACATGTTCATAAGTACACACGGACATGAATGAAGGGAAAAGGGAAAAAACAAAATAATAGATTCCAGACAACTTCAATCCCTACTATTTCACCCATGTGACTTTTTTATCTACTTTTTTTATTTATTATATTATTTTTTTTTATAACTTTTTATCTACCTGATTTTTACCTTCGGAAGCGGATTGTGAGAGATTTTAGGGCCTCACCGAGGAGTTATTAATTAGGCTACATATCATAGTCCAGGCCTAATAAGTGGTGGTGGACAGGTTGGATGATACCTACATGTCACATCTTGATACATTATTGTAATAAAGAAAATAGAGAGAAATAAACAATGTTGATAAAACAAATAGGTGGACGATGTGGTCCTTGAGGTTTGGATATGCCTTTTTTTTTTGGCTAACGCCTTGAAATGGTATGGATAAAAAATACATAAAAATTGGGGACCACAAAGCACTGCTCATTAGACACCTCACTACTGGCAAGGTCAGTAGGCAATCCTATACCGATATTGCCTGCCAAAGCCTTCCGTAGGAAGTTCTTGCACTAGGATGATATGTGGGGGCCATCATAATGTTGGTGAGGAATCCATCATGTCCAACTATTCCATGAGCTCATTTTAGGACATGCGTCCAAAATCAAGAAGGATTTAAAACTCAATTAGCCATACTAGAGGAAAAAGTGGGGATTCAGTGACCAAATGTTGAAACATTTATATGGCTACAAAAGTTTTGTATTAGGATATTTTTTATGTTTTCACTTCACTCTAATGGTAATGACCATATAAACGGTTGGATGGCATGACCTTCCATTGTTGGCATATAATTAGATGGTGAAGAGAAATTCAGTGTGGGTCAGTGTGGGTTTTTGGAGTTAGTAATTTAAGTTAGTAACTTTTAAAAGGTCTTATTCATCCCCTTAGGACTTAACCTTACTTTCTAGGTACTATCATGGTGGTTATTGAACTAAAGTAGTGCAATTTCACGAGTTTTTGGAGTCTCAACATCTTCTCGAGTGGACACGCACCTACTCGTAGTTCGGCGAAAGTGTTCAACATGCATTTATAGGGGCTGCAGTGTAAGTTAGAGTAAATAAGTGCTATTAGGGTTCAGTGTGGGGTGTGGTGAGTGAGCGTCAGTGAGAGGTTTGATTATTTTCAGAGCTTTCATACCCTGATTCAACGTCTTCTCGGGTGGACACACAACAACAAGAAGTTCGGTGAAAGCATTCGACATGCGTTCGAAGGGGCTGCAGTGCAGTGTAAGTTGAATCGACGTGGTTTGACGGGGAACGCTTTAATGAATGCGTGTGTGGTGCATATCGTCCGTATCTATTGTTTCATTTGGCCATTCCAGTATGATATATCAACATATAAGCTTATTAAAATCTCTAGTGGACCACACCAATAGAAAAATGATGAATTTCTATTAATACAATTTAAGAAACAAACGGACATTTATTATGATATGGAGAAACCTTTTTTTTTTTTTTTTTTTTTTTTTTTTTAAAGCCTAATGCCTAAAATTGTTAAGGAAGAAAAGATGGATGGGCATGATCCCAAAATTGAATCACGGTCAAAGCTCAATTACACCACATTATCAGAAATAGCGCGGAAATGATGTATATTATTGAAACCTCCTCAGGGCAGGGCACACATTGTTGTTTATTTATCTTTCAACATGTTCATAAGTACACACGGACATGGATGATGGGGGAAAAACACAAAATTACATTCCAGCGAACGTCAATCCCAACTATTTCGCCCATGTGACCTTTTTATCTACCTGATTTTTACTTTCGGAAGCGGATTGGGAGAGATTTTAGGGTTCACCCGAGTTATGAATTAGGCTACATATCATGGTCCAGGCCTAGTAAGTGGTGGTGGACAGCTTGGATGACACCTACATGTCATAGCCTGATCACATTATTGTAAAAAGAAAATAGAGAAATGAACAATGTGGATAAAACAAATAGGTGGATGACGTGGTACACTTGAGGTTTGGATATGTCTTATTTTTGGGTAACGCCTTGAAATGATATGGATAAAAAAAATACATAAAATTGGGGACCACAAAGCTTTGCCCAGTAGCCAGGCAATCCTATACTGATAATGCCTGCCAAAGCCTTCCATAGGAAGTTCCTGCACTCGGATGATATGTGGGGCCATCATAATGTTGGTGAGTAATCCACTTTGTCCATCCATTCCAAGCTCATTTTAGGACATGCGGCCAAAATCGAGAAGGATTTAAAACTCAATTGGCCATACCAGAGGAAAAAGTGGGGATTCAGTGACCAAATGGTGAAACATTTCTATGGCTGCAAAAGTTTTGGACTAGGATAAGTTTTTTGTGTTTTCACTTCACTTCAATCGTAATGACCTTATAAGCGATTTGGATGGCATGTAAACACCCAGTTGGAGGTTTCTACTGTAGGCATTTATTTTCCCAATTTCCACCCTCGTGTGGCCCACTTGAGTTGGATCTGCTTATTTTTTTGTTTTATTTCCTAAAATAATCTGTCCAAACGGATGGACGGGGTGGATTTCTCACCAATATCATGGCGGGCCCCACCAACCATCTAAGCACAAGAAGGAAATTGGCGTCCAACAATCCACATAAAGTTACATGGGCAAAGGCCGGATCTACTTCAAACGTTGTTGGAGCCTACTTTGATGTTTGTGACAAATTTATAGTGTCCATCCATTTTCCAAATCAGTTTATGACATGGGACAAATAATTAGACAGATTTAAAACTCAAGTGAGCTGCACGACTGGAAGAAGTGGGTACAAAAATGCCTACCGTTGAAAACTCCCTTGGCTCCACCGTTATGTTTATATGAAATCCACACTGTTCCACAAGCTCATTACTACTGAGATGAACTGAAAACACAAATATATTTGCCCGATCCAAAATTTTCCTCACCTACAAATATTTCAATAATGAATGTTATATCTCACTGTTTCTGGTTGTGTGGTCAGTTCCATTTTGGATATCTCTTTTCTTTTTCTTTTTTTCTTTTTCGTTCCATGTCTTATAGTGACATAGGAAACGAGATGGATTTTAGGCTAACATTAAGGCTGGAAATAAGTTCCCACGAAAAATATTCTGGGCGGAACTACAATGGGCTTGTAGGTGTTGACAAAACTGATTTTCCAGAGTAGCTTGCTTTTTTACAAAACGGCAGAAATGCCCATTCAACTAGAAAAGAAGGACCGGGTGTTGTCACCTGTGGGGTGGGCCCAACTGAGAGTTGGATTTGAATGAATTTTGGCTACTAAGGAAAGCATTGTTAGACGTACCTGATGAATGGATTGGATTATATTCACGCACCAATATAAGACTTGTAGATTGCAGTTACCATAACCTATAAGTGGTTGAGAGTAGATCCGGCCTTTTAAAAATAAGGAGAATTTTACCAGACGTCCGCCCTTGATTCTTAGTAGGCAGCTAGCCACGTGTATATGAAACCTAATCCAATTATTAAACTATACAGCTGAGAGAGACTTCACCCTTAATTGTTACAGGGCTCATAATGATGCTTATAGAATATCATGTCCAACCATTAGATTTCACACTAAAGATTAGGTTTAAGGCCCAAAAATGTAGCCTATCCGCTTTCCTGGTGGTGCACACAAAGCAAACAATTTGAAGGGTGAGTGTTGTCTGTATGCTGTTTCCAATCATACAAACCACCCTTCTTCGTTTTTTTTTTTTTTTTTTCAAAAGTGCATGTCTTTGTTCATTTCAAAAAATCCACCTTTACATGATGTTTTTTCTTTCATCTTTTCTCTCTTTAGGAGGTGTAATACGAGGAGTGGCCCAAAATTATTTGTAGGGCACCTCCCGAAACTTCATGTACAAACAAATTGGGGTTTAATGGATTACGAGCGGCAAGGGACCACCTTTTTTGAAAAAAAAAAAAAAATCTTACAAACCACCTGAATCACCAATGAGCTTGCTTTTGAGGCCCTGATTCTAAAATGGGGTGATGTGTATAGTGGTCCGAATGGATTCCCCATAAGCATCATAGTAGGGACCAAAAGAGGTCGTTTTTTTTTTCCCTCATCTATAATGGAATTGGTCAAAATGCCAATTGGACCTATTTTTGTATAAATGATCTGGACTATCCAATTAAAGGCTAAAGATCAGATTGGTACAATTGTTAGATTATTACAACGTTGGGATGGTAGACCATAAAATCTGCGTTTGACTAAACTTACAGGTTAGATCAAGTGTTTGGGCTGTCTAAATGTGTCAAAGCAACAAGGAGCTGTATACCTTATGGAGCATAGCGTTTATCTCAGAACAAATTATTTCTGTCAAAACAAAACCCACGGATTGAAAGAATCCAACCTTGGTTAATAGAAAGCCGACAAAAGCATACAGCTATAATGAAAATGCTGACCATTGAACAAATTTAATAAAGAGATTCCCTAGATTTGAATGGGATAAATGTTATTTAATATTTGCCGCCACCTAATCTCTATTAGCCAAATTCAAGCGTTTAGACCCGTAGAAATGGCACACGCATTCCAATGGAGACTTGATTGAATACTAGCCCAAGCGTCAGGCCATAGTACCCGTGAGTTGGGCATCGCACCCATGGTTATCCATTCACTACCATGAATTAGCAGTGTAGCTCTCTTATGAATGCTCCATGGAACTCTGTTTCTCTTGTCACACTTGCTGACTGCTAATATTTCACATGTGAGAGATTCAAATCTGGGCCATTAATTAGGTAGGCCCAAGAATCAAACAGAGCTGCTCATCGGGTGCAGATTAAGTGCTACACTTACCATGGGACCCACCTTGATGATTTTTATATATCCATGTTGTCCATCCGTTTCTCCATATCATTTTAGGACATGGTACTAAAAATTAAGCAGATCCAAATCTCAAGTGACCCACACAACAAGAAACAGTGTTGGTTGAGTGCCTCACCATTAAAAATTTCAAAGTCCCATTGTAAGATTTTCTAATTTTTATTTCAGTGAAGAGAAATTCCATGAGGGTCAATGTGGGGTTTTTGGAGTTAGTAATTTAAGTTAGTATCTTTTAAAAGGTCCTATTCATCCCCTCTAGGACTTTACCTTACTTTCTAACTCCTATCGTAGTGGATATTAAACTTAGACCGCAATTTCACGGTTGCTTTTTAAGTCTCTGTACCCTAATGCAGCATCTTCTCAAGTGGACACGCACCTACTCGTAGTTCGGTGGAAGTGTTCAACATGCAGTTATAGGGGTTGCAGTACAAGTTAGAGTAAATAAGAGCTATTTCAGGGTTCATTGTCCGTTAGTGTGGGGTTTGATTATTTTCAGAGATTTCATACCCCAATGCAATGTCTTCTTGGGTGGATACACAACCACTAGTAGTTCGGTCAAAGCATTCGACATGCGTTCGAAGGGGCTGCAGCGTAAGTCGAATTGACATGCGTTAGACGGGGAACACTTTAATGAACATGGTGCATATCCGTAGTATCTATCTATTTCATTCTGCCATTCTAGTATGATATATCAACATATAAGTTTATCAAAATCTCTAGTGGACCACACCAACAGAAAAATGATGAATTTCTATTAATACAATTTTATAAGAAACAAGCGGACATTATGATATGGTCCACTTATGATATGGAAAAACCTCTTTTATTTATTTATTTATTTATTTATTTATTTAAGCCTAATGCCTAAAATTGTTAAGGAAGAAACGATGGACAGGCATGATCCCAAAAATTGAAGCACAGTCAAAGCTCAATAAGACCACATTATCAGAAATAGTGCGGAAATGATGTATACTGTTGAATCCGCCTCATGGCCCACATTGTTGTTTAATTATCTTTCAACATGTTCATAAGTACACACGGACATGAATGAAGGGAAAACACAAATAATAGATTCCAGACAACTTCAATCCCTACTATTTCACCCATGTGACTTTTTTATCTACTTTTTTTTTTTATTATTATTATTTTTTTTATAACTTTTTTATCTACCTGATTTTTACCTTCGGAAGCGGATTGTGAGAGATTTTAGGGCTCACCCGAGTTATTAATTAGGCTACATATCATAGTCCAGGCCTAATAAGTGGTGGTGGACAGGTTGGATGATACCTACATGTCACATCTTGATACATTACTGTAATAAAGAAAATAGAGAAATAAACAACGTTGATAAAACAAATGGGTGGACAGTGTGGTCCTTGAGGTTTGGATATGCCTTTTTTTTGGCTAACGCCTTGAAATGATATGGATAAAAAAATACATAAAATTGGGGACCACAAAGCACTGCTCACTAGACACCTCACTACTGGCAAGGTCAGTAGGCAATCCTGTACCGATATTGCCTGCCAAAGCCTTCCGTAGGAAGTTCTTGCACTAGGATGATATGTGGGGGCCATCATAATGTTGGTGAGGAATCCATCATGTCCAACTATTCCATGAGCTCATTTTAGGACATGCGCGCAAAATCAAGAAGGATTTAAAACTCAATTAGCCATACTAGAGGAAAAAGTGGGGATTCAGTGACCAAATGTTGAAACATTTATATGGCTACAAAAGTTTTGTATTAGGATATGTTTTTTATGTTTTCACTTCACTCTAATGGTAATGACCATATAAACGGTTTGGATGGCATGACCTTCCATTGTTGGCATATAATTAGATGGTGAAGAGAAATTCAGTGTGGGTCAGTGTGTGGGGTTTTGGAGTTAGTAATTTAAGTTAGTAACTTTTAAAAGGTCTTATTCATCCCCTCTAGGACTTAACCTTACTTTCTAGGTACTATCATGGTGGTTATTGAACTTAAAGTAGTGCAATTTCACGATTGTTTTTGGAGTCTCAACATCTTCTCGAGTGGACACGCACCTACTCGTAGTTCGGCGAAAGTGTTCAACATGCATTTATAGGGGCTGCAGTGTAAGTTAGAGTAAATAAGTGCTATTTTAGGGGTTCAGTGTGGGTCAGTGAGCGTCAGTGAGAGGTTTGATTATTTTCAGAGCTTTCATACCCTGATTCAACGTCTTCTCGGGTGGACACACAACAACAAGAAGTTCGGTGAAAGCATTCGACATGCGTTCGAAGGGGCTGCAGTGTAAGTTGAATCGACGTGTGTTTGACGGGGAACGCTTTAATGAACGTGGTGCATATCCGTAGTATCTATTTGTTTCATTTGGCCATTCCAGTATGATATATCAACATATAAGCTTATTAAAATCTCTAGTGGACCACACCAATAGAAAAATGATGAATTTCTATTAATACAATTTTAAGAAACAAACGGACATTTATTATGATATGGAGAAACCTTTTTTTTTTTTTTTTAAAGCCTAATGCCTAAAATTGTTAAGGAAGAAAAGATGGATGGGCATGATCCCAAAATTGAATCACGGTCAAAGCTCAATTACACCACATTATCAGAAATAGCGCGGAAATGATGTATATTATTGAAACCTCCTCAGGGCACACATTGTTGTTTATTTATCTTTCAACATGTTCATAAGTACACACGGACATGGATGATGGGAAAACACAAATATTACATTCCAGCGAACGTCAATCCCAACTATTTCGCCCATGTGACCTTTTTATCTACCTGATTTTTACTTTCGGAAGCGGATTGGGAGAGATTTTAGGGTTCACCCGAGTTATGAATTAGGCTACATATCATGGTCCAGGCCTAGTAAGTGGTGGTGGACAGCTTGGATGACACCTACATGTCATAGCCTGATCACATTATTGTAATAAAGAAAATAGAGAAATGAACAATGTGGATAAAACAAATAGGTGGATGACGTGGTACACTTGAGGTTTGGATATGTCTTATTTTTTGGGTAACGCCTTGAAATGATATGGATAAAAAAAATACATAAAATTGGGGACCACAAAGCTTTGCCCAGTAGCCAGGCAATCCTATACTGATAATGCCTGCCAAAGCCTTCCATAGGAAGTTCCTGCACTCGGATGATATGTGGGGCCATCATAATGTTGGTGAGTAATCCACTTTGTCCATCCATTCCACAGCTCATTTTAGGACATGCGGCCAAAATCGAGAAGGATTTAAAACTCAATTGGCCATACCAGAGGAAAAAGTGGGGATTCAGTGACCAAATGGTGAAACATTTCTATGGCTGCAAAAGTTTTGGACTAGGATAAGTTTTTTGTGTTTTCACTTCACTTCAATCGTAATGACCTTATAAGCGATTTGGATGGCATGTAAACACCCAGTTGGAGGTTTCTACTGTAGGCATTTATTTTCCCAATTTCCACCCTCGTGTGGCCCACTTGAGTTGGATCTGCTTATTTTTTTGTTTTATTTCCTAAAATAATCTGTCCAAACGGATGGACGGGGTGGATTTCTCACCAATATCATGGCGGGCCCCACCAACCATCTAAGCACAAGAAGGAAATTGGCGTCCAACAATCCACATAAAGTTACATGGGCAAAGGCCGGATCTACTTCAAACGTTGTTGGAGCCTACTTTGATGTTTGTGACAAATTTATAGTGTCCATCCATTTTTCCAAATCAGTTTATGACATGGGACAAATAATTAGACAGATTTAAAACTCAAGTGAGCTGCACGACTGGAAGAAGTGGGTACAAAAATGCCTACCGTTGAAAACTCCCTTGGCTCCACCGTTATGTTTATATGAAATCCACACTGTTCCACAAGCTCATTACTACTGAGATGAACTGAAAACACAAATATATTTGCCCGATCCAAAATTTTCCTCACCTACAAATATTTCAATAATGAATGTTATATCTCACTGTTTCTGGTTGTGTGGTCAGTTCCATTTTGATATCTCTTTCTCTTTTCTTTTTTTTTTTTTTTCGTTCCATGTCTTATAGTGACATAGGAAACGAGATGGATTTTAGGCTAACATTAAGGCTGGAAATAAGTTCCCACGAAAAATATTCTGGGCGGAACTACAATGGGCTTGTAGGTGTTGACAAAACTGATTTTCCAGAGTAGCTTGCTTTTTACAAAAAACAGCAGAAATGCCCATTCAACTAGAAAAGAAGGACCGGGTGTTGTCACCTGTGGGGTGGGCCCAACTGAGAGTTGGATTTGAATGAATTTTGGCTACTAAGGAAAGCATTGTTAGACGTACCTGATGAATGGATTGGATTATATTCACGCACCAATATAAGACTTGTAGATTGCAGTTACCATAACCTATAAGTGGTTGGAGTAGATCCGGCCTTTTAAAAATAAGGAGAATTTTACCAGACGTCCGCCCTTGATTCTTAGTAGGCAGCTAGCCACGTGTATATGAAACCTAATCCAATTATTAAACTATACAGCTGAGAGAGACTTCACCCTTAATTGTTACAGGGCTCATAATGATGCTTATAGAATATCATGTCCAACCATTAGATTTCACACTAAAGATTAGGTTTAAGGCCCAAAAATGTAGCCTATCCGCTTTCCTGGTGGTGCACACAAAGCAAACAATTTGAAGGGTGAGTGTTGTCTGTATGCTGTTTCCAATCATACAAACCACCCTTCTTGTTCGTTTTTTTTTTTTTTTTTTTCAAAAGTGCATGTCTTTGTTCATTTCAAAAAATCCACCTTTACATGATGTTTTTTCTTTCATCTTTCTCTCTTTAGGAGGTGTAATACGAGGAGTGGCCCAAAATTATTTGTAGGGCACCTCCCGAAACTTCATGTACAAACAAATTGGGGTTTAATGGATTACGAGCGGCAAGGGACCACCTTTTTTGAAAAAAAAAAAAAATCTTACAAACCACCTGAATCACCAATGAGCTTGCTTTTGAGGCCCTGATTCTAAAATGGGGTGATGTGTAGTGTGGTCCGAATGGATTCCCCATAAGCATCATAGTAGGGACCAAAAGAGGTCGTTTTTTTTTCCCTCATCTATAATGGAATTGGTCAAAATGCCAATTGGACCTATTTTTGTATAAATGATCTGGACTATCCAATTAAAGGCTAAAGATCAGATTGGTACAATTGTTAGATTATTACAAACGTTGGGATGGTAGACCATAAAATCTGCGTTTGACTAAACTTACAGGTTAGATCAAGTGTTTGGGCTGTCTAAATGTGTCAAAGCAACAAGGAGCTGTATACCTTATGGAGCATAGCGTTTATCTCAGAACAAATTATTTCTGTCAAAACAAAACCCACGGATTGAAAGAATCCAACCTTGGTTAATAGAAAGCCGACAAAAGCATACAGCTATAATGAAAATGCTGACCATTGAACAAATTTAATAAAGAGATTCCCTAGATTTGAATGGGATAAATGTTATTTAATATTTGCCGCCACCTAATCTCTATTAGCCAAATTCAAGCGTTTAGACCCGTAGAAATGGCACACGCATTCCAATGGAGACTTGATTGAATACTAGCCCAAGCGTCAGGCCATAGTACCCGTGAGTTGGGCATCGCACCCATGGTTATCCATTCACTACCATGAATTAGCAGTGTAGCTCTCTTATGAATGCTCCATGGAACTCTGTTTCTCTTGTCACACTTGCTGACTGCTAATATTTCACATGTGAGAGATTCAAATCTGGGCCATTAATTAGGTAGGCCCAAGAATCAAACAGAGCTGCTCATCGGGTGCAGATTAAGTGCTACACTTACCATGGGACCCACCTTGATGATTTTTATATATCCATGTTGTCCATCCGTTTCTCCATATCATTTTAGGACATGGTACTAAAAATTAAGCAGATCCAAATCTCAAGTGACCCACACAACAAGAAACAGTGTTGGTTGAGTGCCTCACCATTAAAAATTTCAAAGTCCCATTGTAAGATTTTCTAATTTTTATTTCAGTGAAGAGAAATTCCATGAGGGTCAATGTGGGGTTTTTGGAGTTAGTAATTTAAGTTAGTATCTTTTAAAGGTCCTATTCATCCCCTCTAGGACTTTACCTTACTTTCTAACTCCTATCGTAGTGGATATTAAACTTAGACCGCAATTTCACAGGTTGCTTTTTAAGTCTCTGTACCCTAATGCAGCATCTTCTCAAGTGGACACGCACCTACTCGTAGTTCGGTGGAAGTGTTCAACATGCAGTTATAGGGTTGCAGTACAAGTTAGAGTAAATAAGAGCTATTTCAGGGTTCATTGTCCGTTAGTGTGGGGTTTGATTATTTTCAGAGATTTCATACCCCAATGCAATGTCTTCTTGGGTGGATACACAACCTAGTAGTTCGGTCAAAGCATTCGACATGCGTTCGAAGGGGCTGCAGCGTAAGTCGAATTGACATGCGTTAGACGGGGAACACTTTAATGAACATGGTGCATATCCGTAGTATCTATCTATTTCATTCTGCCATTCTAGTATGATATATCAACATATAAGTTTATCAAAATCTCTAGTGGACCACACCAACAGAAAAATGATGAATTTCTATTAATACAATTTTATAAGAAACAAGCGGACATTATGATATGGTCCACTTATGATATGGAAAAACCTCTTTTATTTATTTATTTATTTATTTATTTATTTAAGCCTAATGCCTAAAATTGTTAAGGAAGAAACGATGGACAGGCATGATCCCAAAAATTGAAGCACAGTCAAAGCTCAATAAGACCACATTATCAGAAATAGTGCGGAAATGATGTATACTGTTGAATCCGCCTCATGGCCCACATTGTTGTTTATTATCTTTCAACATGTTCATAAGTACACACACGGACATGAATGAAGGGAAAACACAAATAATAGATTCCAGACAACTTCAATCCCTACTATTTCACCCATGTGACTTTTTTATCTACTTTTTTTTATTTATTATTATTATTTTTTTTTATAACTTTTTTATCTACCTGATTTTTACCTTCGGAAGCGGATTGTGAGAGATTTTAGGGCTCACCCGAGTTATTAATTAGGCTACATATCATAGTCCAGGCCTAATAAGTGGTGGTGGACAGGTTGGATGATACCTACATGTCACATCTTGATACATTATTGTAATAAAGAAAATAGAGAAATAAACAATGTTGATAAAACAAATAGGTGGACGATGTGGTCCTTGAGGTTTGGATATGCCTTTTTTTTTTGGCTAACGCCTTGAAATGGTATGGATAAAAAAATACATAAAATTGGGGACCACAAAGCACTGCTCATTAGACACCTCACTACTGGCAAGGTCAGTAGGCAATCCTATACCGATATTGCCTGCCAAAGCCTTCCGTAGGAAGTTCTTGCACTAGGATGATATGTGGGGGCCATCATAATGTTGGTGAGGAATCCATCATGTCCAACTATTCCATGAGCTCATTTTAGGACATGCGTCCAAAATCAAGAAGGATTTAAAACTCAATTAGCCATACTAGAGGAAAAAGTGGGGATTCAGTGACCAAATGTTGAAACATTTATATGGCTACAAAAGTTTTGTATTAGGATATGTTTTTTATGTTTTCACTTCACTCTAATGGTAATGACCATATAAAACGGTTTGGATGGCATGACCTTCCATTGTTGGCATATAATTAGATGGTGAAGAGAAATTCAGTGTGGGTCAGTGTGGGGTTTTTGGAGTTAGTAATTTAAGTTAGTAACTTTTAAAAGGTCTTATTCATCCCCTCTAGGACTTAACCTTACTTTCTAGGTACTATCATGGTGGTTATTGAACTTAAAGTAGTGCAATTTCACGATTGTTTTTGGAGTCTCAACATCTTCTCGAGTGGACACGCACCTACTCGTAGTTCGGCGAAAGTGTTCAACATGCATTTATAGGGGCTGCAGTGTAAGTTAGAGTAAATAAGTGCTATTTTAGGGGTTCAGTGTGGGTCAGTGAGCGTCAGTGAGAGGTTTGATTATTTTCAGAGCTTTCATACCCTGATTCAACGTCTTCTCGGGTGGACACACAACAACAAGAAGTTCGGTGAAAGCATTCGACATGCGTTCGAAGGGGCTGCAGTGTAAGTTGAATCGACGTGTGTTTGACGGGGAACGCTTTAATGAACGTGGTGCATATCCGTAGTATCTATTTGTTTCATTTGGCCATTCCAGTATGATATATCAACATATAAGCTTATTAAAATCTCTAGTGGACCACACCAATAGAAAAATGATGAATTTCTATTAATACAATTTTAAGAAACAAACGGACATTTATTATGATATGGAGAAACCTTTTTTTTTTTTTTTTTTTTTTTTTTTTTTTAAAGCCTAATGCCTAAAATTGTTAAGGAAGAAAAGATGGATGGGCATGATCCCAAAATTGAATCACGGTCAAAGCTCAATTACACCACATTATCAGAAATAGCGCGGAAATGATGTATATTATTGAAACCTCCTCAGGGCACACATTGTTGTTTATTTATCTTTCAACATGTTCATAAGTACACACGGACATGGATGATGGGAAAACACAAATATTACATTCCAGCGAACGTCAATCCCAACTATTTCGCCCATGTGACCTTTTTATCTACCTGATTTTTACTTTCGGAAGCGGATTGGGAGAGATTTTAGGGTTCACCCGAGTTATGAATTAGGCTACATATCATGGTCCAGGCCTAGTAAGTGGTGGTGGACAGCTTGGATGACACCTACATGTCATAGCCTGATCACATTATTGTAATAAAGAAAATAGAGAAATGAACAATGTGGATAAAACAAATAGGTGGATGACGTGGTACACTTGAGGTTTGGATATGTCTTATTTTTTGGGTAACGCCTTGAAATGATATGGATAAAAAGAATACATAAAATTGGGGACCACAAAGCTTTGCCCAGTAGCCAGGCAATCCTATACTGATAATGCCTGCCAAAGCCTTCCATAGGAAGTTCCTGCACTCGGATGATATGTGGGGCCATCATAATGTTGGTGAGTAATCCACCTTGTCCATCTATTCCACAGCTCACTTTAGGACATGCCGCCAAAATCGAGAAGGATTTAAAACTCAATTGGCCATACCAAAGGAAAAAGTGGGGATTCAGTGACCAAATGTTGAAACATTTCTATGGCTGCAAAAGTTTTGGACTAGGATAAGTTTTTTGTGTTTTCACTTCACTCCAATCGTAATGACCTTACAATCGATTTGGATGGCATGTAAACACCCAGTTGGAGGTTTCCACTGTAGGCATTTATTTTTCCAATTTCCACCCTCGTGTGGCCCACTTGAGTTTTGGATCTGCTTATTTTTTGTTTTATTTCCTAAAATAATATGTCCAAACGGATGGACGGGGTGGATTTCTCACCAATATCATGGCGGGCCCCACCAACCATCTAAGCACAAGAAGGAAATTGGCGTCCAGCAATCCGCATAAAGTTACATGGGCAAAGGCCGGATCTACTTCAAACGTTGTTGGAGCCTACTTTGATGTTTGTGACAATTTAGAGTGTCCATCCATTTTTCCAAATCAGTTTATGACATGGGACAAATAATTAGACAGATTTAAAACTCAAGTGAGCTGCACGACTGGAAGAAGTGGGTACAAAAATGCCTACCGTTGAAAACTCCCTTGGCTCCACCGTTATGTTTATATGAAATCCACACTGTTCCACAAGCTCATTACTACTGAGATGAACTGAAAACACAAATATATTTGCCCGATCCAAAATTTTCCTCACCTACAAATATTTCAATAATGAATGTTATATCTCACTGTTTCTGGTTGTGTGGTCAGTTCCATTTTGGATATCTCTTTTCTCTTTTCTTTTTTTTCTTTTTCGTTCCATGTCTTATAGTGACATAGGAAACGAGATGGATTTTAGGCTAACATTAAGGCTGGAAATAAGTTCCCACGAAAAATATTCTGGGCGGAACTACAATGGGCTTGTAGGTGTTGACAAAACTGATTTTCCAGAGTAGCTTGCTTTTTTACAAAACGGCAGAAATGCCCATTCAACTAGAAAAGAAGGACCGGGTGTTGTCACCTGTGGGGTGGGCCCAACTGAGAGTTGGATTTGAATGAATTTTGGCTACTAAGGAAAGCATTGTTAGACGTACCTGATGAATGGATTGGATTATATTCACGCACCAATATAAGACTTGTAGATTGCAGTTACCATAACCTATAAGTGGTTGGAGTAGATCCGGCCTTTTAAAAATAAGGAGAATTTTACCAGACGTCCGCCCTTGATTCTTAGTAGGCAGCTAGCCACGTGTATATGAAACCTAATCCAATTATTAAACTATACAGCTGAGAGAGACTTCACCCTTAATTGTTACAGGGCTCATAATGATGCTTATAGAATATCATGTCCAACCATTAGATTTCACACTAAAGATTAGGTTTAAGGCCCAAAAATGTAGCCTATCCGCTTTCCTGGTGGTGCACACAAAGCAAACAATTTGAAGGGTGAGTGTTGTCTGTATGCTGTTTCCAATCATACAAACCACCCTTCTTCGTTTTTTTTTTTTTTTTTTTTTCAAAAGTGCATGTCTTTGTTCATTTCAAAAAATCCACCTTTACATGATGTTTTTTCTTTCATCTTTTCTCTCTTTAGGAGGTGTAATACGAGGAGTGGCCCAAAATTATTTGTAGGGCACCTCCCGAAACTTCATGTACAAACAAATTGGGGTTTAATGGATTACGAGCGGCAAGGGACCACCTTTTTTGAAAAAAAAAAAAAATCTTACAAACCACCTGAATCACCAATGAGCTTGCTTTTGAGGCCCTGATTCTAAAATGGGGTGATGTGTATAGTGGTCCGAATGGATTCCCCATAAGCATCATAGTAGGGACCAAAAGAGGTCGTTTTTTTTTCCCTCATCTATAATGGAATTGGTCAAAATGCCAATTGGACCTATTTTTGTATAAATGATCTGGACTATCCAATTAAAGGCTAAAGATCAGATTGGTACAATTGTTAGATTATTACAACGTTGGGATGGTAGACCATAAAATCTGCGTTTGACTAAACTTACAGGTTAGATCAAGTGTTTGGGCTGTCTAAATGTGTCAAAGCAACAAGGAGCTGTATACCTTATGGAGCATAGCGTTTATCTCAGAACAAATTATTTCTGTCAAAACAAAACCCACGGATTGAAAGAATCCAACCTTGGTTAATAGAAAGCCGACAAAAGCATACAGCTATAATGAAAATGCTGACCATTGAACAAATTTAATAAAGAGATTCCCTAGATTTGAATGGGATAAATGTTATTTAATATTTGCCGCCACCTAATCTCTATTAGCCAAATTCAAGCGTTTAGACCCGAAAGAAATGGCACACGCATTCCAATGGAGACTTGATTGAATACTAGCCCAAGCGTCAGGCCATAGTACCCGTGAGTTGGGCATCGCACCCATGGTTATCCATTCACTACCATGAATTAGCAGTGTAGCTCTCTTATGAATGCTCCATGGAACTCTGTTTCTCTTGTCACACTTGCTGACTGCTAATATTTCACATGTGAGAGATTCAAATCTGGGCCATTAATTAGGTAGGCCCAAGAATCAAACAGAGCTGCTCATCGGGTGCAGATTAAGTGCTACACTTACCATGGGACCCACCTTGATGATTTTTATATATCCATGTTGTCCATCCGTTTCTCCATATCATTTTAGGACATGGTACTAAAAATTAAGCAGATCCAAATCTCAAGTGACCCACACAACAAGAAACAGTGTTGGTTGAGTGCCTCACCATTAAAAATTTCAAAGTCCCATTGTAAGATTTTCTAATTTTTATTTCAGTGAAGAGAAATTCCATGAGGGTCAATGTGGGGTTTTTGGAGTTAGTAATTTAAGTTAGTATCTTTTAAAAGGTCCTATTCATCCCCTCTAGGACTTTACCTTACTTTCTAACTCCTATCGTAGTGGATATTAAACTTAGACCGCAATTTCACGGTTGCTTTTTAAGTCTCTGTACCCTAATGCAGCATCTTCTCAAGTGGACACGCACCTACTCGTAGTTCGGTGGAAGTGTTCAACATGCAGTTATAGGGGTTGCAGTACAAGTTAGAGTAAATAAGAGCTATTTCAGGGTTCATTGTCCGTTAGTGTGGGGTTTGATTATTTTCAGAGATTTCATACCCCAATGCAATGTCTTCTTGGGTGGATACACAACCACTAGTAGTTCGGTCAAAGCATTCGACATGCGTTCGAAGGGCTGCAGCGTAAGTCGAATTGACATGCGTTAGACGGGGAACACTTTAATGAACATGGTGCATATCCGTAGTATCTATCTATTTCATTCTGCCATTCTAGTATGATATATCAACATATAAGTTTATCAAAATCTCTAGTGGACCACACCAACAGAAAAATGATGAATTTCTATTAATACAATTTTATAAGAAACAAGCGGACATTATGATATGGTCCACTTATGATATGGAAAAACCTCTTTTATTTATTTATTTATTTATTTATTTATTTATTTAAGCCTAATGCCTAAAATTGTTAAGGAAGAAACGATGGACAGGCATGATCCCAAAAATTGAAGCACAGTCAAAGCTCAATAAGACCACATTATCAGAAATAGTGCGGAAATGATGTATACTGTTGAATCCGCCTCATGGCCCACATTGTTGTTTAATTATCTTTCAACATGTTCATAAGTACACACGGACATGAATGAAGGGAAAACACAAATAATAGATTCCAGACAACTTCAATCCCTACTATTTCACCCATGTGACTTTTTTATCTACTTTTTTTTATTTATTATTATTATTTTTTTTTATAACTTTTTTATCTACCTGATTTTTACCTTCGGAAGCGGATTGTGAGAGATTTTAGGGCTCACCCGAGTTATTAATTAGGCTACATATCATAGTCCAGGCCTAATAAGTGGTGGTGGACAGGTTGGATGATACCTACATGTCACATCTTGATACATTATTGTAATAAAGAAAATAGAGAAATAAACAATGTTGATAAAACAAATAGGTGGACGATGTGGTCCTTGAGGTTTGGATATGCCTTTTTTTTTTGGCTAACGCCTTGAAATGGTATGGATAAAAAATACATAAAATTGGGGACCACAAAGCACTGCTCATTAGACACCTCACTACTGGCAAGGTCAGTAGGCAATCCTATACCGATATTGCCTGCCAAAGCCTTCCGTAGGAAGTTCTTGCACTAGGATGATATGTGGGGGCCATCATAATGTTGGTGAGGAATCCATCATGTCCAACTATTCCATGAGCTCATTTTAGGACATGCGTCCAAAATCAAGAAGGATTTAAAACTCAATTAGCCATACTAGAGGAAAAAGTGGGGATTCAGTGACCAAATGTTGAAACATTTATATGGCTACAAAAGTTTTGTATTAGGATATGTTTTTTATGTTTTCACTTCACTCTAATGGTAATGACCATATAAACGGTTTGGATGGCATGACCTTCCATTGTTGGCATATAATTAGATGGTGAAGAGAAATTCAGTGTGGGTCAGTGTGGGGTTTTTGGAGTTAGTAATTTAAGTTAGTAACTTTTAAAAGGTCTTATTCATCCCCTCTAGGACTTAACCTTACTTTCTAGGTACTATCATGGTGGTTATTGAACTTAAAGTAGTGCAATTTCACGATTGTTTTTGGAGTCTCAACATCTTCTCGAGTGGACACGCACCTACTCGTAGTTCGGCGAAAGTGTTCAACATGCATTTATAGGGGCTGCAGTGTAAGTTAGAGTAAATAAGTGCTATTTTAGGGGTTCAGTGTGGGTCAGTGAGCGTCAGTGAGAGGTTTGATTATTTTCAGAGCTTTCATACCCTGATTCAACGTCTTCTCGGGTGGACACACAACAACAAGAAGTTCGGTGAAAGCATTCGACATGCGTTCGAAGGGGCTGCAGTGTAAGTTGAATCGACGTGTGTTTGACGGGGAACGCTTTAATGAACGTGGTGCATATCCGTAGTATCTATTTGTTTCATTTGGCCATTCCAGTATGATATATCAACATATAAGCTTATTAAAATCTCTAGTGGACCACACCAATAGAAAAATGATGAATTTCTATTAATACAATTTTAAGAAACAAACGGACATTTATTATGATATGGAGAAACCTTTTTTTTTTTTTTTTTTTTTTTTTTTTTTTTTAAAGCCTAATGCCTAAAATTGTTAAGGAAGAAAAGATGGATGGGCATGATCCCAAAATTGAATCACGGTCAAAGCTCAATTACACCACATTATCAGAAATAGCGCGGAAATGATGTATATTATTGAAACCTCCTCAGGGCACACATTGTTGTTTATTTATCTTTCAACATGTTCATAAGTACACACGGACATGGATGATGGGAAAACACAAATATTACATTCCAGCGAACGTCAATCCCAACTATTTCGCCCATGTGACCTTTTTATCTACCTGATTTTTACTTTCGGAAGCGGATTGGGAGAGATTTTAGGGTTCACCCGAGTTATGAATTAGGCTACATATCATGGTCCAGGCCTAGTAAGTGGTGGTGGACAGCTTGGATGACACCTACATGTCATAGCCTGATCACATTATTGTAATAAAGAAAATAGAGAAATGAACAATGTGGATAAAACAAATAGGTGGATGACGTGGTACACTTGAGGTTTGGATATGTCTTATTTTTTGGGTAACGCCTTGAAATGATATGGATAAAAAAAATACATAAAATTGGGGACCACAAAGCTTTGCCCAGTAGCCAGGCAATCCTATACTGATAATGCCTGCCAAAGCCTTCCATAGGAAGTTCCTGCACTCGGATGATATGTGGGGCCATCATAATGTTGGTGAGTAATCCACTTTGTCCATCCATTCCACAGCTCATTTTAGGACATGCGGCCAAAATCGAGAAGGATTTAAAACTCAATTGGCCATACCAGAGGAAAAAGTGGGGATTCAGTGACCAAATGGTGAAACATTTCTATGGCTGCAAAAGTTTTGGACTAGGATAAGTTTTTTGTGTTTTCACTTCACTTCAATCGTAATGACCTTATAAGCGATTTGGATGGCATGTAAACACCCAGTTGGAGGTTTCTACTGTAGGCATTTATTTTCCCAATTTCCACCCTCGTGTGGCCCACTTGAGTTGGATCTGCTTATTTTTTTGTTTTATTTCCTAAAATAATCTGTCCAAACGGATGGACGGGGTGGATTTCTCACCAATATCATGGCGGGCCCCACCAACCATCTAAGCACAAGAAGGAAATTGGCGTCCAACAATCCACATAAAGTTACATGGGCAAAGGCCGGATCTACTTCAAACGTTGTTGGAGCCTACTTTGATGTTTGTGACAAATTTATAGTGTCCATCCATTTTTCCAAATCAGTTTATGACATGGGACAAATAATTAGACAGATTTAAAACTCAAGTGAGCTGCACGACTGGAAGAAGTGGGTACAAAAATGCCTACCGTTGAAAACTCCCTTGGCTCCACCGTTATGTTTATATGAAATCCACACTGTTCCACAAGCTCATTACTACTGAGATGAACTGAAAACACAAATATATTTGCCCGATCCAAAATTTTCCTCACCTACAAATATTTCAATAATGAATGTTATATCTCACTGTTTCTGGTTGTGTGGTCAGTTCCATTTTGGATATGTCTCCTTTTTTTTTTTTTTTTTTTTCGTTCCATGTCTTATAGTGATATAGGAAACGAGATGGATTTCAGGCTAACATTAAGGCTGGAAATAAGTTCCCACGAAAAATATTCTGGGCGGAACTACAATGGGCTTGTAGGTGTTGACAAAACTGATTTTCCAGAGTAGCTTGCTTTTTTACAAAACGGCAGAAATGCCCATTCAACTAGAAAAGAAGGACCGGGTGTTGTCACCTGTGGGATGGCCCAACTGAGAGTTGGATTGGAATGAATTTTGGCTACTAAGGAAAGCATTGTTAGACGTACCTGATGAATGGATTGGATTATATTCACGCACCAATATAAGACTTGTAAATTGCAGTTACCATAACCAGAAGTGGTTGGAGTAGATCCGGCCTTTCAAAAATAAGGAGAATTTTACCAGACGTCCGCCCTTGATTCTTAGTAGGCAGCTAGCCACGTGTATATGAAACCTAATCCAATTATTAAACTAAACAGCTGAGAGAGACTTCACCCTTAATTGTTACAGGGCTCATAATGATGCTTATAGAATATCATGTCCAACCATTAGATTTCACACTAAAGATTAGGTTTAAGGCCCAAAAATGTAGCCTATCCGCTTTCCTGGTGGTGCACACAAAGGAAACAATTCGAAGGGTGAGTGTTGCCTGTATGCTGTTTCCAATCATACAAACCACCCTTCTTTTTCTTTTCTTTTTTTTCAAAAGTGCATGTCTTTGTTCATTTCAAAAAATCCACCTTTACATGATGTTTTTTCTTTCATCTTCTCTCTTTAGGAGGTGTGATACGAGGAGTGGCCCAAAATTATTTGTAGGGCACCTCCCGAAACTTCATGTACTAACAAATTGGGGTTTATGGATTACGAGTGGCAAGAGACCACCTTTTTTGAAAAAAAAATTTCATACAAACCACCTGAATCACCAATGAGCTTGATTTTGAGGCCCTGATTCTAAAATGGGGTGATGTGTATAGTGGTCGGAATGGATTCCCCGTAAGCATCATAGTAGGGTCCAAAAGAGGTAGTTTATTTTTTTTGGTTTTTTTTTTTTTTTTTTTCCTCATCTATAAAGGAATTGGTCAAAATGTCAATTGGACCTATTTTTGTATAAATGATCTGGACTATCCAAATTAAAGGCTAAATATTAGAGTGGTACAATTGTTAGATTATTACAATGTTGGGATGGTAGGCCATAAAATCTGTGTTTTACTTAACTAACAGGTTAGATCAAGTGTTTGGGCTGTCTAAATGTCCCAATGCAACAAGGAGCTGTATACCTTATGGATCATATCGTTTCTCTCAGAACAAATTATTTCTGTCAAAACAAAACCCACGGATTGAAAGAATCCAACCTTGGTTAGTAGAAAGCCGACAAAAGCATACAGCTGTAATGAAAATGCTGACCATTTAACAAATTTAATAAAGACATTCCCTAGATTTGAATGGGAGAAATGTTATTTAATATTTGCAGCCACCTAATCTCCATTAGCCAAATTCAAGCATTTAGACCCGTAGAAATGGCACACGCATGCCTGATCCCAAACATTCCAATGGGAGACTTGATTGAATACTAGCCCAAGCGTCAGGCCATGGTACCCGTGAGTTGGACATCGTACGCATGGTTATCCATTCACTACCATGAATTAGCAGTGTAGCTCTCTTATGAATGCTCCATGGAACTCTGTTTCTCTTGTCACACTTGCTGACTGCTAATATTTCACATGTGAGAGATTCAAATCTGGGCCATTAATTAGGTAGGCCCAGGAATCAAACAGAGCTCTCATCGGGTGCAGATTAGGTGCTACCCTTACCATGGGCCCACCTTGATGATTTTTATATATCCATGTTGTCCATCCGTTTCTCCATATCATTTTAGGACATGGTACTAAAAATTAAGCAGATCCAAATCTCAAGTGAACCACACAACAAGAAACAGTGTTGGTTAAGTGCCTCACCATTAAAAATTTCAAAGTCCCATTGTAAGATCTTCTAATTTTTATTTCCCATCCAACCTCTTGATAATGACAAGAAGACCGGGATGAATGGAAAATACTAATATCAACATTTTTATTTCCCATCCAACCTGTTGATAATGTCGAGAAGACCTCAATCAAGAGAAAATACTAATATCAGCTTGAACCAAGACTTTTGTGGCCCCGTGAGAAGTTTTAATGTTCATTTGTCACTTTTTCTAGTGGTATGGTCCACCTGAGATTTGGATCTTCTAAAGTTTTGGGATCGCACCATAAACTGACATGGACGGCATCGATATAAACAAAAAAAAAAAAAAAAAAAAAAAAAAAAAAAAAAAAAAAAAACAAGAAACAAAAAACAAAAAACAAAAAAAACATTAAAGTGGTCACACATGGCTGGCTCCCTCTAATATGTTAGCGGCCGGGTAACAGCTAATCCGCTCCCTGCTCATCGGGTGGGACAAAAGTATGAAATACATGGTGAAAAAGTGGCCGAGGAAACTTCCACGTTTGGTAAGGGTTACATGTGGGGGCCATGGTTATTTTATCAAATCCATAGATCAGATGGCCTCATCATGGATGACCCATGCCCCCCAAAAAAAAATCTCTTTATTTGATCAATTCTAACCTTTCTATTGTTGGCGTATAAATAGATGGTGAAGAGAAATTCACTAGAAGTCCAAATTCAATGGATAAAAGGAAAAATATTCAATGGGTGGGATCTTCCAATTTGGGAGAGTTTTTTAAGCATGGTTTATCTATGACCGGCCATCAGATGTATGGCTTGGATAAATCGACCATGGGCCCCACATGAACCGATTAAGTACAAAACAAAGGAAACCTTGTTTTCCTGCCTAAATAAAAAGCATGCCTATAATGTGTTGACCTCACAGGCCTAATTTTTTGTCCAAAACGTACAAGAATGATGCCATAGCTGATGATCAATGGATCTGATCTTGTACACGTGTAACGTAAAGCCATGGTCTATCTAATTTGATCATCTACACGTGCCATCACTCTTGAAGTATAGTCCATCTGCCTCTATTAAGAAAAGTCTTGTTCATGCGCTTGCACTGAATTGCTTCAGCAGCTGCTATTTTGCCGTGCAACATCATCATCTTCTTCTTCTTTATCTTATTCTTCTTGGCCATACAAAAATAAAGAAAAATCAAAGGTACGCACTCTTCATAATTATCAATTTATTGTATGGTTTTTCGTTAGTACCGTGCTAGCCTTACTTGCCTAGGCATACTCTTAAGTGTTGCGTATCTGTCCTAAGATCTATCCCATCAATCAGCTGAAACATCACATGATCTTCAGAATATATCCATAAATTAGTCAAAGCAAAGACTTAGGTAGGCCACACCAAAGAGAATGGTGTAAAATCATTCCTAAAACCTTTAAATTTACATGGCTTGGCCACATAAATCTTGGGAAGTTCTGATTTCTGGGAGGATCCATATATCTTGATATTGTTCATCGCATTATTGAATTGCATGGCACATACACACCACAACTGATTTCCATGGTACGGCCCACCTGAGTGTTGAATTTGTCTAGCTTTTTAGACTGAGTACTAACGCATGATAGCAGACTTAATAGACAGGGTAGATCTGGTTGACATGAACTCCTACCGATGTCAGCAGAAGCAACACCCTCCATGCCTGCACAAAAGTCATGCAAGCAATTTTATCAAATTTTTTTTTTTGTTCGATTAGTAGTGTTGTGAGTAGGGACCGTCATTGTTTCTTCTTCCTTCCTCTTTAAATGTCTATGATTTCCCTTTCCTCTTCTTCCCTCTTTCATTTGTGACCATTTAGGTCAGTGTTTTGTTGATTCAGGCGATTTAAATCTTGGTCGGATGGTTTCCGAGCAGTCTTAGATGGATGGCGGATCTAATCTTGCGTTGCTTACTCACCATGATGTAATTCCCTTCATTGAATGATGCCAACTTGAAAGGCCTCGGGTAGCTCCCAAAGGAATGATCCAGTCCGCTCAAAGTACCGTAAGCTATAATGCTTCTGGTTGCATTTGGATGCATAGATGGTACGATTTATTAATCCAGACTGATCATCAGGTCAATCGCACATTTCACGGGCTACCATTTGATCAGTGACTTTAATACGGAGGTCAAAACTATTTACACAAAACAGGTCCGTTCAACAATCTGACCCGTTCATTTGTTAGCACCCATCATGGATTACTTTTAATTATAAAGAATCACTTTTGTTGGACAACCATAGCCGTCTTATTTTTGGCTTTGAAAAAAGGATGGTTATAGAAAATGAGCTCAAATCAAGGATGGATTTGATTTTTATTGTTTGCAGTGGTGTTTGCACAACTCCGTGGATGAATGAGATATCATCTATGTTGGCACCACGCACTTAATAATAAGTAAAATCCTACTTGCAGGTTGAGACCAATGTTTACACCTATGCCACATGGTGCAAATGGATCAAGCGGCTTATAAGGTGCCTTGTAGCACCCATGCCACATGGTGCAAATGAACTTCAAATGAAGCGATGTTAAAGATGTGTGAAAGCATTATATTTGAAAGTTCTGTCAAAAACATTTATTGGCAAAAATAGAGTCTTATCTAAAAAAGTCTCTATATAAGCATTAAATACCAGAATCATGTTAAAACAAAACTTTATAAAATATTAAATGCTTAGAGTCCTGCTAAAATCAACTCTTTATGAATGACAAAGCCAAATAACACGAGGACTTTAATAATTTTTTCATATAAGAGTCCAGTGACATGAGGACTCCAGCGGATGTATAATTATCTAGATATACAAAACTCTTTTTATAGAAATGATCGCATGCAATGGGATACACTTAAGTAGAGAATTGATGATATTGGCATAACCAATCATTTAAATATTTCATGATTTGAAAACTTATGTATGCCCAGTGTCTCTTAGAAATCTATAAAATTAGCAATCGATTAAGAGTTTTAGGCCTCATAGACCATTTTAATCAAATCCATCTCTGCACGTTGGTCCATCCTAGACATTTATCCTTTTTAATTCATAGTTTATCTCCCAACCTTCTATCAATGGCATCTTGCTAGATCGTAAGCAAGATCGCTTAATTTTGAATGGAAGGCAATGGAGCTTTCTTGCAATATGCTAGGTGATTTTACTGGCTTTCTTGCTAGGAAGTTTGGTCTAACCCATACAATGAACAGATAGTGAAATCATGACTAACTTGCGACATACTTGATTCTTACCAAGACCATGAATATGTTGTTACCTCACCGATCATATCGTTACAGAACTCGCTCTAACCAAGCAATGTATAGATTTTTGAAGATCCGCGCTCAATCAGTTTTCTCACCATAAAGTTTAGTTTTCAATTGAGCAATGAATAGAAAACCTTTCTGTACATCACGATTGTCTCGCTATGAAGCTCAATTTAAATTGGGCAATGAACAAATTCTCATCCCTTAGACTGATCATGAGGGTCAATACTATAATAATCATTAATAAAAGAATTCTTTTTAACTTTTATCCTTTTTCTCTATAATTTTTATCGTTGAACTAAGGTCACAATTATGTTGAAAGAAAAATCCTTAAGATACAAGGAAAAAAGAATCTATCAGGAAGGACTAACTCCCATCCTCCTACAAATTGTCTGTCGCTGTTACAACGGGTGATCGAGAGAGTGATTGAATTCTAAAATTCGGTCTTAAACGGTCCATGTCAATGTAGGGGAACCAATGTTCAATGAAATTAAATTGAGTTGAGCACGACTTTGGTACACCTACACTTCCCAAATCGGACATGCAAACCAAAATAGTTGAGATCAATCAATTGGACTATCCAAGTGAACACATGCAACTAGGAGAGCAATGTAGCGTTTCTGAAAGAAAACATTAGGTTGAAAGAGTATCTTGCATGGAATGAAATAGATTTTAAAGCCTATATGGATATTCTCAATATTAACGCATCTATCTTCCATTGGAAGGGGAAAAAAAAAGGAAAGAATTTCTCTCTTTCTTACATGCAGCTGTACCATGTTACTCAACATTTAAAAAAAAAAAAATTTTAATGAAATCATCCCAATATTTGGAATTTCGATGTCTTCATTTAGTTGTCTTTAAAACTGGGCATGGGACAACTCGACTCGTTTGACTCGTGTAGAGCCAACTCGATCCAAACCAAATAGGTGAGTAGGTCTTAATTAACTGAGTAGGCTTCACCCAATTTGAACTCAAACCGAGTCGAGTCTAGTTACCAAGTAACTTGACCTGACTCGACCCGAAACTCGATCCGGTCAGACTCAACTCAATTTGAAACCCGAATCAACTCGAATTCGAGTATATATATAATAAAAAAAATTATAATTTTTAAGTATCTCTAACCCTATCTGCCACACCCAACCCCGACCCCATCCCCAACTCTCTTTCACTCCCTCATCATCCTCCTCTTTTAACCCCGCCAACCACCCACCACCATCACCTCTCTCTCTCTCTCTCTCTCTCTCTCTCTCTCTCTCTCTCTCTCTCTCTCTCTCTCAACACTCCTTCCCTCCCTCCTCTTCCAAGCCCGGCGGCCACCCACCACCATCACCACCATCCTCTCCCCCTCTCTCTCACTCTTTGTCTCTCTCCTCTCCAATCCCTCCCTCCATCTCTTGATCTGACTCGGTGCCAACTTGACCAGACTTGGTACTTTTGACCGGGTCGGACTCGGTCCATATTAGTCCAGGCTAGACCCAGACTCGAATCAAGTCAGGCATGTTGGACTCGGTACCGAGCCGGGTCGAGTTTGGGTCAGGCCTATTTCAAAGCTGGATCGATTCGATGCCCAGCTCTACCGTCTTAGATTATCAAGATATTTGCATGTTGGCCGATAAAATCTATGTTGGACCTAATTTACAGCCTATATCATGTATTTGAGCGTTCCAAGTGTCTGAGCGTCACTGGGAGCGCTATAACTTACACCTGATCCCTAACTTTGAATAGGAGATTGAATATGAACTTTACAACTTACACCTGATTCCTAGCTTCCGTTATCCGTTCCCTACCGTGAATAAGTGTAGCTCTGTTTTGAAATGCAGCGTAGCTCTGTTTTCCCTGTCTACATGTAGGCTGCTAAGATTGCACACGTGAGAGATTCAAATCTGAGCCATTAATCAGATAGACACAAGAATCAGACGTGCCTACGTATCAGCGGGATAATATATAATACGAGAGAAATGCACCATAGAAAAGATACCGAGTTCAGGGAACTTCCCTGTTTGGTACCTAAGGTGTACATGTGGGGCCGCGGTTGATTTATCCAAACCATTTATCTAATGGTCCCATCAATTATAAATTTACCAATGTTGGCATATAAATACATGGTTAAGAAGACATCCATCAGCAGTCCAAATTCAATGGAGAAAAGGAAAATGATTCAATGGTTAGGATCTTCCAATCTGGGAGAGGTTTTGATCATGGTTCATCCATGATTGGGCCATCAGATCTATGGCTTGGATAAATCAATCAGTGGCCCTACATGAACTGTTTAGGTACCAAACAAAGAGGGTCCGACTCCATGGCTCAGTGGTAGACGGACGGACCCTGTTTCAACGTTGAGAGTGCGCATGTGGTGACGGTGTATGTGGTGTGATTTTGTGTAAAAAAAAAAAAAAAAAAAAAAAAAAAAAAAAAAAAAAAAGTAAGTGCATATTGAGGACCAGGCTGCAGTAAATAATAATAATAATAATATATATATAAAAAAATTAATTGTGCCTAATTTGTTGACTTCACCGGCCTAAATTTGTTCGAAGACATACAGGCAACATGTCATATAGCTAATTAATGGATCTGATCTTGTACACGTGTGCCAGAAAGCCAGGGTCTACCTCATGGAAGCGGATTGGCTGGTGTACCACACATCACCTATCTGGCTGGTGGTGCTGCGCTCCACGAGCTCCGAGTTGTACGAAAGGTTCAACGGAGATCAATGTTACGTTGCCCCAAATAATGTATTTATTATATTCACATCGTTCATTCATTTTGAGGGCTCACTACAAGGATTGGGGACAATAATTCTCAACTGATATATATATATATATATATATATATATATATATATATATATATATATATATATATATATATATATATATATATTATATTATATTATATGGAAAAGGTACAATGCGCTCGAGCTGATTTTAAAGCCACGTGAGGTTGAGTTGTGTGAGCCCCACCGTGATGCGTTTCGAACATCTACCCCATCAGTCAGATGCACCATTCCATTGTGGGCCTAGGTCTCAAAAATCAAGTCAATCTGTGACTTGTGTGGGCCACACCACATATAGAAGTTGGGAGGGGCCGTGCACCATTAAAACATTCACAATCATTTTTGAGGGCCCACTGAGATGTGGTTTGCAAATCCAGCCCGTCCATTATGTGTGTCCGACTTGAATGTGGGTTCAGAACAAGTTTCAAGCGCATGAAAAACTCAGGAAGGCCCCACCAAGTGCTTTTATATGTTTTAACGGTGCCTTCACATAATTTTAGTTGGTATGGCTCACCTGAGTTCCGTATACGGTTGATTTTTGGGATATCCCATAATTTAAAGGGCACCCATCAAATGCACAGTGTTGATGGTCGAAACACATCACGGTGGGGCCCACCTAGCTCGACCTCACCGGAGCTTATCGTCAGCTCGAGCGCATTGTACCTTTCCGACACACACACACACACATATATATATATATATATATATATTATATATATATATATATATATATATATATATATATATATATATATATATATATATATATGTGAAGACACATTCGTCCCTCAACGTAGTGAGTCACACACATATATATATTAAAAGGAGAGATTATATTCCAAGGCCGAGCCAGGCAAACAAAAAGACACTGGCAATGGCCTATCGTAAGTGGGAAGCAAAAAAAACAGACTATATATTGGGACTGTGCCGTGACATAGAGCCTACTCGGATGGCTCCCAAGATCCTTAAGGAAAATCAAACCTCTGATCTTGGGAGGAGGTCCTCAACGTGGTGAGTCGCGAAGGAATGTTGGAGGAGGGAGCTTACTGGATTATTTATTTTCCATCCAATCTGTTCATAAAGTCATATATACCTGGATGAAGATAAAAACAAATATCATATTGATCTAAAACTTCTGTGACCCCAAGAGGGGTTCAATGGTAGACTATCAATCTCACACTGCTTTTTGCAGTGTGGTCCACTTGATCTTTGGATCGGTCTTAACAGCCGTATAACACATACCTTATGATGGGATCCACATAGCTTGCTGACACTAGCACACGCCAGATCGTGGTGTGTGGTACACCGGCTGCCATTATTCCATGAAAATAGCTAGCCTATATACCTTTTTAGTTAAGAAAGTTTTATTCACATGCTTGTGACTGAATTGCTGATTCCATCAAGTGCACCTGCTATTATTCAATGAAAATAGTCTATATGCCTACTAAGGGCTTTCTTTGTTTTTTTTTATTTATTTATTTATTTATTTTTTAAAAGTCTTATTCAGATGCTTGTCACTGAATTGCTGCAGCAGCTGCTATTATTTAGTGCATTTTCCTGTCCTTCTGAACTTCTTCTGAACTGTGCACAGATTGATAAAAACCAGAGGTAAGCACATGTCATTATTATCTATTTATTATATGGTTTTTATTTATGACCATGCTAGCCTCACTTGAATAGGAACTACATAGGCCGGACATGCATTAGATCGATCTGCCCCGTCTCCATCGCCTGCAACATCACAATTTCACCATGAATCCTAAAACTCAGTCAAATTTAAAAGGAAGACTTGAGTAGGCCACACCATAAGGAACACGTGAAATCATTCCTTGGGTTATACTCATTCACATGGGAAAAGTTCAACGTAAATGGGATACCTGACTGTGAGGCCCACTTTGATACCCATATCTATCACATCAAATCCTCTATCCAACTGCCAAAGGAGCGTGGCTTTGATGGATCCCCGACTGTGGGGTCCACTGTGATTTGCACGACTTACATCCACACCATCCATCCATTTTGAAGCACAATCCAAATCTTAGGTGGACCATACTTCAGGAAAAAGTTGTGATTGATTACCACTAGGATTAGAGGTGTACATTGAGTTGAACCGAGTCGAGCTGGCCTCAGCTCGACTCGGCTCGAACGATGGTTGACCTCAGCTTGAACTCAGATCGGCTCGGTCCTTGAGCCTGACTGGTCAGCTCGTCTCAGTTCGGTTAGCAGCTCGGGCCAGCTCGGGTCGAGTTCGAGCCAAGATCAAGCCGAGTTCGCCATTGAAGCATTTTCACAAACACCTGAATTGCGACTTAAAAAACCCACTGTTTTATAAACAGAGGGAATAGTTTTACAGAGCGAATTGTTGCTCCATAGAAACACTCTCATAAAGGAATTACAAAAGGAAGAATTCTCAAATAGAATTAAAAAAGGGAAATGATATTGGTTCTTGTGTTTTCTAATTAAGCACACATTCCTTTACTTTTGGTCAAGGTTTCCAATATACACCAACCTGTCTCTGCCTTTGCCTAAAACTGATGGCCCATTACATTGGCCCACACATGGGATGAACAGGATTGTCCAATTGCTGTTAAAAACAAGAGGTATTATACAACATTCAATATACAACTCATTCTCCATTTTACAATGAGCTTATTGTTGGCTGGTATTTGTTTAAGGTACAAACCTTGCTTACCACCAGCCAAACCTTCCTTGCCACTAGCCAAACCTGCCTTGCCACCAGTCGCATTTCGTTGAGTCATTTTATCAAACAGTTGGTGAGAAACATCAATGGCAAAGTAACCAAGTCACCGAATTGGTTCAATCCGAGTTCGATTTGAGCTGGATTCGATTCGAGTCGAGTCGAGTTGGGGCCTGCTCGAACTTGGCTCGAACTCATTTTCGAGCTTAAAAAATCAGCTCGACTCAGCTCGAACTCAGCTTCGAACCAAGTCGAATCGAGCTTTTTCGAGTCGAGTTGAGCGAGCTAACCGATCTAGCTCAGTTCGTGTACACCTCTAACTGGATGCATGGAAAGCACAAATATCAGCCTGATCCAAAACTTATGTGACCCTTAAGAAATTCTTGATGTTGGCCATTTTCATCCCCACTTTTTCTTGTGGTGAGTCCCACTTTAGTCATTTTCATCCCCACTTTTTCTTGTGGTGAGTCCCACTTTAGTTTTTATCAAACTTGTGTTTGGGCTCATGACCTAAAATGTGTTGGCTAAACAAATTAACAGAATAGACATAACACAAACATCATTCTGGGCTCACAGACCTTAGGGACTGAGGCATACAATCCCAGGTCAGCCGAGGCCTTTTCTAAATGCACTCACCTCATACCATGGAATGAGGAAGACGTACAAGATCAAAGATATTCATCAATTAATCTGTATTGTCAACATAACATGTCTAGAAAATCAGGCTAACCTGATCATCTGTACTATCTACATCTCAACTGTTCATCTTATTCAGAAGTTTGGCCCACCTAGTAATATCACTTTCGCCTACTTACTTGATACATGGACTTTACTCAGTGTGATACATGGGCCTTACTCAGTGGGAATAGCCTGATGAGTGGCCCCCATCTTGTTGTTAAAATAGATGTCTTAAATCTATCCGAGTTGCTCGACCAATCGAGGAACTGGCTCGACTAGTCGAAGGCTCCTTTGATTGGTCGAAGCCTGTTCGACTCGAAGTCCAGCAATAATGTATTTAGGAATTGCGGGATGCTCTACTAGTCAAGGGATAGGCTCGACCAGTCGAAAGAGTCTTTCGACCAGTCGAATCTCTAACTCGACTAGTCGAAGGTTACGCAGCCTGCGCGTGGACTACGTAAATTAATTTGAGCTGGTTTACGGATTATCCCAAGTCATTGCAAAAGGGGTGTTTCCTAAACTATAAATAATAGTCCCTAGGGCCTTTCTATTATAATGCTAAGGCTTCTAAAGGTTTTCCAAAAGGTTTCTAAAGGGTTCTAGGGTTCGCAAAGGGTGTAGCAAGGGAGAGATTCGAGGTTGTTCGAATCGGATAAGTCAGCAAGGGAGAGATTCGAGGTTGTTCGAATCGGATAAGTCATCTCTATTTGTAATTTGTGCTTTCATAGTGAATTTTTGTCGCTTTGTGCCGTGGTTTTTTCCTGCAAGGGTTTTCCACGTAAGATCGTTGTGTTCTCTTGTGTTTGCTTGGTGCTCTTGAATTGCCATCCTAGATCTAGATCTGTGTGATTTTGTAGCACAAATCCCAACACATCTTTCACATGTTTGCCTCTTTAGTGAGTGCACTCAGCACTCTTCTTGCTTGACAATTTAGAAGGAAGCCTTATGAATAAAAAAAGTACAGCATGTTTGTCTTTAAAATCATACTTTCTTTGGATTATTTATCACTCCTTGTTCTTCTCAGATTTTGAGCGAGTTTCATGAAATTGTCATTCCAATAGTTGAAAGCGCTGAGAGTTCTCCCGCCAAAGAGAATCATCCTTTAATCTCTATTTGTACTTTAAGGTATGGTTATATCTCTACTACCCATTGTGTTTGTTTTCAACATGCAATCAGGCTCACTGCCATTTGTCGTCCTATCTTGCCCACATGGTCGGATGATCAAGCGATGTCCATTTCTTTCTATTGTTTTACTTGGGTCACATTTAAATTTTTCTTTTTATATCTGAATAAATTTATACGTACATGCCTTTTAACATCCATTTCTTTGTTGTTTTACTTGGGTCACATTTCAAATCTTCTTTTTATTTCTGAACAAATTTATACATGCCTTTTATCATCTATCCTTAGATAAATATATGTATCGACAAATATATGGAAAGCTATACAAATTTCTTAGGATAGTATTCAAATTGTACAAATAGTGTTTCGAATGAAATATGATAAAGAGAATTCTCCGCAATTCCTTCTCACTTTAGTTAAGTTTTTTTCTTTTTTTCTTTTCAATAAGTACTGAACATACATGGAACCCATCCGCCTGCTCATTGTTCACTCCCTAAGTATAGGGTTGTGATGTAGTAATAAACTCGGTAAGACCGAGGTCGAATCCCAAGGGACTGATACCTGTACGTTATCTAAAGCTAAATAGAACTAGAATTAGAATGAGATGAAATCTAAAACGAGTGTGATTTGAGTGAATAACGGTGAAACAATTAACTAAAACTTTAGGAGAATTCAGAGAAGGGAAACTAGGGATTCAGAGGATCCACTTGTAGAGATCAGGAAGATTTACGCCTATTTCATGAATCATGGAAAATTGAACTTACTTGATATAGTTTTCAACAGATGAAAGGTATAAGAATTAGGTATGATTCCATCACAAATCCATGCCTAAGAGACAAGGTAAACAACAGAACTTAGACCACTCCATAACCAATCAAAAGATGTATGGGTGTTAGGAAGGGTTCTGTCATCCAACCATGCCTAGGAGGCGATGATGAACAATAAGGCTTCCTAACCGCATAATCAGAATAATGAAAAGGAAATACTCAAGCCATCGCAGATCTATTGTAATATCAGTCACAATAAACCATAAACAACTAGAACATTCCTTAATATCAAACCAAAATCAACTCAGTTCAGGACATGAATCAAATCAGTCATAAACAACCCGTCACACGGCAAGCTTCACCTCTTGGCCCTAGTCAAGAGATTCAGCCGATCATGGTCATGATCGGCCTAAATCCAAAATAAAACAAAAAGAAAAAGAAAAAAAAAAAGAAAAAAAAAAAAAAAACAAATACTCTCCTATCTCTCTCCCGTTCAAGGAATGGCCCAAAACCAAGCTCCTCTCTCTTTTTCTCCCCTTTCTTTTATAGCTGCTGATGTGGAGAGGTGCGGACGCATGATGGAGTCGGCTGCGGAGATTTTCCGCACTTCCTGTAACAGAGCCCGACTGCGTAACTTTAACGGAAGCCTTTATCTGCATTAACTGTGGGCCTCAAAATTGATGTCGCCAGAGAAATCCAATCCGTCTATTCAATGCAAAACGAAAAACCATTAGGAGAGCCCAAGACCCGGTTGATTTCAGTGTGGCCCACAAGGTTTTCTGCTCTACCGTCTGTTTGCTTTTGAACGACTGAGATCCCCAAGAACTTCACATCTTCAATTTCTGTCAGCTAGGCATAGGTTGTAGCTGCCCTAGGAAACGGATGAATGGTTCCGATTGTCCGTTTGCACACTGGATGGGGTCCACAACTGCGAACCGAACCAGACAGCGTTAACGCTGTCTCAAAATAGAAAACGGAAAGTTCCGTTTTTTTCTTGGTGAAGATGGTCGGTGGGTCCCATATTGACAATGATGGAAAAATCCACACCGTCCATTAGTTCCAGGGCGAAAAACCGTCCGGGAGGATGCTTTCTGGATTAGATTTTCCGTGGCCCACCGGAGTTCTTGTTCCACCGTCAGATCTGCGTTTAACGACCAATATTTTTCGATAGGTTGCATGGGTTAAAACCGACACCTAGGAGAGGGTTTAGGCGGTCCTACAGATCGAGTGAACGGCTCTGATCTTTCAGAAGAACGATGAGTGGGGCCCACAAGCAAGACCCGACGTCGGCCGTGAAGACGCTGTAGCGTCTTTCTCTTTTAAGAAAAATCGTCGGTCAGCGTCTGCGCTGACCGACTTTCTTTATTTGGTGTTCGGCGTCCGTGCGTGTGCTGTGCACACGCACGATGTAAGGTGGGTCCCCCTTTGACGTATGTGAACAATCTGATCCGTCCATTATTTTTCTTATGTCAATTAAAGGGTCGATACCAAAATTGAAGCATATCCGGAGATCGGTTGGGCCCCAAATCACTGGTATGTGGGATGATCTGTCTGTTGGGCCACTTCCACATGGGTCCAAGGGCTCAAATTTGAAATGTACGGTTAATTTATAGTCTTCAGGCCCTGTATGAAGTTTCGAGCCGATCAAAAGGTGAGAACCCTGTGATCTTGTATTTTGACCGTCTTTCAGGCCTCTTTAACGTGAACTATTGTATTTCCTTGAATCCTGGTCGTGTAAACTCTTCAATTCCAGTTCCCTGGAGTCTGTCCCTTTCCTTTATACTTCTTGATCGTTAAATCTATATTTTTAGTATCCTTTTCAGTCCTATGCTCGCAAATACACCCTGCAGCATAAACACCATTAAAATCGGGTGTTAAACAGTATTATGCTCATAAATTCAAGTAATAAATGGGGTTTAATATGCAATATTGGACCCTCAACACAACCCCCAACCAGCATTTTGCTAGTCCAGAGCAAAATATGCGAAAATTAAGTTGAGAATTACGAGACAATTCTTGTGAAACCGAGTGATGTTTTGAAAAACAATTCAGATACGAAAAATCTAAGATTCATAAATGTTGGGCATAGTTCTCTCCTAGACTCAAGCACACGGTAAACTTCATAATTAAATTCAAAGTATTAATCCATCAATTAGAACAATCATTGAATTCCATAGATGTATAGTCTAATCTCGACTTATCAACATTAAAATTCACTTCTCTATTTTAGGATATCATTGGTAACCAATAAGAGAATTCATGATAACTAAAACTTGCCTCACACATCATTTTTTTATTCTTTTAGTTTTTGATGATTTTTTTTTTCATTAAAAGTAACGCCAAGAAGGGGAATCAAATCGTCACCCATAGGGAGCAAACCTATGGTGAAGATTGTACACCCAACCCTTTTTCACATATCATCCATGGGGAATCAAATCCTCATTTATAGGGAGCAAACCTATGGTGAAGACTGTTTGCCCAATCCATTCAATTTTCTCAGGTTGGTTCCTTTCATGCTTAGTGATTACCAAATTAATCTTTCAATATCGACTGAAACTTCAATGTGTAAGCGAGATGTGACATGTGAAATCATGATTCAAACAATGTTTAAAACTTCTAATCATGGATTGATAATTCGAACTCAATCGTGGAATCTATCAGATAGCTAAATCCAAGAGTCATACATCCAACATTACATATCTTATATTTCTGCATTAAAGACGACCATCAAAATCACTTCGAATTCACAAGAAAGTTAAGAAAAATTTAAAAATTTTCACAAATTCTGCTCAAAACCAAGAAAACACTGATTAGGAAACCTAATCTCCCACCCCCAACCTAAAAGCTACATTGTCCTCAATGTAAAAGATATGAGCATGCAATGCACATGGGACAACGAAAGTAAATGAGAAGTGATGGGAAGATAGTACCTGGATAAAGGAATCGAGAAAGACGTTCCAAGAGATCGCGACATGAAAGCCGGTTAGCACTAGAGTGAAGACATGAAAGCAAACTATCCTAAAACAATGCAGGAAGCAAATTAACCTAGTCCTATGAAAGCAAGGGAAAAGCTACTCGATCATGCCACACGGTTCCTCTTCTGGCCAGTATCGTGATAAATTTCTCAGTAAGTTTCTCAACAGGATCATCCAAAAGCCATTTTTGCAATAAGCTTTGATGCCCTGGAGCATGAATGGCCAGAGAAACTTATGTACCTCAGCAAAAATTCGTCGTTGATTCGCCTGAGGTATCCAAAGTATATATGATTCACCTGTGTCAGAAAAAATCTTAAAGTTAGTATCCCATGGTGAATCAGAGACTACAGGTAGATAAAATTTAGAAAGATTTTCAGGAAGTAATGTAGTCTCAATGCATTCCGAAGTTTCAGACTTTGGTTCAATTTTTAGCTCATCTTCCTTTAGTGGTAAACATTCAGGGTCTGGGGAAGAAGGGGCTTCAGAGTAAGGGTGTGCTTGGTCCGTGACAACCACCGAGGTAGTGTCATGTAAGGAATCCACATTTTCTTGTATCATGAGGTCGTTGGAATCTACAAGGTGTGCCAAGCATGAGTTCAAAGATGTGGGAAAATTAGCTGGGAGTGACTCGTCTCCTGCATCGAAATTTGTGGTGATGAGCCCAAGGATTCCATCGTCTTTTGAAGTAGATGGATAATCAATAGGTGAAGAATTGATGTGAAGACTCTGGTCATTGAAGCTTCTCAGTGGAGGCATTGAACATCTAAAGTGTGCAGCTCAGGTTGTGGCCTCAACTGGGTAGTTTCAAATTCCAGAGTCATATCAAGTGGCTCGTCCATCACCCGAATTATATCATCATTCAATTCAGGGTAGTGGTCCAAACATGCATCACAAGGGTTGGAAGGGTTAGTTGAAAATGGTTCATTCTCCACATTCAAATTAGTCATGTCAGACAGGTGGAGTTGATCCTTATAGTTGACAACTTCTTGAACCTCTTGATCATTGGTAGGGGCCACACTTGAGATTGAATCCCACTACTCATCATCGTCCATTTCCGTGCAATGTGCACTTGGGATGGGATCACATTCCTCACATTCTATTCCTAGATTGGGTTGAGGTTCGAATAAACTAACCTCTACCTCATCAGTGTAATTATGTGTGTCATGTGAGTGAAGTGTGTCACTATCATTATATTTGAAAGACACCCACGTATCTTGATCATTCCTTTGGACATTCATCGAGATCGACTCATCGGGAAATCGAACCATCTGCTCATTAATGGAATCCAATTCCTCATTCATAATTTCAGTTTCTGCCACAAGCGAATTATGATAACCTTCTTCACATTGTGCTTCTAGATTGAGATGAGACTGGGATAACCTAGCCTCTTCCTTCTCCATAAGATGTGACTGAATGATTGGAATTGAGGATTTGAGCAATTCGCATGATTGGATGACAAGTTGATTGAATTGCTCTTGTGCTTTCATGAGCTTCAGAAGTGAATCCTCTTGGATTGTTTCTGATTGTGTTTCAAAAGTAGAGGACCTAAGAGAATTATCACTATGATATATAGCTGGTTCAGCTTCCCGACATTGATGTTTCCACTGGTTATAATCATACGGATCATATGTGGGAGAATTTGATGGTTGGTAATACTTATTATCACTCATAATATAATCACGCATTGTTTTCTTTTTCTCGGATGGGTGACAATAATTCTCACTCCCATAGTTATGATAACCCCAACACTCACGTACTGTCCGTGGGGTGAAATTATTTTCCCGTATATGATCGCGTAAGGACTTCTTAACCGATGGAGTGTTATGCTCAGGTCGGTTCTCGATGATTGTTTCACGAAAATTTTGAGACATAGGTGGATGTCTGTCATCATTATCATACATCCCTTCGCACTGTTTCGCATGCTCAAAAGCTATCTCAGCATATTGACGTTCCCACTCGTGCATATACATGGTGAAACCCTCAATCTGAATCTAATCTTAAGAAAAAAAATAATAAAATAAAATAAAATAAACGATCCTACAGCAGTATGAAAAATAAGAGAAGGAGAAGTTAGAAGGAAGGTACCAATTGAGAAGTTCCTATATTAAGATTCTGCAAAAGAAACCAAAAAGGATTAGTTCCTAAAAATAGAAATTCTAAAGTTAGAAAATTCTAAGATAGACATACAAAGTTAGTTTCTAAAAAGGAAAAAAAAAATTTCTAAAATAAACGAAAGCCTAGAAATAAAAATATTTCTAAAAGTAGAAAGTCTAAAGTTAGAAAGTTCCTACAATTGAAATAGAAAGTTAGTTTCTAAAAAGGAAAGTTCCCTAAACCTAGAAGCTAAGTTAGTTTCTAAAAAGTAAAGTTCCCTAAAATTTGAAAGTTTCTAAAATAGAAAATTTAAACCTAAAAATAAAATAAAAATAAAAATAAAAAATTTCTAAAAATAAACTAATTCCTAAAAAGAAAAGTTTCTAAAAATAAAAGAAAGGAAAGATGAGTTAGTTTCTAACATTAGAAAGAGTCTCTAAAAAGGGAAATAACTAACCTAGTTTCTAAAAACAAAAGAGGAAAGTTCTAAAAATAAAATAAAATAAATTCTAAAAAATAATTAGGAAAGTTCTAAGCCTAAAGTTAGAAAATTCTAAATTAGAAATCCTAACCCTAAAATAGAAAGTAGAAATTAGAAAGTGCTTACCGAATTAGAAATTTCTATAAAGCCTACAAAACAGGAAAGTTAGTTTCTAAACGGAAGGTCTATAAATAGAGAATTTCTAAAAATTAAATAGGAAAGAAAGTTAGATTCTAAAAGAGTGAGAATTAGAAACTTGCTAAAAAGGAAGACAAATCCTAATCTAGAAAAATAGAAAGGAAGAAATTAAGAAAGGAATTACCAAATTAGAAGCCTATCTCAAAATCCTACAAAACGGGAAAGTTGGGTTAGTTTCTAAAAAGGGAAAAACTATATAAAAATAGAAAGTTACTTGAAAGAAAATTTCTAAAAATTAGAGGAAAACCTGGAATTAGAAAATTCTAAAAATAAACTCTAAAAATCAGAAAAGTCTTAATCTTAAACTAATCTTAAAACCAGTTAACTTCAGGAAACGTAGCCGTCAATCCCCGGCAACGGCGCCAAAAACTTGTTCACTCCCCAAGTATAGGGTTGTGATGTAGTAATAAACTCGGTAAGACCGAGGTCGAATCCCAAGAGACTGATACCTGTACGTTATCTGAAGCTAAATAGAACTAGAATTAGAATGAGATGACATCTAAAACGAGTGTGATTTGAGTGAATAACGGTGAAACAATTAACTAAAACTTTAGGAGAATTCAGAGAAGGGAAACTAGGGATTCAGAGGATCCACTTGTAGAGATCAGGAAGATTTACGCCTGCTTCATGAATCATGAAAAATTGAACTTACTTGATGTAGTTTTCAAGAGATGAAAGGTATAAGAATTAGGTATGATTCCATCACAAATCCATGCCTAAGAGACAAGGTAAACAATAGAACTTAAACCACTCCATAACCAATCAAAAGATGTATGAGTGTTAGGAAGGGTTCCGTCATCCAACCAAGCCTAGGAGGCGATGGTGAACAATAGGGCTTCCTAACCGCATAATCAGAATAATGAAAAGGAAATACTCAAGCCATTGCAGATCTATTGTAATATCAGTCACAATAAACCATAAACAACTAGAACATTCCTTAATATCAAACCAAAATCAACTCAGTTCAGGACATGAATCAAACCAGTCATAAACAACCCGTCACACGGCAAGCTTCACCTCTTGGCCCTAGTCAAGAGATTCAGCCGATCATGGTCATGATCGGCCTAAATCCAAAATAAATAAAAAGGAAAAGGAAAAAATCAAATACTCTCCTATCTCTCTCCCGTTCAAGGAATGGCCCAAAACCAAGCTCCTCTCTCTTTTTCTCACCTTTCTTTTATAGCTGCTGATGTGGAGAGGTGCGGACGCGTGATGGAGTTGGCTACGGGATTTTCTGCACTTCGTGTAACAGAGCCCGACTGCGTAACTTTAACGGAAGCCTTTATCTGCATTAACTGTGGGCCCCAAAATTGATGTCGCTAGAGAAATCCAATCCGTCTATTCAATGCAGAACGAAAAACCATTAGGAGAGCCCAAGACCCAGTTGATTTCAGTGTGACCCACAAGGTTTTCTGCTCTACCGTCTGTTTGCTTTTGAACAGCTGAGATCCCCAAGAACTTCACATCTTCAATTTCTGTCAGCTAGGCATAGGTTGTAGCTGCCCTAGGAAACAGATGAATGGTTCCGATTGTCCGTTTGCACACTGGATGGGGCCCACAACTGCGAACCGAACCAGATAGTGTTAACGTTGTCTCAAAATAGAAAATGGAAAGTTCCGTTTTTTTCTTGGTGAAGATGGTCGGTGGGTCCCATATTGACAATGATGGAAAAATCCACACCATCCATTAATTCCAGGGCGAAAAACCGTCCGGGAGGATGCTTTCTGGATTAGATTTTTCGTGGCCCACCGGAGTTCTTGTTCCACCGTCAGATCTGCGTTTAACGGCCAATATTTTTCGATAGGTTGCATGGGTTAAAACCGACACCTAGGAGAGGGTTTAGGCCGTCCTACAGATCGAGTGAACGGCTCTGATCTTCCAGAAGAACGATGAGTGGGGCCCATAAGCAAGACCCGGCGTCGGCCGTGAAGACGCTGTGGCGTCTTTCTCTTTTAAGAAAAATCGTCGGTCAGCGCCTGCGCTGACCAACTTTCTTTATTTGGTGTTCGGCGTCCGTGCGTGTGCTGTGCACACACACGATGTAAGGTGGGTCCCCCTTTGACGTATGTGAACAATCTGATCTATCCATTATTTTCCTTATGTCAATTAAAGGGTCGATACCAAAATTGAAGCATATCCGGAGATCGGTTGGGCCCCAAATCACTGGTATGTGGGATGATCTGTCCGTTGGGCCACTTCCACATGGGTCCAAGGGCTCAAATTTGAAATGTACGGTTAATTTATAGTCTTCAGGCCCTGTATGAAGTTTCGAGCTGATCAAACGGTGAGAAGCCTGTGATCTTGCATTCTGACCGTCTTTCAGGCCTCTTTAACGTGAACTATTGTATTTCCTTGAATCCTGGTCCTGTAAACTCTTCAATTCCAGTTCCCTGGAGTCTGTCCCTTTCTTTTGTGCTTCTTGATCATTAAATCTATGTTTTTAGTATCCTTTTCAGTCCTATGCTCACAAATACACCCTGCAGCACAAACACCATTAAAATCGGGTGTTAAACAGTATTATGCTCATAAATTCAAGTAATAAATTGCAATATTGGACCCTCAACACTCATGTGGGCCTGGGTGATACATGATCAACGAGCCTGATCTTTTTATGGTAATATCCTCATTATTTCCAGTAGTAGTACTGCTATATTGTTTGAGTATTACGAGTGCAAGGTTACGTGTTTATTTCCTCATTATTTCCGGTAGTACTGCTTTATTGTGTGAATACTACATGTGTGTGCAAAGCTCACGTCTTTATCAGACATCCCATTCACACACCACCACATGTGCTGGTGTGGCGTACTAGTGTAACATCTAAGTGATTTGTCTAGTATGTGCCTGACTATCGGTCTTTCCCATCAATCATTCTGGCTAGGGCATAATTTTATATATTCTGGATGGTTAAGAAAATTTAGTGCTCCGCAATTTAGATACTGATTGTGCACTCTCAGACTTGAGTTATGGTTCATGATTTGTACAATTAGTATACTTAAATCAATAAGTCACATTATTTTAATAAAGGCATAATACAATCTAAATTTTATGTTCTCATTAATATAAATCAATACACTCATATCAACCACTAATCCATTCACAAAAATTCACCACCACACATTCATAATAATTAAGAATAAAAACTAAAATATTTGTATCGATCCATTTGATACTTTTATTTAATTATTGTTCAGAATCGTCAAGTTATTAAAAAAAAAATAATTATAAAATCTAAATAAGAACACATTTTGAAACAGAAATGAGAATAATATTAGGAAACACATGCATCAATTTTTATTTTTTATTTTTTATTTTGCTTTCCAAACAACCCTAAACCCTAAATTAAAAAATAAAAATAAAAATGGAAACACATGCATCAATTTTATTTTATTTTTTTGCTTCCAAACAACCCTAAACCCTAAACCCTAAGGGGGGGGGGGGGGGTAACGCCCCGTGTTTTCAGGACCCGAGTGTTAACCTTAAAGGATGGTTAAATTCGAGTGTGTGTATATATATATATATATATATATATATATATTCAACTTTCAGAGTAAGCAGATGAGCGTAGAGTGAACAAATCAACATAAGGAAAATTTCATTATCATTCAAATATACAAGCAGCCCATAACAACTTATACAAACCAATGTCTCAACACTAACGATTACAAGATTTATATACATAAGAAATAACAGAAAACATATAAATGTAAGCCACATGACCACGCAACTCCTCTTAGCAATACAACCGTGTATCCATGGCACCAGCACAGCTCCTCATCAAGTCTGATCATATACATCATCTGGGCCACCTGTTCTACCTGTATGGTTGTATATTTGATGGATGAGTGGTCAGCTCAGTGTGAATTCCCCTCAAGAATACACACCGCCGCATTAGGTAAGCATAGTTATAAAATCACAAAGCAATCAAAACAGTACATGATGCAGTCTTTTTAAATGCATGGATGCATGAATGCACATTAGCCTGGGGATGCACATCCAACCGGACTTGGCCTCGTCGCCCATGTAATCATCGACCTGGGAAAATCATCCAGTCAGACAGGGGTCGATAGTCGGTGGTGTGAGAGCTAGCCACATCAGCCTGGGGATGCACATCTAGCCGGACTTGGGCTCGTCGCCCATGTAATCATCGACCTGGGAAAATCATCCAGTCGGACAGGGGTCGATAGTCGGTGGTGTGAGAGCTAGCAAAACGATACCCTGAAGATCCTAAGGGCACGTGCTACAACATCCAGAATTAGCCACCCATCATCGCCAACATGCTATGGATGTATGATTAGCCAAACCGTTATTAGTCCAGTCACAATCAGCCAATTTATGTAAGCTCAAGGTCACTACGGGGAGCTCAGAGCCCAGCGTAGGCCGACAGCTCGGGCATAGTGTCCCATTACCACCATCCCCGGCTCATGAGACTACCACCTTAGGATGTTTAATGGAAAACCGTCGACTACTGGTCAATCATATTACAATATATGGGGCTTACCATCGCACGGTTGCACAGTATAAAACATTGAGCCCACTTAGGGAAAATACCAGGACAAGGACACATAAGGCAATATCAAAGTAAGACACATAAGGCGAGTATCAAAATCATGCGATAAAAAACCATCCTTGAAAACCGTTGGACACAACAACCATGGATGGTAGGCCCACATCACTGGTTAATTTAAACCACCATTCAATAACCACTGAGCCGAAAGTCCACTACTATCACAACCAGTCGGGTTACATCCCAAGTATGGGTGTACACATATAGGTGGGGGTTTCCCACTAGTGTACCAGTTTAAGTTTCATAAGCAATCCACCAATAATCCACAAGCATGAATAAGTATGCAAGATAAACATTAAGCAGGCAATATATCAATTCAATTTCTACCAGCTAACACATATGATTATTATAAGAGAGAGATGTCAATTATAAATTTAAATAAAAACTATAACTTAAGCTAATGGAAAGATGGAAAGCTCAAGGGGAAGAATCATCACCTTATACTTTGAATCGCCTACTAGTGTCGCAAAGTGCTTGCACCTTTACAATTGTATCCTACCACAAATCATGAACTTGTACAATTAGGTCCAAGTTCTAATCACTACCTAAGGTTTGAGTTATCTATCTTAGGGTTTTAACGTAGAATTAGGGTTTTCATCCTAGGGTTTAGTCCTGAACTTAGGTTCTAGGATTTTAAATTCTAAATTATTATTAATATTATTATTATCATTATTATTGTACAACAGATCAAATAGTATTCGTAATATGAGTATTAATCCATCCATATTCATATTTGAATGTACCCACATCATCTAACATTTTTTATTTTTTTTTATACAGACTAATAATCTCTTAGAAAATACAAGTGACAGTAATAGAATATTTACAATGATAATACAATGAGGACTAATACTAATAATTATATCAACAAGTATTATACTAATCCCATGTTAACTATTTTCTAATGCTAATAGTTATAACTATCAATAGTGAATCTAACCATGATGCTAGATACCATGATCTTTCATTAAATAAATTACCACTATCTGATAATTACAATTTTATTTACACTAACTAGGTTATATAGTGGACTTTGACCCATTTTAACTTACGGTTAGGATTTTGAGAAGCATGAGTTTACCCACTATAACATTTGATCAGGTAGTCCAATCTAAATCATGATACAAGAGGGTAGAGACATTGTACCTAGGCAGGAGAAATGCGGCCCAACTCAACATCCAGCGAGTCGACTCGGCCTAGCTGAACTTGGTCCCCAACCGAGTGGACTCGGCTCAAGCAACCACACACCTACTATCTCTCTCTCTCTCTCTCTCTCTCTCTCTCTCTCTCTCTCTCTCTCTCTCTCTCACTCACTCTCTCCTTTATCATTCTCTCCTTCCTGTTTTCTTTCTCTCCCTCACCTAATGAATCAACGGAGGCCTGACCCAGCAACTCGGCAGTTGCATCAGTGACTCGGTGGAATGAACTGAGTCGACTCAGCTGCAATAGTAGTCCTGCAACAGCTCCACTCTCACCTTATTTTCTTTGCTCTCCTTCTTCTCTCTCTTTTCTTTCTTTTCTTTTCTCTCCTTCTCTCCGTGTGTGTGCGTAATCTGGAACTCCAGCAGCACCCAAATCGGCAGGGCCTGCAACCAGACCGAGCTCGGTTTGGTCCGGTTCGGGCTGCATACACTCTCCATACTCCTTCTTTCTCTTTTCTCACTTCCTTTTCTTCTCCTTTCTTCCCGTTTTTCCCAGTTGCAGAGTCCAGCCATCTTTGGACTCCAACACCTTAGCCGAACGTGCCCCGAAACGCACTAGCAATGGTGGAGAAGAAGGCCACCGTTAATGGCAGACTCTCCCCCGTTGCTCCTTTCTTCATTCTGTCAACATGGGTTGGTCTGTATGGACCCTTGAAAGCTTATGGGTAAGCTCTTTCGAAGCTCTACGAAAGTTTGGGTGGTGGGTTCGCTAGAGGAAGGAAAACAGTCGTTTTTCATGGCTGCCACAAGAAATGGAGGCAGATCCCACTGCTGCTTGGTCTCTACGCGTCTTATGCTCGCCCTAATCCTCCTTAAGCCATTAGATCCATGATACACGGCCTGGATTTGATCCAGTAAAACTACCTCCGAATTCGGTGGGCAAAACCGAACCCGCCCATTGTTTTCTTTGCTGAGGTGGAACCCAGGTTTGGACGGTTGAGTTCTCTCCAAGACGGACGGTTGACATTGGAAATGGTAGAGGGCACGCGGATCGTGTTGCCAAAACAGATTCCATTTTCGAAATACTGTGTTTGCAGGGCCTGTTTGCACCTAGAACTGTGCACCCACGCCATCACGCCTATACGTGAGGCCTACTAGGTTTTGGTTAGCTCAACCAGCTGGATCAGATGGACGGCTCTGATCGACCCAAAGGATGATGATGATGGACCACAGGCCATCATAAACGGACTTTTGTCCGTCCGCTGTAAACAGCGAGGTGAGAGAGGAATCTCTCCATTTTTTTTTGGAAAGACGCGAGTCAGACCCGTATTGATAGGGCTGACGGTCACAAGCACCTTAGGTGCTGTTGTACTGGTGTTCATGCACGCCATTTTGGGGGCCATGACAATGGTTGTGGGAAATCCCCTCCGTTTACTAGGTTCATTTACTTATATAAGGCTATGATCTCAAGAATGGGGCCGACCTAACTCGTAAGTGGGCCATACACCTAAACTTCTACTCTCAACAGTGGGTTTCTGTCAATCTAATGGTTGGATCATCCCGGGATTGAGTGTCAACGGTTTGAAAGGGCAAAGGGGCCAAAATATGGGACACATTCATGTCCTAGGTGGGCCACACTTTAATCAACATGGATGGTATTAATCGTTGAAACAGGAATTGATTTACGTCACGTAAATTTTTTACTTACATGCACGGCTTGGAAAAAAAATTAGGTGGGGTCCGCTTGTAATGACTTCCAAGGATTCATTCCATCTATCCGTTTCACCGTGCTATTTTAGGACATGAGGTTGAAAATGAATTAATTCCGTAAATCAGGTGTGTCACAGACTCCAACCGAGTACTTGAGAACATTCACTATTAAAAACTCAATTGAAAATTTGCTGCAAATAGTATATCCTATTTACAAATTTACCCTTTATTTTATCTAAACTTCTGTCGTCTGTAACTCCCAAATTTATCGTCCAAACAAGGTGAAATTTGACAGGTGATCGTTATTTTTCACACCCTCTCAACAGGTTAAATTTAGGCCCTGATCCATCAAGGATGACCAAGATGCTCTTTTAGTGGCTAACACAATCCGTAATCTAAAACAACATTTCTACACTTCAGATTGATAAGTTACCGGGTGGTTTGAACCTAGAACCTAAGATCTTCGTGATGATCAGTTTATCGTGATATTCTTGTGGTCCGTTTGGCGGATCCGAATATGACGGAAGGTGAGATGACTAGCTAAAAATAAGGGAACTTGATGACTAGCACTCCTGCTATGTACGTAGGTGTATATACGGTTAGTTTCGTAAACGGATAGACGTAAAGCGGGTTTATGAAAGATTAGTGGTAAAACATGTGTATCGTCAAATTAGAGTTTCTTATTCACATGTGTAGGTTTCTCAGATTGTAGTTCTGATGGTGGGTGAAGCATATTCATAGGTAATGAATAAGATGAACGGATCAGAATCTTGATCTGATAAGTGTACGGATAGATATAGAGGTCAAGTAAGTAGTTTACTATGATTTAAGGGCTGAAATTCGAGGTGTACGGTTAATTTGTGATAATTAGGCATGATATAAAATTTCACATGAAACGGACCGTGGGAACCATGTGATCTAGTGTTCAGGGGTCTAGGTTAGTGGCAATTTCGTAATTACTGCCGATCTATGAGTTTTGGAAAATCTAATGACTCCACATGGTTATAAACACATTTCTAAGTAGTTCTCACAAAAGAACGTATATCTAAATCATTATAGATAGGGAGTTATTCGTCACATCATCTAAGGAAAGTACTTACGTCAAATCACGTGATGGGTGAGCTTGTCTTGAAATTCAACGGTCAGATGGCTTGATTTATTAATGAAGATCATCCTCAATGGTTAAGTTAGTGTCAAGGAAAGGATGTAAAGATAGAATAGATGGATTGGTATCATACACACGTATATGTCACGTTGAATCTTATGGTAACGCTCGAGGACTTTCGATGCCCGAGCATCGAAAAGTTCGGGGCGTTACAGGGGGCTATCATTTAGAATGAACAAACTGTGTATAGCGAAAGAACTAGCTATGCATAATGGTTTTAATTAGCCCTAATCATGCCTGGGCCTAATATTATTCTGGCAGGCCCTCAGAGATTGAAGGGGGAGGGGGGCAGCCTATCATTTAGAAAGAACAAATTGTGTATAGCGAAAGAACTAGCTATGCATAATGGCTTTAATTAGCCTTGATCATGCCTAGGCCTACTTGATCGAGGAGGAGCTCTCCTCTGGTCAGCTGCGGGAGGGCAGATAATTTATTAAATGCCCTGTCCACTTAGCTTTCACTGCCTAGACGTGCCAATCTGTCTGTCGATCTGTTTTCTTCCCTTGGAATATGATGTATTATGATCATTGCTAACCTCTGTATTTCTTCAATATTCTTTTCTCAGTAGTAGACGCTCCATGGAGTAGGTGTTGCATTAGAAAATAAGCCCGCTGTTATTTCTGAGTCGCTTTCCACTTGAATCTTGCTGAAACCTTTTACTAAGTAGAGATTCATACCGTCCACCACTACTTTGACTTCAGCCTCGAAGTTAGTTCTTATACCGTAACCTTTGGAGGATGTGAAAAGGAGATGGTCTTGGTCGTTTCGACATGCTCCCCCACTTCCTAAGGGGCCCAGGTTTCCCCGAGAGGAGCCATCCACATTCAGTTTCCCTCATCCAACCGAAGGCCTCATCCATTTGATAATCGAAAGGGGCAAGAGGCTACCTTGGTTGGAGTGGAGGCCCAGATCACTGAGGGCTTCTTAGCTGCATTGATCTCTACTTGGTGGGAGTGGATAAGAGGAGTTGATTATTATGAGCCATCTTCAGATATTGGCAATAGATCAGTCCTCTCTCACCTGGATATCTTCAAATCTCCTCCCGTTTCTTGCATTCCAAATCTCCCATGATATAAGAGTAGAGCCTATCCCTATGAGGATCTTGATACTGGAGTGATCGTTTGCCTGGATCCACCATTGTGATGCTCGACCCATTGTTGTTTGGCTAGCAAGGAAGGATATTAATAGGGTGGAGGAGAAAGGATGCAATAGTCTGGTATTCAGAGCACCGTTCGCAAACAAGTGGTCCAGAGATTCCTCACTGCATCATTCTACTGATCCATGCGAAGTAAGCTTGTCTTTGCTTAAATATGGTTACTATTCCTGTGGATCATCCATTGGTTTGGCCTCATACTCCTACCTGTAAGTCATTGTATTTGCTTCAATTCCATTTGTACGACTTTTCAATCAATACACCATCAATTGGCCATGCTAGTGAGTGAACCCATCATGGTTCGTTAACGATACAATTAAAATAATATATAGAAGTAAAGCATAACAGTCGAGAATATAAAATTAATATACAACTCAAATAATGCGATTAATGCAAATGTTGTGAATGGTGTTGATGATGCGTCAAGTGGGTATAAATATAAATAATCCATTTTCTTGGGTTAGATAATGACCCACATCTGCACTTGATAGGCTTCTACCATTAGTAAGCATGGGCAAAGCCCGCATCTCCCCTCATTGGGCAGGCTTTCACATATAATGAGCTTCTAGTGTGTATAATGGGTTGTCCCCAAGGTAATCATATAAAAGTGTTAACAATGAAATGCATGAATGTTTAATATATAAGTAATTATATACACTATCATATACATTTTTCTATATGAAAGGTGTTTCACATATATGCTCATAATTTCAAGAATATTTCAACACTAATCAGTCCATAATCAATTTAATCCAGTCATTCATAATCATAGGACAATCAACCATAACAATACGACAATTTATTTTAATAGTATGGAGAGGAAACATGTTGGGATTACTCACCTGATGATTTAGTGAGGAAAGTTAGCTAGGGATAAATCTGATATAGCAAATCAAGGAATACCTATAATCCAATATAATGCACCACGATATTGAAAATGAATCAATGACAAAAGATCAAGTTCATAAAGCCCTTGATTTTTTATTTTTTTATTTTTTATTATTATTATTTTTTTGTCACTTAAGCCATGAATGGGAGTGATTCTTAGGTTATACAAGGTAATGTATGTAATAGATAGGGTTTATCTTATCTACCCTAGCAAAAAAGGTATACTAGATATCTTATAAGATGACCCATTGTATGGATGACTTGAATCTTGTAATAACATGCTATCATGATACATATTATAGCATGTGAATCTATTGTCCTAAACAAGCCTATGGATTTAATATGTTTTATTATACATCCACATATGGTAGAAATATATTATATTATATACATCTAACATATTTTTTTCAACATGGGTCCTATTAAAACGATCTGAACATATTACATATGGTTACCACCACTGTGGTGAACCTTGTGAAGAAATTTCCATCTAATCCGAAATTTGTGGGAGTCACAATAACCTAGAATATTATCGTACAAATACAGTTATTTTCTTACTATATGAACCACACAAATTTTGGATATGTCTTAAATTTACACTTCGAGCATAAAGTGGTCTTTCAAACCAAATCGATGGAGTGTATACAACACATATCACTATGGGGTTCACAATCTCATGGCCCGAGATGTCTTCAATGTCTTGAAATTGCAATTAGTTTCCAATGCCAGAATCAAAGTTTTATTTTTATTTATTTAATTTTTTAATGGGTCCCATGACAATCTAAGCCATGGGTGAAATGGGTAATCCCCACATAAGAGGTGAGTCCAAAAATCTCCCCGAAATAATACTTTTATGGCCCACATGAATTCTCAATAGTAACCATTCATTTTTTATTGTTTAAAGGCACTATCCACCTGATTTTTCTTTCGAGTAAAATTTTCAACCCCAAGTCACTTATTAAGTGACAAGATCAATAGACAATATGGATTTATCACTTATATCAAGACAGCGCCGCATAGAGATTGACGGATCTGAATTAACTTTGGTTCCCTAAATACATAAATTTCACTTTTACACGACGGGGATAAAACACATACATAATGGTGGGGTCCACATAGCACCAACTACTAACCACCTATCTAGTGGCAGCGTAACTAGCCAAACCACGTTCAGTAGTGATAGGAAGCGTATTGGGAGTAACTTTTATTTATATATTTCTTTTAGGTTTGCGTGTTAGTACACACCTATGTCAGAACACACACTCCATGTTAGCCACCCCCAGGATCGATACCACGACCTCAAGTATTGAAACGAGGTATCCGCACTCAGTCTGCCAGATCTATGGGTTTGGGTCTGTATTGCGAGTAACTTGACTACCCTAAGGGCTAAGCGTACTAAGTAAAACCTGTGGGGCCCACCATCATTTATTTATTTTATCCACTCTCCCCATCCATTAATTTTAGCATATAATTTTATTACATGAGCTCAAAAATGAAGCCTATAAAAATCTTAAGTGGACCACATCATAGGAAACTGTATGAATTGAACGTGTACCATTGAAAAATTCTGGGAGGCCAGTTTTGGATCAAGTTGGTATTTTAGTTTTCTCTTCATCCATGTATTTGTGATCTTATGAACAGGTTGGATTACAAATAAACATCACTGGGACTATAGGAAGATTTCAACTGTGGAAATCATTATTCCCACTGTTTCCTATGGTATGGTCCACCCGAGCTTTGGATATGATTCAATTTTGGGCTCAACCACTGTAATGATCCGGAAAACGGATTGTAGCTGTGGATAAATCAAATACATGGGCCCAACTGAGTTTACTCGATTAGGCGCTGTACCACACATGAGGGAAACGGATTGGCTACTCCCCTGCCACTAGCCATGTGGGTCTTACTATGAAGTATGTATTTTATCCATGCCGTTCATCCATTTTTACATATCATTTTAGGGCTTAATACCAAAAATGAGATGGATATAAATCTCAGGTGGACCACACCATAGGAAAATAATAGTGACTGGATATGCACCATTAAAATCCTACTAAGGACCACTGTACTGTTTAATTGACATCCAATCTGTTGACTAGGTCATACAGACTTAGATGAAGGGAAAAAAATAAAGATCAACTTGATCCAAAACTTTTAGGGCCCCCAAAATGATTTTAATGGTCGACGTTTAATCAACATTGTTTCAATATCTCCCTATTGTTTTATGTGGTGGGGTCCACTCCAGCTTTCGATCTGCTCATTCTTTTTCTCATGTTCTAAATTGATCTCTAAAAATGGATGAACGGTGTGGATACAACAAATACATCAAGGTGGGCCACATAACTTGGGCCCACCTTAGCGTGAGTGCAGGAAAGAGTCAAATTTTGTGAAGACTCCTCTCCCAATGCTTCAGAATCCCAACCGTTCTCCCCATCTCTCTCTCTCTCTCTCTCTCTCTCTCTCTCTCTCTCTCTCTCTCTCTCTCTCTCTCTCTCTCTCTCTCTCTCTCTCTCTCTCTCTCTCTCCTCTCTATATATATATATATATATATATATATATATATATTCCAAATAAGTTGCATGGGTCACGTGGTCCTTGTTTGGCCCTGTGCCTAAAAGTCAGTCCAAATCATTACTTAGTTGGGCCACATGAGCAGGAAAAGTTGGGTGGGGAGGGCGTACGTGCCTTTCTACCCTATCCTGCGGCCCACCTAAGTCATGGATTGACTTGATTTTTGCATCCATTATCAAACATGCATGGTTGTCTGATGATGCAGGTTAGAGTGGATATCCGATCCCATCATGATGACCCATGCAACTAGTTGTGGTGCAATCAGTTAGGTGTTGGCCCACCGTGATGTGTTGACATGGGAAGCTGATTGCGTACCGAGTACACTTGTGAGGTTCACCATGATTTATGTATTTTAGGCCCTCCGTCCATCTATTTTATATGATAATTTTAGTTCCTCATTCAAAAAATGAAGTATATCCAAATGTTAAATTGACCACACCACAGGAAACAGTGTGAATTGAGCATCTACTGTTGAAAAATTCTTGTGGGCCACCGGAATTTTGTATAAAGCTTATATTTGTGTTTTCCTTTCATCCATGTCTATATATCTTTTGAACAAGTTGGATAGCAAGTAAACATCATTGTGGGGCCCAAAAATGTTTCAACGGTGAAAATTAGTATTCCCACCGTTTCTGTGGTATGATACACTTTAGCATTGGATATATTTATATTCTTGCCTCAACCCCTTAAATGATCTGAAAAAACGGATGGACGGCGTGAATAAACCACATACATTTATGGTGGGCCCAACTGAGTTTACTCGTAACGATAATAGCGTACTGAGTAACTCAGTATACCATCCGATTTCGTTGACATGCACCCTAATCATCATACATGTCTTCCGCACCCTGGATTCTCATAGACGGCACCCTGGATTCTCGGACGCGTTTTACCTACTGACGTGCATCACTAGAACCTCCTTACCGAAGTGCCGTCACCAAGTTATGTGGGCCCACCATAATATATGTGTTGTATCCAAACCGTTCATCCATTTGGAGAGATCCTTTTAAGGCATGAGTCAAAGAAAGAGGCAGATGATCTAAAGCTCAAGTAGCCCCATCACAGAAAACAGTCAGGATTGAACGCCTACCATTAAAAACTTCTTAGAGCCTACAGAAGTTTTTGATAAAGCTGATATTTGTGTTTTACCTTAATCCATATCCATGTAAATTTATGAACTGACTGGATCTAAAATAAACATTATGGTGGGCCCTAAGAAGGTTTCAACGTAGGCATCAATGTCGGCTTATTTTCTGTAGGAAGATCTGCATCTGCTTCATTTGTGTTTTATCTTAATCCATATCCATGTAAATTTATGAACTGACTGGATATAAAATAAACATTATGGTAGGCCCTGAGAAGGTTTCAACGGGGGGCATCAATGTCGGCTTGTTTTCTGTAACAAGGTCTGCATCTGCTTCATTTGTAAGCTCATGCTCTAAAATAATCTTACCAAAATTGAAAGACGGTGTGGATACAACACATACATCACGTTGGGCCCACATAACTTGGTGACATCACTTCAGCAGCGTGATAGCTACTAAAGGCGTCAGTAGCTAAACTGCGTCCCGGATTCTCATACAAGACTAGCCATGTTGCGCATATGCCATCCAATCTATCAATACGAAATACTTACCCCAGGTGATGGTAGTTAAAAAATCGGAAGTAGTTAAAAAATCGGAAGATGATTGCGTAGTAACTCACTACACTTAGCGTACTAGTAAACTACGTGAGGTCCATCACAATTTATTTATCTGATCAGCTCCGTCCATCCATTTACCAGATAATTTTAGGGTCTGAGCCAAAACATGAAGCACATATAATGTTCAAATGGACCACATCATAGGAAAGTGTTGAATTGAAAGTCTATCGTTGAAAAATTCTTGGAGGCCACAGAAGTTTTGGATCAAGCTTATATTTGTGGTTTGCCTTCATCCATGTACATATGATCTTATGAACATATTGGATTAATAAACATCACAGTGTGGCCTAGAAAGGTTTCAACAGTGGAAATCATTATCCCCACTGTTTCCTGTGGCATGATCCATTTGATCTCTGTATATGCTTCAATTTTGAGCTCAACGCCTTAAATTAAATGGAAAAAATGGATGAACGGTGTAGATAGACCACATGCATTCAAAATGGGCCCAACTGAGTTTACTCAGTACCATAAGTGTATGCAATCCGATTTCTAAAAAATCAGGCTATTTTGAGACTAGGATGGGGCGTCCACTTCAACTCTTCCTACATGCACGCTTGTTGGCCCACAAGGATTGGCCAGATTTTTGGAGGTAAAATGAGATAACACACATGATATTCGAAGTGGATGTCATCAACAGAACAGATGGGCCCAACAACAACCTTTGCACCTCAATTTGCTGAAAAACGTTTATGTGTATGGAGAGAGAGAGAGCATGCCCGGCAGCTCCGGCTAGGGCAGGCTCCACAGTCATGTGTATGTGAAATCCATTCCGACCATCAAGTTCATCACCCCAGATCCGTGACTCAGATGAGCTACTACACCAGTGGAAACTGTTTGGAGAAGGACACCCTCCCTGGATTTTTATAGGGTCCACCATGCTGTGTATTTGAAATCTAATCTTTCTATTATGCGTATTCCCAGGTGTTATCAAGAGTGGTCATTTGCTCCCAACTGGTTCCCTTGGTGTAGCCCACCTAAATTACGGATTCCCCTGGTTTGTTTCGCCCTGAACCAACATGATCCAATGTATATAATGGTCCTAGTAGATTTCACATACATATCACGGTGGGGACAACCGTGTTTGTCTCGGGTTTCTTCCACGGGAGACCCGTACATGCATACATATATGCAAACACAAACACACAGTAATATATAGCTGAAAGAAAGGAAAAAATAAAATAAAAAATGGACTAGAATGCTTTTTTAACTTTTGTAGTGGATACGACCCCATCTTTTAAACCTTTTTCTGTGTAAGATTAACAAAAAATAAAAATAAAAATAAACAGAAAAAAGTAAAGTAAAGAAAAACCGAAACAATACTGTGAAGTATTTTTATATCTATCATTACCAAAGCATTATTTGGATTGATAACGTCTGTTTTTGTATCTACCGTTACCAAAGCATTATTTCAATTGATAACGTCTGTTTTTGTCTCGTGTTAAAGAAGCAATGGCGGAGAGTGTTGCTCGATTCTTGTTGGAAAAGCTAAGTGCCCTTCTTACTCAAGAAGTATCCCTATTACGGGGAGTACGGACTGAAGTAGAAGAAATCAACCTCGAGCTTGAAAACATGCGAGCCTTCTTAAGGGATGCTGATAGAAGAAAGGATAGCAATGAAGGATTGAGAACCTGGGTGGGGCAAGTAAGAGATGCTACATATGAAGTGGAGGACATCATTGATGAGTTCGTGTATCGCATGGACAGGCCACAACGAGGTGGATTCAGGGGTTTTCTCCTTAATACCATCACTCTCCTTAAGAATATTCGCTACAGGCACCGTTTTGCCACTCAACTGCAAGGTCTGAAGAGAAATATTGCAGCCATTTCAATGAGAAAAGATCAATATAATCTTATTAATACAGAAGATGGATCGAGCTCACAGAGTGCTAATGAAAGATGGAAACATCATGGAGAAACTGCTCTTTACGAAGACGATGATGAAATTGTAGGGCTCAAAGAAAGAATAGATCAAATAGTTGTATGGTTGACAGAGGAAGAACCAAGACGTACTGTTATTTCAGTGGTGGGGATGGGTGGTCTGGGCAAGACCACTCTTGTGGCGAAAGCTTACAAGCATCAAATGGTAAAGAAGCATTTCGAATGCTGTGTTTGGGTTTCTGTCTCACAGTCTTACAATGTGGAAGGACTTCTAAAAAGTGTCATAACTGATCTGTTCAAGAAAAACAAACTTGAGGTTCCGAGCAATGTTGGCAGCATGAATCGCTTACAACTAGTGGAGATGGTGCGTGATTATTTGGACACAAAGAGGTACCTTGTGGTCTTAGACGACCTATGGAATGTAGATGCATGGACAGATCTTAATATTGCCTTTCCACGAAATAGATGTGGAAGTAGGATAATGCTTACTACTCGAAATCAGAATGTAGCCTCTGCATTAGGGGATGGAAGCCGTCTATTTCCACTCGAGCGTCTTCAAGAGAAAGAGGCTTGGGAACTCTTCAGTAAGAAGGCGTTTTGGAAGGAACCCTGTCCTCCCGAGTTGCAGCAATTGGCACGAAAAATTGTAGAAAAGTGTGGAGGCTTGCCACTCGCAATTGTTTCTTTGGGCAGCCTCTTGTCAGTGAAAGACAAGAGAATATTGGAGTGGAATCGAGTCTACGAAAACCTGAGCTGGCAGTTGACAAATGATCAAATGCTTGAAAGAGTAAAGCACATCTTGTTGCTTAGCTTCTATGATCTACCGTACCGTCTTAAGCATTGTTTCTTGTATTGTTGCATGTTTCCGGAAGATTATTTAATTCATCGCAAGAGGCTGATTAGGTTGTGGTTGGCAGAGGGTTTTGTGGAGGAGACAGGTAAAATTACCATGGAGGAGGCGGCGGAAGACTACCTGAAGGAACTCATGCATCGTAACATGCTTCAGGTTGTTAAGACGAACGAGTTTGGAAGGGTGAAAACTTGTCGAATGCATGATATTGTACGTGAAGTGGCCTTATCCTTATCAGATGAAGAGAAGTTCTGCTTGATATATGATGAGAAGCAAGCAAGGCAAGAAGGCAAAGTCCGCCGCATGTCAATCTACAGTAGTGGAGAAATTATTCAATCTACTGCAGGTATGGTACATCTTCGTTCTCTTATGGTGTTTGGTGGAAGCACGTCTTTTTCATCTTCTTTAAATACGATGGCATCAAGCTTTAGATTGTTGAGGGTCCTAAATCTAGAAGGAGTTCCTATCCAAAGCATACCAGATGAAGTGACTAACATGTTCAATTTACGGTATCTAAACTTAAGTGCAACTGAAGTTAGGGAGCTTCCAGAATCTTTATGGAAGCTACAGAACCTTCAAACACTGGACGTCAGGAATACGGAGCTAGAGAGGCTACCCAGTGGGATTGTGAAGCTACGGAAACTACGACACCTGTTTATATATCGAATTACTGATCACGGGGCTTATAATAGTTTTGATTACTTCAATAGCATCCAAGTTCCTATAAGAATATGTAATTTAACAAGTTTACAAAGTCTGGATGATATTGATGCCAAAGAAGGGGTGATTGTTAGAAAAGTTGGGAACTTGACCCAACTGAGATATCTTAGCATTTCCAAGGTCAGAGCAATCGACGGAGCTGAGTTGTGCAATTCAATCGGAAAGATGAAACACCTTCTGAAGTTGACTGTGCGCGCAACTGGAGAGGAAGAAATACTTCGATTGGAAGCACTCGCTCCTAACACAACACCGCTTCTTCAGAAGCTTTACCTGAACGGGCGTTTGGAGAAGGTGCCTCCATGGCTTAGCTCCCTTGTGAACCTCGCTAAATTGTCGTTAACTTGGTCAAAGTTGGGAGAAGAAGATCCGTTTTCATCACTCCAAGCATTGCCGAATCTGGTTGAGCTTCGACTTCGGAATGCTTATGAAGGGCAGCAGTTGTGTTTCCCTGATCGAGGGTTCACTAAGCTCAGGAAGCTTTCTTTAGTGGATATGAAACAACTAAATCGAATAGTAATAGAGAAGGGAGCATTGCCAAGCATCCGAAACCTAACTCTGGCCGAATGTGGAGAGTTGAAGACCCTTCCAGAAGGGATTGAATACCTCACCGTACTCCAAGAGCTCTGCTTAGAGAACATGCCAATGGAATTGACAGATAGGTTGCATCTGAAAGATGGAAGCGAGGAGGACCGTAGAAAGGTGGGGCACATCCCCACCATCCTGCGTGAACAGTGGACAGACAAGGAAGGATGGGCCACGGAACGACTCAACTAGTCGTCCTTCATTCGTGGATGAGGTAAGTTTAGCTGTACAAATATGCTTTCTCTACGAATATGCAAAATTACAAATTTATTTCTTAAATATACCGCGTCATGAGTAATTAACTAACTCAGTAGGTTAAGTGTTCCCAATAAACTTGGTGGGGTCCATTGTGATTTATGTATTTTATCCACTCCGTACAGCCACTTTAACAGATAAATTTGGAGGTTGAGCCCAAAAATTAAGTGAATGATGCCACAGGAAATAGTATGAATTGAACGTCTACCGTTAGGCCACATATATACATAAGTTTTCCCTTCATCCATGTGGGTGTGACAAATAAACATAACTGTTAGCCTTAGAAAGGTTTTAACGGTGGAAATCTTTATTTCCAAACTTGACCTTTTGATATCTTCAATTTTGGGCTCAACCCCTTGTAATGAGCTGAAAAACAGATGGACGGTATGGATAAACTTAATACATTCATGGTGGGCCAACAGAATTTACTCATTACTTAGTACGCAATTGGTCGGATTTCCAGATTTAGTGCGTGGTCCATCCTTAGTAGGCGCCATTTGAATCGAGGCAGCAACCTTTGGCCGTGTATCCACACCGTCCATCCATCTGGAGAATGATTTTAGGATATGATCCAAAACTGGAGTAGCAAGCCCTCACCACAGAAAACAGCAGGCAGAGTGACGCCCACTGTTGAAACCAGGGAAAACACAAATATCAGCTTGATAGAAAACTTTTGTGGCCCTTTGAAGTTTTTAATGGTAGGCGTCACTCTCCCCACTGTTTTTTTATGGTGGGGTCCACTTGAGCTTTGGATTTGACTCATTCTTTGGCTCATGCCCTAATATGATCTCTCCAAATGGATGGACGGTGTGGATGCAAAATATACATCATAGTGGGCCCACAAAACTTGGTGACGTCACTTTAGTAGGGACTCTCCCTACTCGACCTTTCATTAGCTAATCGGCATCCATTTGAACGAGGCCTAAATCCATACTGACGGACGGACGGACGGACGTGGCAAACGTATATTATATTTGGACCCTCGAATTGTTGTTGGAAGTGGATGGTGCTTTACCCTAAAAACCACGACCCGGCAGTCCTCTTGGGAACTAGTTGGATGAAAGATGTTACCTCAGAATGGTAGGACCGTAATATAGCGGAACGCCGGAACCATTTCTGTACTGCAACCTTGGATGGGTGATGCATCAATTGAGCCCATCTATGCTGTGGATCTCATCATGGATGGACCATGTACGAAAAATAAAAAATGTAGAGAATTTTAAGTTTTCTGTTTGGAAGAATATTGCAAGGACGTGGGCTCTTAGGTACAGTATTTCAGCCCAACTGCGGCCAAAATAGGATAGGGCCAAAAGCCCATTGGCCAGCCTAGCCCATTAGCCCTACTACCGAGCTCAAAAGGTGGGCAGGCTGGGCTTACACTTGGGTGTTACACTCATGAACCAGGCCCAGATATGCTTGGGCCTGGCCCATGTATAGGTTCTCATATAAATCCGTTAGTGCATCTGTCATGAGTATGTTGTTCTATCAATTGTCGATCAATTGTTGTATCTGTTATGGATCTATCATTGTATCTGCTAAAAATCTATTGTTTATGTGTTCATGCTATAGATCTATTGCAGTGTTGATCTAGTCTGAGTTTTGAGGAGATTAGCAATGTATTGAACATGAAAAGAGTGAAATGCATGACCGAATGTCATGACTTCATCGAGGATGTAGAGCTGAAGGGCGTGTAGTGACCTCACCAAGGATGTGGAGATAAAGGGTAGTATTTGTCTTGGGTGAGAGTCTTCCGAGGCTATGTATGTCTATTGGGTGTATTTTTAGCATGGAATTTCTTGGACAAGAGTATGTTTCTATGATAAGTGTGTTTGTTTCTATGATAAGTGTGTTTGCCTACACATAAACGTAGCTGGAAATGGATTTTATATAGGACCATGGGCTCCGCTTAATATGGTTGTTATTTGGGCATGGTTATGAGTATTGCAAACGATGGGTTTTTTTTTATCAGCATGGTTGAAAAGTTGGCTTTAGACATGTACCATTTGTGTATTTGGACATGGTTGCTTTTACAATATATGTGGTTTTCCTTTTCACACATTTTTTATTTATTTATTTATTTTTAATGGTGGGGATTCAATAGCTATATATTGACAAAGGAAAAGTACATCTTGGAGATTCGGGCAGGCCCCACAGGGAGACAGGCCACACCTATCATGTGGAGAGATGAAAAAAAAAAAAAAACGGAGAAAGTAAAAAGATGAATTAGCTGCTGGAAGGGTGCTAGCAGACAAAAGCCTCTGTCCAGAAATGAGGAAGGCCACCCAAAATTCTAAGAATAGGACACAGCCAAGGAGTTGTATCGATTATATGTGAAAATTGCTTTGGGACGAGAAGTAGTGTTTGTGTTTATGGGTATGTCAAACGTGTTTCTTTCGATGTCAATGGTTATACCATTGGTATGTGAATATAAATTTCATGGTGGAGAGAAAATACTAATGGCATTTTAGGGACATTGGCTTGGTGATATACATGTCCTAAGTGGAGTACAATATATTGTCTGTCAAGGAAATTGCTGAAATGTTTGGCTTTCAAAATCTTTCCCTAAGCAAATTTCACCTTTATGGCCAAAGCTAGCCCACATGTTTGAACACATGACAAGTACTTGATACTCATTTGGTCCATTGATGAGCAACTACAGCATTGTGTCGAACACTCTTTTTCTCCTGCGCAATCACAATTTGGGTCCCAGTCTCCCCAAATAGCAACCTGACGGGACATCTGCCAGCTTGTTGCGGGGTTCAAGACTCCGAGGCCTTTCCACAAACATAAGTTGCACGCCTGAAAGGCAGTCTTCCCATGCCGCTATCTGTGTCTTCTTGGGCTGTGGCCTGACTCTCTCCGTTGCGTCTAGCATCTGCCTTTGGAGAAAATGCCACAGGTGTCAAAGTCCCATTACAGCCTCCTCAGAGACAAAATCCTTCCCCGCTGAGCCATGCGATCCTTCCATGCACCGCGCCTGGTGGACACTCTTACCTGGCCTTCCCACAAATATATGTTGCACTCGATGTCAGCTGCTCCTCCCTACTCTCATTCAATCTCACGTACACAGTTTTTTGAGGTGGTGTATCTACATATATTTAATGGATTTATAAAATGGCCCAAAAACATCAACGATCCAAATTCAATAAACAAATTCCAATTTTCAACAAACAAATTCCCATTAGCCAAAGGCACTTATATTTCGTAGGGTGATTTCCTATTTACAATCTGAGTGGATTAATTTGAGCTGATATATGCCACAATTGCAGATTTTGAGTGCCTGGATATCAACCATTACACTCTTCTAGAGTATCAAACAAGTGCCCTTCTTTCATTATTAGCCTATTTGCGGACAAAAATCCAAGGGCTACGGTGGTCCATCTGATCAACAGTGAACCCATTTGAACCCACCAGGGGCATAACATTCTAGGTCATGAGACCAAAAAATGAGTCAGATTCAAATCTCAGGTGGACCCCACCACAGGAAACAGTGGTGATTGAACAACTACTATTAAAAACTTCCTACTTCCGATAAAGGGCTTGTATGGGAGCATGGATTCAGAACCCCCTGAATTTGAAATCCTCCTATTGTGTTTGGCACCATGGATTGGGAATCAACTTTAATCCAAACGTAGCTATAACTAAATCAACTTTAGGACTTGGTATAAAAAAACTAGGCAGATCCAAATCTAAGGTGAACCACACATCAGGAAACAGTGCTGATTGAGTGCATCACCATTAAAATTTTCAAAGGGCCCATTTGTAAGGTTTTCGTGATGTTTATTTCCCATCCAACCTGTTGATAATGTCAAGAAGACCTGGATGAAGAGAAAATACTAATATCGGCTTGAACCGAGACTTCGGTGGCCCATAAAAAGTTTTAATGATCATTCGTCACTTTTTCTAGTGGTATGGTCCACCTGAGATTTGGATCTTCTAAAGTTTTGGGATCGCACCATAAACTGAGATGGAAAACCAGATGGACGGCATCGATATACAAAAAAATACATTAAGGTGGCCACACACGGTTGGGGTAACACCCTCTAATCTGTTACCCGGGTAACCGCTAATCCACTCCCCTGCTCATCAGGTGGGACAAAAGTATGAAATACATGGTGAAAAAGAGGTCCAGGAAACTTCCACATTTTGAAAGGGTTACATGGGCCATGGTCATTGTTTTATCCAATCCATTGATCAGATGGCCTCATAATAAATAAATAAATAAATAAAAATCTCTTTATTTGATCAATTCCAACCTTTCTATTGTTGGTGTATAAGTAGATGGTGAAGAGAAATTCAGTGTGGGTCAGTGTAGGTCAGTGTGGGGTTTTTGGAGTTAGTAATTTTTAAAAGGTCTTATTCATTCCCTCTAGGATTTAGCCTTACTTTCTACCTCCTATTGTAGTGGTTATTGAACTTAGACTGCAATTTCATGATTGTTTTTAGAATCTCTATACCCTGATGTAGCGTCTTCTCAAGTGGACACGTTCACACTCGTAGTTTGGTGAAAGTGTTCAACATGCATTTATAGGGGCCGCAGAGCAAGTCGGAGTAAATAAGTGCTATTTTAAGGGTTCAATGTGCATCAGTGTGGGGTTTGATTATTTTCAGAGTTTTCATACCCTGATGTAACGCCTTCTCGGGTGGATACACAACCACTAGTAGTTCGGTGAAAGCATTCAACATGCATTTGAAGGGGGCGCAGTGTAAGTCAAATCGACATGCGTTCGACGGAGAATTCTTTAATGAACGTGGTGCATATCGGTAGTATCTATTTGTTTACATTCAGCCATTCCAGTATGATTTATTAACATATAAGCTTATCAAAATCTCCAGTGGACCACACCAACAGAAATTCGTGTCCAGCAATCCACATAAAGTTACATGGGCAAAAGGCCGGATCTACTTGAAACGTTTGTGGGGCCTACTTTGATGTTTGTGACAAATTTATAATGTCCATCCATTTTTCCAAATCAGTTTATGACATGGGACAAATAATTAGACAGATTTAAAACTCAAGTGAGCCGCTCGAGTGGAAGTAGGTACAGAAATACGTACTGTTGAAAACTCCCTTGGCTCCACGGTTATGTTTATATGAAATCCTGTTGATCACACGCTCATTACTACTGAGATGAACTGAAAGCACAAATATTTTTGCTTGATCCAAATTTTTTCTCTCCTACAAATATTTCAATAATGAATGTTCTATCTCGCTGTTTCTTGTTGTGTGGTCAGTTCAGTTTTGAATCTGTCTCATTTTTTTTTCCAGGTATTATAGTGATAAAGGAAACGAGGTGGATTTCACGCGAACATTAAGGCTGGAGATGCGTTCCCACGAAGAATATTATGGGCGGAACTACAATGTGCGTGTAGGTGTCGACAAAACTGACTTTCCAGAGTACCTTGCTTTTTTACAAAATGGCAGAAATGCCCATTCAAGTAGGAAAGAAGGGCCGGGTGTTGTCACCTGTGGGGTGCCCAACTGAGAGTTGGATTGGAATGAATTTTGGCTACTGAGGAAAGCGTTGTTAGACGTACATGATGAATGGATTGGATTGTATACACGCACCAATAAAAGACTTATAGATTGCAGTTACCTTAACCTATAAGCACTTGGAGTAGATCCGTCCTCTTAAAAATAAGGAGAATTTGACCAGATGTCCGTCCTTGATTCTTAATAGGCGGCTAGCGACGTGTATGTGAAACCTAATCCAATTATTAAACTAAACAGCTGAGAGAGACTTCACCCTTAATTGTTACAGGGCTCGTAATGATGCTTATAGAATATCATGTCCAACCATTAGATTTCACACTAAAGATTAGGCTTAAGCCCCAAAAATGTAGCCTATCCGCTTTCCAGGTGGTGCACACAAAGCAAATAATTTGAAGGGTGAGTGTTGCCTGTATGCTGTTTCCAATCATACAAACCACCTGAATCACCAATGAGCTTGATTTTGAGGCCCTGATTCTAAAATGGGGGGATGTGTATAATGGTCGGAGTGGATTTCACATAAGCATCCTGGTAGGGTCCAAAAGAGCCACAACCTGTGCTGAAACTCATTGCTAACAGGTAGTTTTATTTTTCCCCCCGTTAATTAAAAAACAAAAATCTAACAGGTAGTTTTATTTTTATTTTTTCTCCCTCCAATCTATAATGGAATTGGTCAAAATGTCAATTGGACCTATTTTTGTATAAATGACCTGGACTATCCAAATTAAAGGCTAAAGATCAGATTCGTACAATTGTTAGATTATTACGATGTTTGGGATGGTAGACCATAAAATCTGTGTTCGACTTAACTCACAGGTTAGATCAAGTGTTTGGACTGTCTAAATGTCCCAATGCAGCAAGGAGCTGTATACCTTACGGTGCATTATGATACTTGGAATATCATTTCTGTCAAAACAAAACCCACGGATTGAAAGAATTCAACCTTGGTTAGTAGAGAGCGGACAAAAGCATATAGCTGTAATGAAAATGCTGACCATTTAACAAATTTAATAAAGAGATTCCCTAGTTTTCAATGTGAGAAATGTTATTTAATATTTGCAGCCACCTAATCTCCATTATCCAAACTCAAGCATTTACACCTGTAGAAATGGCACACATCCGCATGATCCCAAACATTCCAATGGAGAATTGATTGAATGCTAGCCCAAGCATCAGGCCATGGTACCCGTGAGCATCACACCCAGGGCTATCCATTCACTACCATGAATTAGTAGTGTAGCTTTCTTATGAATGCTCCATGGAACTCTCTATTTCTTGTCACACTTTTTTTTTTTTTTACACGCACACACCACCACACACTCCCGCAATGGTGGGATTTCACCACCTATGGGTACTCGAACCCTCAACCAGGTGTTGAATCTCCTAAGAGTCTACCACCGGAGTAAGAGTAAGGACCCTATCTCTTGTCACACTTGCTGACTGCTAATTTTGAACACGAGCGATTCAAATCTGGGCCATTAAATGAATGGAAAATACTAATGTCAGCATTTTTATTTCTCATCCAACCTGTTCATGACGTCAAGAAGACCTTTAAATGAAGGGAAAATGCTAATATCAGCTGGAACCCAGACTTTTGTGGCCCATAAAAAGTTTTAAGGGTCATTCATCACTTTTTCTAGTGGTATGGTCCACCTGAGATTTGGATCTGCTAAAGTTTTCGGATCGCACTATAAGCTGAGATGCAAAAACAGATGGACAGCATCGATAATATATATATATATATATATATATATATATAAAGGTGGCCACAGACGGCTGGGTAACACCCTTTAACCTGTTTCCAGTGTAACAGCTAATCCGCTCCCCTGGTCATCAGGTGGTATAAAATGCATCACTTGCACATTTGGTAAGGGTTACATGGGGGTCAAATCCTTGATCCCCCCCCCCCCCCCCCCCCCCCCCCCCCCCCCCCCCCCCCCCCCCCAAAAAAAAAAAAAATCTCTTTATTTGATCAATTGTAACATTTCCATTGTTGTAGATGGTTAAGAGAAATTCATCAGCAGTCCAATTTCAATGGATAAAAGGAAAAATATTCAATGGTTGGGATCTTTCAATTTGAGAGAGTTTTTGAGCATGGTTTATCTATGACCGGCCATCAGATGTATGGCTTGGATAAATCGACCATTGGCCCGACATGAACCGATTAAGTACGAAACAAATGAACCTTGTTTTCCTGCCTAAATTAAAAGCATGCCTATAATGTGTTGACCTCACCGGCCTAAATTTTTGTCCAAAACGTACGGGAATCATGCCATAGCTGATGAATGGATCTGATCTTGTACACGCATACCATAAAGCCCCGGTCCATCTAATTTGATCGTGTACACCTGCCATCATTCTTATAAAGTATAGTCCATCTGCCTCTATTAAGCGAGTCTTGATCATAAGCTTGCACTGAATTGCTTCAGCAGCTGCTATTTTGTGGTGCAACATCATCATCTTCTTCTTGTTCCTTATTATCTTCTTCTTTATCTTATTCTTCTTGGCCATGCAAAGATAAAGAAAAATCAAAGGTACGTACTCACCATAATTATCAATTTATTGAATGGTTTCTCATAAGGACGGTACGTGCTAGCCTCACTTGCCTAGGCATACTGTAAGTGTTACCTGTCCTATAGATCTATCCCATCAATCAGCTGAAACATCACATGATCTTCACAATATATCCATAAATGAGTCAAATCAAAGACTTAGATAGGCCACACCAAAGAGAATGGTGTAAAATCATTCCTAAAACCTCTAAATTTACATGGCTCGGCACACATAAACCTTGGGAAGCTCTGATTTCTGGGAAGTTCCATTTATCTTGATATTGTTCATCGCATTATTGGATTGGATGGCACATACCCACCACAACTGATTTCCATGGTATAACCGACCTGAGTGTTGAATTTGTCCAACTTTTCAGACTGAGTACTAACACATGATAGCAGACCTAATGGATAGGGTAGATCTCATTGACATGAACTCCCATCCATGTCAGCAGATGCAACACCCTTTAGCAATTCGGTTTTTTTTTTTTTTTTTTTTTTTTTTTTTATTTTTTTATTTTTTTGTTCGATTAGTAGTGTTGTGAGTAGGGACCGTTCATCGTTAGTGATTTGGGGCCGTTCATAGTTTCTTCTTCCTTCCTCTTCAAATGTCTTTGATTTCCCTTTCCTCTTCCTCCCTCTTCATTTGTGAACCATTTAGGTCAGTGTTTTGTTGATTCAGTCGATTGAAATCTTGGTCAGATGGTTTCCGAGCAGTCTTAGATGGATGGTGGATTGATCTTGCGTTGCTTAATCACCATGATGTCATTCCATTCACTGAATCATGCCAACTTGAAAGGCCTGGGGTAGCTCCCAAAGGAATATGATCCAGTCCGCTCAAAGTACCATAAACTGTAATGCTTCTGGTTGCATGTGGATGCATAGATGGTACAATTTATTAATCCAGACTGATCATCAGGTCAATCGCACATTTCACGGGCTACCATGCCAACATCACACCAATCTGACAAACGGTAACCATTTGATCAATGCCTTTAATACGAAGTTCAAAACTATTTACACAAAACAGGTCCGTTCAACAATCTGACCCATTCATTTGTTAGCACCCATCATGGATTGCCTTTAATTATAAAGAATCACTTTTGTCGGACAACCATAGCATCTTCTCTTTGGCTTTGAAAAAGAATGGTTATAGAAAATTAGCCCAAATCATGGATGGATTTGATTGTTATGGTTTGCAGTGGTGTTTGGCAAAACTACTTGGATCAATGAGATATCACATATGTTGGAACTACGCACTTAATAATGAGCAAATCCTATTTGCCTATGGAGACCAATGTTTACACTTGGCCCAACGTAACTAGATCAAGCGGTTTATAAGGTGCCATGTAGCACCCATGCCACATGGTGCAGATGAACTTCAAATGAAGATGTTAAAGATGTGTGGGAGCATTAAATTCGAAATTATTTCTGTCAAAAACATTTATTTGCGAAAAAGAGTCAAAAAAGAAAAAAATAAAAGAAAAAAGAGTCTCTCTATAAACATTAAATACCAAAATCTTGTTAAAGCAAAACTTTATATAATATTAAATGTTAGTCTTGCCAAAAGCAACTTTTTATGGATGACAAAGCTAAATAACATAAGGACTTCAATAAAATTTTCGTATTAGAGTCTATTAACGTGAAGACTCCAGCCCATGTATAATAATCTAGATAAACAAGACTCCATTTATAGAAATGGTCGTACGCAATGTGATATGCTTAAGTAGAGAATTGATGATATTGGCATAACCGGTCATTCAAATCTTTCATGATTCAAAAACTTATATACGCCCATTGGCTCTTAGAAATCTATAAAAGTAGCAATCGATCAAGTGCTCCAGGCCTCACACACCATTTTAATCAAATCCATCTCTACATTGTCGGTCCACCTTAGACACTTATCCTTTTTAATCCTTAGTTTATCTCTCAACCTTTCATCCATGGTATTTCGCTGGATCATAAGAAAGATTGCTTACTTTTGAAGGAAAGGCAACGGACCTTTCTTGCAATATGTTAGGTGATTCCACTGGCTTTCTTGCCAGGAAGTTTGGCTCACCCCATATAATGAACAGATAGTTGAATCACGACTTACTTGGGACGTACTTGATTCTTACCAAGACCACGAATATGTTGTTTCCTCACCGGTCATATTGTCACTGAACTCACTCTAACCAAGCAATGAACATATTTTCAAAGATTCGCCCTCAATCAGTCATCTCACCACAAGGTCTAGTTTTCAATTGAGTGATGAATAGATAACCTTTCTGTACATCACGACTGTCTCGCTATAAAGCTCAATTTAAATTGGGCAACGAACAAATTGCCATCCCTCAAGCTGATTATGAGTACCCACACTATAAAAATCATTAATAAAAGAATTATTTTAACTTTTATCTTCTTTCTCTATAATTTTTATTGTTGAACTAGGGTCGTAATTATGTTGAAGAAAAAATCCTTAAGATACAAGGCAAAAAAAATCTATCAGGACGGACTAACTCCTATCCTCTTACAAATTGCCTATCGCTGTTACAACTAGTGGTCGAGAGAGTGATTGAATTCTAAAATTTGGTCTTAAACGGTCCATGTCAATGCAAGGGAACCAACGTTCAATGAAATTGAATTGAGTCTAGCATGACTCTAGTGCACCTACACTTCCCTAATCGGACAAGAAAACCAAATACAGGTCCTCACTAACACCTATGGCCTCATGTTTGATCGAATTGCGCAGACAATCATATCAATGTAGTGAACTTTGCATGGAGGTTTACGAAATGTTTTCTAAACTACATAGATAGTTGAGATCAATCAATTGGACTATCCAAGTGAATACATGCAACTAGGAGAGCATTGCAACGTTTCTCAAAGAAAACATTAGGTTAGAAGAGTAGCTTGCATGGAATGAAATAGATTTTAAAGCCTATATGAATATTCTCAATATAAATGCATTTGTCTTCCAATGGAAGAAAGAAAAAGTAAAGAATTTATCTCTTTCTCGCATGCAGTTGTGCTATGTTACTCAGCACTTGTTTTTTAATTTTTAATTTTTTTTTTTTAATGAAATCATCCTCCCAATATTTGGAATTTCGATGTCTTTCATTCACTCGTCTTTAGAGTTGGGCACGGGACCACTCGACTCGGCTAACTCGACTCGTTCGACTTGTGTAGACTTGACTCGACCTGAACCGAATGGGTGAATATGTCTGAACTGAGTAGGCTTTGCCCAATCTAAACTCAAACCAAGTCGAGTCTATGTTACCCAATAACTTGACTTGACTCGACCCGAAACTCAAGCTAGTTAGACTCGACACGATTCGAAACCCGAATCGACTCAGATTCAAGTATATATATAATAAAAAATTCTAAATTTTAAGTATCTCTTACCCTACCCACCGCACCCAACCTCGACCCCATCCTAACTCTCTCAAAATCTCCCTCATCATCCTCCGCTTCTAATCCCGACAGCTGCCCACCACCATCACCACTCTCTCTCTCTCTCTCTCTCTCTCTCTCTCTCTCTCTCTCTCTCTCTCTCTCTCTCCCTCTTCCAAGCCCAGCAACCACCCAACACCATCAGCACCCTCTCGCTCTCTGTCTCTTTGTCCTCTCCACTCCCTCCCTCCTTCATCTCTTGATCCGAGTCAGTGCCAACTCGACCAAACTCGGTACTTTTGACTAGGTCGGACTCGGTCCGTATTAGTCCAGTTCAGACCCGGATTTGGATCGGGTCAGGCACGCTGGACTCGGTACCGAGTCGGGTCGAGTTCGGTTTAGGCCTATTTCAAGCTTGGATCGAGTCAGGTCAGCTCGAACTCGGTCTGACTTGACTCGATGCCCAGCTCTACCATCTTAGATTATCAAGATATTTGCATGTTGGCCTATAAAATCTATGTTGGACCTAATTTACACCCTAGATCGTGCATCCGGGCGTTCCAAGTGTCCGAGCGTCAAGCGCTATAACATAAACCTGATCCCTAACTTCGAATACGAGATTGAATGAACGCTACAACCTACACCTGATTCCTAGCTTCGGTTATCCGTTCCCTACCGTGAATCAGTGTAGCTCTGTTTTGAAAGGCAGCGTAGCTCTGTTTTCCCTGTCTACATGTAGGCTGCTAAGATTGCACACGTGAAAGATTCAAATCTGAGCCATTAATCAGATAGACACAAGAATCAGACGTGCCTGCGTATCTGCGGGATAATATATAATACGAGAGAAATGCACCGTAGAAAAGATACTGAGTTCAGGGAACTTCCCTGTTTGGTACCTAAGGTGTACATGTGGGGCCGTGGTTGGTTTATCCAAACCATTTATCTAATGGTCCCATCACGAATGAACCATGTCCAAAAAAAACTCTTCATTTGGTCAATTATAAATTTACCAATGTTGGCATATAAATACATGGTTAAGAAGACATCCATCAGCAATCCAAATTCAATGGAAAAAAGGAAAATGATTCGATGGTTAGAATCTTCCAATTTGGAAGAGGTTTTGAGCATGGTTCATCCATAATTGGGCCATCAGATCTATGGCTTGGATAAATCAACCAGTGGCCCTACATGAACTGTTTAGGTACCAAACAAGGAGGGTCCGACTCAATGGCTCAGTGGTAGACGGACGGACCCTGTTTCAACGTTGAGAGCGCCCATGTGGTGACTGTGTGTGTGATGTGAGTTTGTGTTAAAAAAAACGAAAAAGAAAAAGTGCCGATCGAGGAAATTCCATGTTCCCAGTGAACAAGAAACTCAGGCTGCAGTAAATAATAATAATAATAATATATAATAAAAAAATAATTGTGCCTAATTTGTTGACTTCACCGGCCTAAATTTGTTCTAAGACATACAGGCAACATGTCATATAGCTAATTAATGGATCTGATCTTGTACACGTGTGCCATAAAGCCAGGGTCTACCTCGTGGAAGCAGATTGGCTGGTATACCACACATCACCTATCTGGCTGGTGGTGCTGCGGTCCTCGATCTCCGAGTTTACAGACGGTTCCAGATCAAAGTTACTTGGCCCCAAACTAATGTATTTAATTATTATATTCACACCATTCATTCATCATGGGATATCATTGTAGAGCGTGACTAAAAATTGATTCATATCCAAAGGTTAAGTGGACCACACCATAAGTAGGAGTGGGGACAATGATTTTCACCATTAAAACATTTGTACGTCTGTTTATTTTCCATCTAATTTGTTTATAAGGTCGCTTCCATCTAATCTGTTCATAAGGTCGCGTACACCCAGATGAAGATGAAAAACAAATATCATATTGATCCAAAACTCTCGTGACCCCAAGAGGGGTTCAATGGTAGACGAGCAATCTCAATGCAGTGTGGTCCACTTGATCTTTGGATAGTCTTAACTGCCGTATAGCAGAAGCAGTTTGGCTGGTGTACTAGCTATATAGCTGGTGTAGATATGTGTCGTGGGAAGACGAGGGCCAAGCTCCTCGAGAACGGCTCAAATGAGATCAAAGTTACATGAACCCCGTGATGATGAATTTATTATATCTATACTGTTTATCGATATTTCGAGATTATTTTAAAACATTAGCTAAAAAAATATATCACATCGAAATCTCAAATGGACCACACCAAAAGTAGCGAAAGGGATAATGATTTTCACTGCTAAAAGATTCATAGGGCCCACCGTAACTTTTATTTTCCATCCAATCTGTTAATAAGGTCACAAATACCTGTACGAAAAGGAAAAATAAATTTCATGTTAATCCAAAACTTCTGTTACCCCCAAATGGGTTTCAATGGTAGACATTCAATCCCCTGATGCTTTTTGCAGTGTGGTCCACTCTAGTTTTAAATATATCTTACTTTTCATCTCAAGTCTTACAACGAGCTCGCCAAATGAAAGGACAGTTTGTACGTAACACGTACCTTATAATGGACCCACGGAACTTGCTTATGGAATATACAGATATATAGCTGGTGTGGGTTACACCAGCCAATCCGCTTCCCTAGACAACACGTACCATATGACGCCGGATTAGATACTGACAGGTTGAGCAGCGCCCTTAAGTTACGTCACCAAGTTCTGTGAGCCCAACATGATGTATGTGTTGTATACGCACCTTTCATCCATTTAGAGAAATCATTTTAGGGCATGAGACAAATAATGAGTAAGATCCAAATCTAAAGTGGACCCCACCACAGAAAATAGTGGGGAGAGTGACAACCCACCGTTGAAACCTTCCTAAGGTCCACTATGATGTTTATCTGAGATCCAACCTGTTTATAAGTTAAGACAGATATGAAATAATGAAATAAGAGAAAAAACAAATTTCAGATTGATCAAAAACCTTTGTGGACCTTAGAAAATTTTAATGGCGGGTGTCACTCTCTCCACTGTTTTCAATGATGGGGTCCACCCGAGCTTTGAATTTCACTAATTCTTTGTCTCATGCACTAAAATAAAATCTACAAATGGATGGACGGTGTGGATACAACACATACATCATTGTGGGTCCACGGAACTTGGTGACGTCACTTCAGCAGGGAGAATGGCTACTCAACCTGTCGGTAGCTAATCCGCGGGATTCACGGAGCTTGCTGACGTCAGCACAAGCCAGATCCATGATGTGTGGTACACCAGCCAATCTTCTTTCCTATCTCATTCCATCGAGCGGACCTGCCATTATTCTATGAAAATAGCCTATAAACCTTTCCAGTTTAGAAAGTCTTTATTCAAATGCTTGTGACAATTGCTGATTCCATCAAGTGCACCTGCTTATTATTCGATGAAAATAGCCTATATGCCTTTTAAGTTTAAAAAAAGTCTTATTCATATGCTTGTTATCGAATTCCTGCAGCAACTGCTATTATAATTATTTGGTGCATTTTCTTCTCCTTCTGAATTTCTTCTGAACTGTGCACAGATTGGCAAAACCATAGGTAAGCACTTATCATTACTATCTATTTATTATATGGTTTTTATTTATGACCATGCTAGTTTCACTTGAATAAAAACTACATAGGTTTGAAATACATTAGATCTACCCCATCTCCATCGGCTGCAATATCACATTTTCATCATGAATCCTAAAACTCAGTCAAATGGACAAGGAAGACTTGAGTAGGCCACACCATAAGGAACGGCGTAAAATCATTCCTTGGGCTATACTCATTCACATGAGAAAAGTTCAACGTAAATGGGGACACCTGACTATGAGGCCCACTTTGATATCTATCACCAAATACTCTATCCAACTCCCAAAAGAAGGTGGCTTTAGTGGTTTTCCCGACTGTGGGGCCCACTGTGATTTGCGTGACTTACATCCACACCGTCCATACATTTTGAAGCTCATTTTTAGGGATCAATCCAAATATAAAGCGTAGATCCAAATCTTAGGTGGACCACACCGCAGGAAAAAGTTGTGATTGATTACCCACTATTAAAAAAATTCTCTGGGCCTCTAAAATGTTTATTTACCATCCCACCTGTTGATAAGGTCACAAAGATTTAGAAGAAGGGATAACACTAATATAAACTTGATCCAAGAGGGACCACACAAATATCAGCTTGATTCCAAACTTTTGTTGCCAACAAGAAGTTTTTTTTAATGGTCATTCACCTTTGTTTCCTTAGTTGGCCTCAAATAACATATTCCAATCAAAATTCATAGGTCGTGTGTCCCGTAACAATATCCGGATCAAAACTTATGGTGGTCGATTTATGGTTCTCACTTCAAATGGTAATTTCTTCCTGCTAGATTAAATTTGTTTGATGCGGAGTTGGTTGGTGCCCAATTACGTAATTAACTATATTTTTTTATGCTTCCTTTCGACGGACTAATAGACATCTTGTGCTTCCATTTAAGCTACTTTTAGTACATTCATGATAAGAGTGCACCTGTCACGCCTCGAAATTCGCATGCAAAATGTGCACCCTCTGACCCGAGTTTCGGCTCATGACACGTACACTGAGTGTACATAATTCATTATCCATACAGTTGTTTAGAGACACAATTTAATGAATTCTAAGTTCACATCCAAATTTAACATCCATTCATCCATGTTTGTATTATCTTCCTATAATTTTTATCATCATATATTCAAAACTACATCAGGAATCATCTGAGTTCACTCATTTGAAACTTCATTCAAAAATAATAATAATAATAAATCAAATGATCATTTTATAAACAATGAAAAATTATATTTATGTACGAATAGATACAAAAAGAAATGAAACTACTACATAAGTCATTAATCCATCGTAACAAGTTCATCTTTTGCCAAAAATGGTCCCGCGATTCATCTGGAAAACGGTTCTCATTTTCCGTCACTTAATTTGAATTTCTTGTTTCATCCACTCTATATGGTTGTCAATCGACAACGCTAGCTGGTCAGGCTAATGAGTGAACCCATCATGGTTCATGCATGCCATACTTAAAATAGAAATGTATGGATGATATGAAATGCATGGATGCGTGAATGCATCAAGTGCGTAGATCCGTCCACTTGCTTGAGTTGGATTCCATCAACTAGCATCTCCATTTTTGGGTAGGCTTCCACATATTATGGCAACCAAGAATAGTCCCCTAGGTCACGCGATATTGTAAGTACCTACAGGTCTTCCAAGGTGTGCCCCCAGGATTCAACGCAGGTGCGCTATGCATGACATGAATGAATGAAAATGATCAATGCTTCATATTAGCATGTTGTCACATATATCATCATGTTATATCCATAGAATTTCAAGCTTAAAAATACAATAAAACAATCAATACAAAGAATCACACTCAACATATCAATCAAACAACTACTTTAAGTACGACGGAGAGGAAACATGTTGGGGTCACTCACCTGTACTTGGTAGATGTAAATCCATCGAAAATTGTACCTGTCTAAATCTAGGATCCCTAATGAATAATGTAAACAAAATCATGAATTGATCTAATCCAGAGTCTATTTATATGGTATATATCCAATCTGATGCATCTAAAAATTTATTGATTCACAAAAATAATGATCACGATTTAATTTGATCGGTGTGGCCCACCTTGTGGTCAGATCACTCCAAAATTTGAGGCCTTGATATATCCTAGCCTTAAGAATCATATGGTCAACATGAATCTAATTTAATTCAACCAGGCGATCCCACACCGGTCTCTATAACAAGAGATTTCGCCTAAGATTTACTATTTTCATCATATGCATCAATAGGCCGATGCAATCAAACATGTGGTCAATCCAACTCGTTCATTGTATAGATCTTAAAGAATTATTTTTAATTATGAGAAAATAAAATTAAAATGTCCATCATTAACTAGTATCAAAGGCAACTTAAGGTTTTCTCATTTCTCTCTTGTCTTTCCACTAAGAAGCATTTTGAAAAAGGGAGGTTTTTAAAAAAGCTTCAGATCCAATTCTGGAAGTTTCATTACCAACCAAAGATATGGCCTGGATTTGATGATATCAAGTAGTTAGGATTCAATTCTTCCAAGTACGACTCCAAGTTCTCACTCGAAACAACCCACCAACTAGAAAACATACGTAAAGACTGCCTAAGGATGTATTTTGATTTAATTAGTGTCCAGAGATGATGGAGAGCATCCCATATGGATGGTTGAGATTTGATGGATGAGTTTAACCAAATAGACAGTTATGATTATGTAATGAATGGCTCGGATTAAACAACAGGAATATCTCCCAAAGATAAAGGGGAGTCAATCTTGAATAGGGAGGGAAAATAGGTAGTTTCCGTTTCAAACTTTGCTTGTGTTGGATAAAACTATTTTTTAGGGAATTGTTTCAAACGAATTCTTTCATGCATACATGTGCCTTTCAATTGATGACATTCACTAACATTTTATGAGAGATCCACTCCACCCATTTACTTTGCCTTGTCACGTTAGTATATGGGTCCAAAAATGAAGTAGAACTAGTACTCAGGTGGCCCGCTTCATGGACGGTTTGGATGAAAGATAGAATGTTTTTAAGAAACAGTGGCTGATAGTGTTAGTGAGGAAGATGAGTTGGTTTTAATGGCAGATTTTGTCCAGGGACATATTTATTTGAGTTGTTTCTTATGGACATCTCGGATAGGTCCCGCCGTGCTTGTGGTGTCCACAAATCAAAGGTCAGTGATGGTTGGCTTGATGGGTTCACGAAAGATTCATTTCGGGCGGTTTTTGTGCTATGCCGTAATAAGTCGAGAAAATAGGATATTAAGATTGCTATAAGCAGTTCTATAATGTGCTTTGGGAGGTTACGGGAAGGATTTGTATTGATGATTCATGATCTTTAGTTTCAAATTTCAGTTTGTACATGAAAAACGGAATGAGATAATGTTACGTGCGGTTGTTCTCCCCACGTGATTCTTGATCCTTAGCTGAGATCAGTGTGAATGGTTGGGATCATAGAAGAAATCTTCTCTATGATTCAAGGAAGAATTCGGACACTAGGAATGAATATTTCCGTTTTGGTGAGGGAATATGGAACTTTGTTTAGAACACAATTGGTGTGGCCAGTTGCCTCGAGTTGTTTGATCATGTCGGGTTCAACGTGGTGGTTTTTGGTAAAATCATATATGTCCATGTGATTTGTTGAGTCTTATTAGGATAGAGTTTAATAAATGGAGCAGATCAATTATACATATGATCTGCATGATGGGATAGGAAATCGTGAAGATTAAATATGGATTGTTGACAGTTTCTTGGCTAGCAGGTAAATGGCCTAAATCATGTGTGTGTTGGCTTCACAGACGGTGGATGGTGATGGATAGGTTGATGTTTTACTAGATGGACCATAGCAATATAGTACGTAGTTGCTGGAGTCTCTGAGAGATGTGGGTCGCTGGACATCTTCAAGTAGATTTTCAAGTAGATTTTTGATTTTTTTATTATTTTTTTATTTTATTATTATTTTTTTTTTTTTTTGTATAACATATTGGAACAGGAGACGGATGGCTCTCATCTCACATTTTAAATAAAAATCTTTAAACGTGAATATTTTTTATTCAAACTGTCAATTTAGAGCAAAACTTTACCAAAGATCACCATTTTGCTGCCCTATAAATAGACTAAGTTTGGGCCTTGATCTCTTAATGATGACCAAGACGTCTATTTAATGGCTTAGGCCTATTTATAACTCAAAACCATTGTTATCGACACATCTTATGTAAAAATTAACCGTTAGTTTTGATATATACCCTATGATCTCCCTAATGAATGATTCATTTAGACATTTGGATGGCCCAGTTGGCAGATCAGACTGTGATGGTTAATCAATAGATGGTATAAAATTTAAGTAATTAGATGGTTAGGATGTTAATCACAGTTACAGGTTATTATAGGTCGTTTTCGTAAATGGATATGTTGAAAGTGGTTTTTGGATGTGGTATATGTTAGAAATATATACAGTTAGATTCAAGTTATTGGTTCACAAGTGTAAAATGCTTAGATCATGATTTTGGTGGTAAATTAAGCATATTCATAAATGAAAAATAAGATGTACGGATCAGAATGTTAATTTGACATGTATACGAATAGATATGAAGATCCGGTAGTTACTTTACTTTGATCAAGTAGTCCAAATTCAAAGCGGTCAGTTAGATATCCTCGTCTAGCAGTAAATAGTTGATTTAACGGTCGGTTTGATGAACGGATGAGAATACTAAGGGGTCGTTGGGCACCTTGGACTGGAGGGGATTGGAGGGGATTGGAGGGGGTTTCAAATCCCCATGGTTGTTTTGCAGCATAAAGCAACTGGGGATTGTCAATCCAGGGGGTTCCCAATCCCCTCTTTCAGGAGGTTTGTAATCCATGGCGAGAGCTTGGATTACACTTAAAATCATTTCAATAGTTGCAGGTATAAATGTATGTCACTATATACTATCATTCTATTGGGCACATGGCCCACTAACGATGATCAGCACCGTCCAAACATTGTTCATGTAGATCAGCACCGTCCAAATATTGTCCAGCATTGTCCAAACATTGTCCATATTAATCAACGATTAAAAATCATTGGTTAGTCACTCTGACATGATCTTGTGCTTGCGGTCCATCTGAGACTTGGAATTTCATCTTTTTTAGGCAAAGCATATATTTTAGCTGGCTTATCACAACCACGGTGTCAAAAATTATATATCTTACTAATTAGGGATATTAAAGTTGATTTAGTAATTAAATTCAAACCACTGTAAATATACCATGTATAGGTATTTTTGAATTAAAGTTGATTCACACTCTAGGGTACCAAACACACCTAGAGGATTGCCAATCTAGGGGGTTTCTAATCCTAGGGGTTGCAAATACAGGGGGTTCCAAATCCACGCTCCCAAACAGGCCCTAAGGTATTCATGGGTTTGTCCTATTAATCAATTGTTGGTTGACCTAATCTAGGTACACTGATTACAATACTAAGGTACACTGATTCAAGTCCCATAGTTTCGGATTGGACCCCAGTTTTCACTTGTAAAAAAAAAAAAAAAAAGAAAAAAGAAAAAAAGAAAAACAGGGATGTGGCCACGTTGTAAATCACATGATAGGCGGCCTCAGGCATCTTTTCTGGCCGGATGCCAGCCGGAAGTGTCTCTTGTACAGTGTCTTTATCAGGGAATGAAGGCTCTTCTTTTTTCTTTTTTTCTTTTTCCCTTTTTTTTTTAAAAAAAATAAATAAATAATAAATAAATTTAAAGATGGAATCCTCCTTGAATTTGCTAAGTCCTCCTCCGACTTGAGGGCTATAAGAAAGTGAACCGGGGAGAGTCTCTCCATGTCTATGGCCGCTGCCGAGAAGCTGGATTCCCTCATAACAGAAACTAGGCGTAAGATTGAGGTAGCTCTGTCTGTTGCTAATCCCACCAGTCCCAGCTTTAATTCGTCAAGTCTATTGGCTATTGCCTCTGGGTCTGCAATAGTGGTAATGTCTCCGACGAATTCCTTTGGCGTATCTCCTCTGTTGGGAAGTTGATGACTCCGTCCCTCATTTCGAACCACCTCTGTATAGGATCTTGGCTGAGTACGAGGCTGATGGGGGTGGATTGTCGTTGAGGGTCGTTTTATCTTGGATGTATGACCTAGGTTTTGCCTCTCTAACTATAGCAACTTTGCCATCGATCCTCTGGACGTCCAGTATTTCCATTGCCGCTTTCCCTTCGCTTTCGTACAAGAACCTAGAATGCGGGAATATCGGGATGAAGTTATCAATGACTTTTTCGCATTTCTGAAATATTTTTTTTCGGATCTTCTTGGGTGCAGTCGAATGAGAGGTTGCCAATGAAGAGGCTGAAACCAGCTTCCTTCCTCCCGTATGTCTGGGATCCTGCATTTCCTTGTCTCTTCAGCGATCTCCCTCTTCTTTCCCATCTCCCACGGGGTGATCTACAAGCCTCGCCCTTCCTGGATGGGGTCGTGTCCTCTCAAGTGTTCCCTATGTTGTGGCCCACCTAAATCATGGATTGACTTGATTTTTAAATCCATTGTCAAACATGGTTTCCCTATGGTCAGAGTGGATGTCCTGAACACATTATTATTGGCCCACGGTTATTTGTTGGCCCCACCGTGATGTGTTGACATGTACCTCATGCATGTCGTCCATTGTTTATGTTGTACTTAAAAATTAGGCAAATCCATGACTCAAGTGGCCACAGCAATAGGAATAGTCGAGAGTACACCTACCCCGGATTCTCGTAGAAGGCTAACCATGTTGCGTATATGCCATCCAATCCATCAATATGAAATACCTTAACCTCCCCCAGGCGCTGGTAGTCTTGAAAAATCAAGCTATGTTGAGACTTGGATGGGCCAGTGATAGGTGTCCACTTCATAGCTCTCTCTCAACAAGGCTGGGCGTCCACTTCAACTCTTCCTACACGTTGGCCCACATGGATTGGCCTAATTTTTGGGGCCAAATGAGATAACACATGCGTAAAATGCATCTTCAACAGATCGTATGGGACCCACAACAACCTTTTGCACCACATTTTGCTGAAAAACGTCCTTGCGCTTCATGGATGTGTATGTGAACGCACGTCCGTGTGTGTACAGAGAGAGCATCCCTGCCAAGTCCGGCTAGGGCAAGCTCCAGAGTCATGTGTATGTGAAATCAATTCAGACCTTCTATTTCATCACTCCATGTTAGGTTCAGAGCCAAATAGTTAGGCAGATCCGTTATTCAGGAGAACCACACAAGGCCACCCTTGATTTTTATAGGGTTCACCATTTTGTTTATGTGAAATCCAGTCCATCTATTACGTGTATCACCCAATGTTATGCCCAGGGCCCAAATCCCAGGCTATTATAAATTTCATGTGGGAGCCCAGGTGTTATCAAGAGTGGTCATTCGCTCCTAACTGGTTCCCTTGGTGTAGCCCACCTAAATTACGGATTCCCCTTGTTTGGTTGGCCCTGGACCAACATGATCCAATGTATCTAATCGTCCGAGTGAATCTCACATACATATCATGGTGGGGGAAATCGTGCTTGTCTCGGTATTCTTCCACGGGAGACCCATCTCTCTACGAATAGAGACATACCCGTATGATGCATGCATATATGCAAGCATACAGTAATATACAGCCGAAAGAATAATGTAATATTGCTTTCTGACATCGATTTTCTTCATTTTCTATTTTACAGAAATTGCGATGGCAGAGAGTGTTGTTAAGTTCTTGTTAGATAACTTAAGTGCCCTTCTAAAAGAAGAAGCATCTCTACTAAAAGGTGTACGCAAGGAAGTTAAAGAAATCGAGACGGAACTTGATACAATGCTAGCCTTGTTGAAGGATGCTGATAGAAGAAAGGATAGCAATGCAGAAATGAAAACATGGGTGGGAAAAGTAAGAGACGCTGCACATGATGTCGAGGATATCATCGACGAGTTCTCGTACTGCATGGACAGGCCACGACGAGGTGGATTCAAGGGTTTTCTCGTTGATACTATCCATATCCCCAAGAATATCTATGGCAGGCATCGATTCGCCACGCGACTTCAAGAAATCAAGGTTAATGTTCAGAATATTTTTCAGCGAAGACCCAGCCAAATAGAAGTCACCAGAACCTCTGATGTTAGCGAACTGTGGCGACGTGATGTAGAAACTTCTGTTTTCAAAGCGGACAATGACATTGTGGGGATGACGAAAGAAATAGATTTGATAGACAGATGGTTAGCGGAGGAAGAAAAACAGCGCACGGTGATTTCAGTGACAGGGATGGGTGGGGTGGGCAAAACTACTCTTGTCGCTAAAGCCTACAAGAATCAACAAGTAAAGAATCTCTTCGACTGCTACGCATGTGTTTCTGTCTCACAATCTCTTAAAATTGATGAGTTACTACGAAGCATCATAAAACAATTACTTGAGGCTAAGAAAGAGGCTGTTCCAAATGACTTTGCCACCAAAGATGCTGGCGAGTTGAGGCGGATGGTTAGAGGACTTCTCGAATCAAAAAAGTACCTCGTTATCTTGGATGATGTCTGGACTATGAATGATTGGAATAAATTAAATGTCGTATTTTCAGATTTTGGGTGTGGAAGTAGGTTAGTAGTTACCACGAGAGACTTTAATGTGGCTTCTGCTGCAGGTGAGGGAAGCCGTGTCTGCAAGCTTCGGCTTCTAGATCAGGAAGATGCCTGGGTGCTCTTCTGTAAGAAGGCATTTTGGAGTGAACCCTGTCCTTTAGAGCTTGAGCCATTGGCTCGATCTATAGTAGAAAAATGTGAAGGCTTGCCACTTGCAATTGTTGCCATGGGCGGCCTCCTGTCATTGAGAGACAAGACTGTATTGGAATGGAATGGAATCTACAGAAACCTGAGCTGGCAGTTGATAAACAATCAAATGCTTGAACCAGTAAAGCGCATCCTGTTGCTTAGCTTCTATGATCTACCCTACCGCCTTAAGCACTGTTTCCTGTATTGTTGCATGTTTCCGGAGGATTACTTAATTCGCCGCAAGCAGCTAATTAGGTTGTGGGTGGCAGAGGGTTTTGTGGAGGAGACAGTTAAAATTACAATGGAGGAGGCCGCAGAAGACTACCTGAAGGAACTAATCCATCGAAACATACTTCAGGTTGTTGAGATGAACAAGTTTGGAAGCTTGAAAGCTTGTCGAATGCACGATATTGTGCGTGAAGTGGCATTATCCGTTAGTGACGAGGAAAAGTTCTGCATGACATACAATGAGCTGCAAGCAAGGCAAAATGGCAAAATCCGCCGCATGTCAATCTGCAGTATTGGAGAAATTATTCACTGGAGCGCAGGTATGCCACATCTTCGTTCTCTTATGGTGTTTGGTGGAAGCATGTCTTTTTCATCTTCTTTAAATACGATGGCATCAAGATTTAGATTGTTGAGGGTCCTAAATCTGGAAGGAGTTCCTATCGAAAGCATACCAGATGAAGTGACTAACATGTTCAATTTACGGTATCTAAACTTAAGTGGAACTAATGTTAAGGAGCTTCCCGAATCTTTATGGAAGCTACAGAACCTTCAAACACTGGACGTCAGGAATACGGAGCTAGAGAGGCTACCCAGTGGGATTGTAAAGCTACGGAAACTACGACACCTTTTTATTTATCAAATTAATGACATTTTTTGTAATAATTCTGATTACTACAGAAGCATCCTAGTTCCTATAAGAATATGTAATTTAACAAGTTTACAGACTCTATATGTTATCAAAGACAAAGAAGGTGAGATTGTTAGAAAAGTAGGGAACTTAACCCAACTGAGGAGGTTAAGCATTTCCAAGGTCAGAGCAATCGACGGAGCCGAGTTGTGCACCTCAATCGGAAAGATGAAACACCTTCTCAGGTTGACTGTGAGGGCCACCGGAGAGGAAGAAACACTTGAATTGGAAGCACTCTCTCCTAACCCTCCACCGCTTCTTCAGAAGCTTTACCTGTACGGGCGTTTGGAGAAGGTGCCTCGATGGCTTAGCTCCCTTGTGAACCTCACGCACTTGTCATTGAATTGGTCAAAACTGAGAGAAGAAGATCCGCTTTCATCACTCCAAGCATTGCCCAATCTGATGTACCTCCAACTTTGTAATGCTTATGAAGGGCAGCAGTTGTGTTTCCGCGATGGACGGTTCACTAAACTCAGAGTACTTTATTTAGCGGATATGAAACAACTAAATCGGATGGTAATAGAGAAGGGATCATTGCCACGCATCCAAAAGCTAATTCTGGACAACTGTGGAGAGTTGAAGACCATTCCAGAAGGCATTGAATACCTCTCCGGACTCCAAGAACTCTGCTTACGGGACATTCCTACGGAATTGACAGATAGGTTGAAACTAAAAGATAGAAGCGAGGAGGACCGTAGAAAGGTGGGGCACATCCCTATCATCGAGCGTGTACAGTGGACAGAAGAGAATTGGGCCACGGAACGACTCAACTAGTCATACATCCATCATTCATTGGTGAGGTAAGGTTAGCTGTACAACGTATCCTTTCTCGATGAATGTGCAAATTTACAAATTTATTTCTTAAATATATTGCGTCATGAATAACCCGGTAGCCTAAGCGTACTGAGAAAACTCTGTGGGGTCCATTGTGATTTATGTATACTTGGTCCAGCCATTTTAACACATAATTTTAGAGCTTGAGACCAAAAATCAAATGTATTCGAACACAAGCGAACCACACCAAAGGAAATAGTATGAATTGAACGTCTAGCGTTGGGTCACATAAGTTTCAGATGCAACTGATATTTGTATTTTAAACATCACTTTGGGCATTAGGGAGGTTGTAATGGTGGAAATCATTATTCCCACTGTTTCCTGAGGTGTAGTCCACTTGAGCTTTGGATATGCTTCAATTTTGGGATCAACAGCCTATAACGAGTTGAAAAAGGAATGAACGGTGTGGATAAAATACATACATTCACAGTAGGCCCAGCAGAATTTACTCAGTAGGATAAAAGCGCGGAGTTGCTCAGCCTGATCCATTCTTAGTAGGCCCCGTTTGAATGGAGGCACCAACCTTTGACTGTGTATCTCGTTTAAATAAACGGTTCGGATCATTAGTAGGCCTCATTTGAATTAGGCCTAAATCCCGGTCGCTTGCCACCACACTGACGGACGAACAGATTTGGACCCTTGTCGGCTGTGGATGGTGCTTTACCCTAAAAACCACGCCCCGACAGTCATCCTAAGCACCCGTTGGCTGGAAGATGTTACCTCAGAGCTAGTAGAACCGTAAGGTATATAGCAGGTCTATTTCTGCACTACAACCTTGGATGGGTGATGCATCAATTGGGCTCGTCCATGTCCGGGACTTCATCATGGATGGACCATGCATGTACAAAAATCACAAATGTAGAGAATTTTAACTTTTCTGTTTGGAAGAATATTGCAAGGACATGGGCTCGTAGGCACAGTATTTCAGCCCAACCGCGGCCAAAGTAGGCTAGGACCAAAAGCCCGTTGGCCAGCCTGGTCCCTTTAGCCCTACTATCAAGCTCGTAAGGTGGGCAGGCTGAGCTTGCACTTGGGTCTTTCACTCATGAATCAGGCCCAGACACGCTTGGGGCTGGCAGTGCACAGAAGCAATTACATGCCATACAGGAAACGTACAAACTGTGCATTATGTGCTCTCACCATGTAGATGGATGGGCCAAAAATCAAAGGTGGATGTGTGGGTTCTCATGTAAGTCCGTTAGTGCATCTGTCCTGAGTATGTTGTTGTATCAATTACCGATCTATTGTTGTATCTGTTATGAATCTAACGTATCCATAACAGTTGTATCTGCTAAAAATTTATTGTCTGTGTCCATGCTATAAATTTATTGCAGTGTGGCTCTAGTCTGAGTTTTGAGGAGATTAGCAAGGTGTTGAACATGCAAAGAGTAAAATGCGCGACCAATTGTCATGACTTCATCAAGGATGTAGAGTTGAAGGGCACGTAGTGACCTCTCCAAGGATGTGGAGCTAAAGGGTAGCATTTGTCTTTGGGTGAGAGGCTTCAGAGGCTATTGATGTCTATTGGGTGTATTTTTAGCATGAAATTTCTTGGATGAGTCTGTTTCTATGATAAGTGAGTTTGTCTATAAATTATTATTATTTTTTTATTATTTTTTTAAAAAAATTTTATAAAAGAAATGATTTGATTTATATATAGCAAAAACTTTACAGACCAGGATTCGGGTAAGCCCATTATTAGGGCTCGCCTATCGTAAGAAAAAACAGGAAACACACAAAATTCACAATAGGCCACCAACTAATCTACACGGATACTACCTAGCTTAGTTCTACCTAAGAATAGTAGATCTCTAATCTTGGCATGAAGCTCTTCTAGCGTGTGGAAGGATCGATCCACTTGACCAGCACTCCCCATCCGAGCCAACTCATCCGCGGGGAAATTGGCCTCTCTAGGGCAATGGGTAAACCGGACATCAATCGATAGAGTGAGGAGTACCCTAATCCTCGTTATCCAGTACCACATGGTCCAAGAAAGGGACAAGGCGTTAGATAGGGCAGCAATGACACATTTTGAGTCGCTGGCCACTTCCACTTTGTAGAGGCTGAATCGTTCACACAAGTTTAGGCCGTCGAGAATGACCCTAATTTCAGCCCACATGTTGGATCTGACGTCGTAGGCTTGAGAGAATTCAAAGAGAATCTTGCCTTGGTTGTCCCTGGGGCTTGGATTACCCCCCCCCCCCCCCCCCCCCCCCCCCCCCCCCCCCAGGGGCTTGGATTACCTAGGGCTGACCTGTCGACGTTGAGCTTGGTCCAACCAAGTTGTGGCCTGGACCATTTGACGATGTGCGCTTAAGGATACACAATAGGGGGAGCTAAGATGCCCAGGGCAGTGAGAGAAGATAGAATGGACTTGTAACTGGATTTGGGAGGGGGTAGAAGTGGGGCAATCTGAGTGATCCAGCGGTGGAAATTTGTGATGATCCCTACGACCGGAATGTTTGAACCATCAAAACAGGCAGCGTTTTCGGCTTTCCAGAGTTCCCAGAATATGATGGAGGGAATGAGACCCTTAAGGGGGAATTGGTGGAGGTAGGAAGAGGCGTTAGACCACCAAAAGGTAGCCATCCCAAACGCAAATGATGGAGCATGCCCGTTCATGTCGAGAATTCTACCATAGTAGGCCTAGGCTTAATGATGAATGGAACTATTTGTTATTCCTTCATCCCTACATGTGCGGACACCCTTAGCTCATCTTCTTCCCAATTCTCTTTCGTAGCATATGTGATAGATGAGTAACTCTACATGTTCTGAGTGTCATTACAGAAGGCTAAGATACTCTTATTTCCAAATAAGATTGGATCTTCTCTCCCATCATAAAAAAAACAGGACTACATGGACTTTCTTTTTTTGCACATATTAGCTTGCCCTACTAGAAAGTTTTTTTTTTTCTCTATTGAGCCACTATATGAAAGAAAAGCTAACAAGTCCATATGTTAAGATGTGTCTTGCTTGATTACCCTAAAATAAGCTGACAAAATGGATGGTAAATGTTATGGTAAATATGGTCCGATCCCTCCCATGAGGCTCGGCAGGACGAGCGTAACATCTGGTTACAACGCCGGAGCGATGATCGAGAAAGTCGCTCTATTCCGAGCCGGCATACGGGGCGACTCCTTGATATAAACCAAGCTCGGAGCTGCTCAAATCGGGGAGAACCCCACCAAGTCGTGAACTAGGCAAGGATCGAGCCATCATTAACAAGTTGTCGAACCCTCTCCACTAAGGTTCAATTCGACCTCTTTCCGGCTTCGTTCGAGGATTGCTTAACCGACCATACAAGTTGGCTCGGGCGATTAGCAACGTACCTATGGAGCCGAGCTCAATCAAGTAACGCATGATAACATTAACCGCCATACCATGTTCATAGAGTAACTGACGACATCAGCACATGCGCAGTTCTCGCCTAATGGCTGAGATCGTGCCGAGATTGACGGAGTCCCACGTCCTACCAAACACTATAAATACAGGATCACCCCACAGAGTCAAGTACACAAAATCTCTCACCCCAAAACCTACCAACACTACTTAGACCCAGATTCCTAGCCTGGGCATCGGAGGGTCCCCTGCTTGAGCCAGGGTCTCCTTTGTCTTCCTTTGTAGGTCTATAGGGCTTAGCGCAAGTGCTCGGAGCTCGGCCAGGGTGAGCCGGATTTCTGCATCAACAGTTAGTATTGCTTGATTATCATGATTCTAGAGATATGCTCCATCCTCAATGGGACACACAATTTGGATGGTCCGGATAGTTGCACATGAGCATCACATGTGTGAGGATGAGCAACCACCATTTTTTCAAAATTAGCCCTTGCCTTATGAAGATGCCACAAGCAACATGGTTGACCAAGGACTGATGGGTTATAAATAGAGTTGGGCATAATGGACCCGATCTGGTGGATCTGACCCAATCCTACCCGATCCCACCTGATTCAAATAGAACCGAGAGCCTGGATAGGGCAAGTTCGAGTAGGATCAGGCAGATCCGACCATTAATCGGATCAGGTTTGGGTCAATAGCAAATTCGACCGGATTGATCCGACATCTGATCCGTTTAGAACCGACCTGATCAAATTCGAACAAAATCGGATGTAGTTAGTAACTACAAATTTACCCTTTATATATCTTCTACAAGTAAGGGACACATGTGCCACGAGCACGACGCAGGTGTGACCATGAAACCATTGATGTGGGTGAGGCCCTAACTGTAGGGCGCACCTCGATGTATGTATTCCAATATCCATGCCGACCATATGTTTTTCCAGCTTAGAAAGAGTGACTGTTGAACGCCCATAATTAAAAAATTCCTAAGGTCCACCGTAAAGTTTTTTTACCATCCAACCTGTTGATAGGGTTACACAAACATGGATGAAAGGGAAAAACAAATATGAGCTTGATCAAAAACTTTCGTGTCCCACAAAACGTTTTTAATGGCCTCTAACTTTTGTTCATGTGCTGTGGTTCACCTAAACTTTTTATCTGCTACTTTTTTGGGACCATGTGGTCCACCTGAAATTTTTAGCAGGTTCATTTTCTTTTATGTATATTAAAATAATATGTAAAAACATATGGACGGCGTGGATATACACTGCGTAAATCGAAGTGGGCCCTACGGTCAGGGTCACACCCACATCCCTCGTTCAGGTGCGTGGCGAAGTCGCGCTCAAACTTGAATACGGACTGCTGGCACGCTTATCAATAGTCATCATTCTCTTCAATCCTACTAAATGAAAACTAATCACATACAGGCCACGTACCACAACTTACGGTACCACTACCATGACATCTTTCCCGCCAAAAAAAGAAAGAATTATGAAGGACATCAGCAGATGGTAGTCCCAACATGATAATAAACTTGGGCAAAAATCAAGCCCTTCCGATCATCAAGTGAGTCACACCGTTGGAATCAATGGAATATCGACTGAGTGATTCAACATACTGTTGTGGAGCCCTTTGCTAGTGGATTGGTCTGATTTCCGAGAATAAAGATCTTCATGGTGGGGCCAACCGTTTCCATGGCACTGATTTCCTGTACAAGTGGTCTGTTGGAGGGAAAGATGGTACGGAACCGTTGCCTGCATGTGACCAGTTCTCCTATCGTACAATGCACTTGCTCTCTTCAAATATAGCCGTTACTGACATGGGATTCGAAAATCTTTGATTGGACACTCGTACAGTTGTCGGTGAAAAAGAAAAGGAAAAAGCTGGTAATTTCGGTCCACGACGAACCTTTCAACGAAACACTCGTACATATCAGTCCTCTGATCGATGGGCCACACATGCCCTTAAAAAGAATGGCTCTTTTCATTTGAGAGTAGAGCTGGGCATAATGGACCCATCCGGTAGATTCACGGCAATCAAAAGAAAGACTCGCATATTCAGTATATCTCAGTGTATCATTTTTTTTTTCCTTTACTGGTGCAGATGGAAAAGCAAAGCGCTAAACCAACCAAGGCGTAATAGAAAGACTATGACGAGGTATTATACCTTTTTATTATTATTATAAATCTCTAAAATTTGTATGGTATTTGAATTTAGGATCGGCCTATCGGCTCACCAAATCTAATACAATTGTATAGTAATTCTGACATGATGGATGGTACAGATCGATGTTTTAGACTCACCTAATCCAGTACAATGATTTGCACCTTAATACTGCGAATGTGAGCTGGAACAGATGATCATTTGAACCACAACTAATCCGGACCTAATCAAATCCGATCCGACTCGGTTTTCCTTACAGAGTCGGACTCGGATCGGTTCAACCTAGCATGGTTAGGATCGGGTCGAGTCAGATGACCCAGACTCGGTCCCGGATCGAACCGAGTTCGGGTCAGGCCATTCAAAACTTGGACCGAGTCGAGTTGGACCCAATCCGATTTGACTCGGTCCGATGCCCAACTCTGGTTATAAACATCGACAGCCCACCCACCGGATTCCAATTACCGTCGGATTCCAATGGTAATTAGGAATGGGATGCATACATCATCAGTCCAGAACACCTGGTTAGCAGTCAACAACATTCGATGGTCCAGCTCTTCAATTTGTATAGGGCGATGGCTCAGGGATCTAAACCACTGATATTAAGGCAGTCGACGTGTATGATCCATGCACACAAAATCACCCAGATGGAAAGATCCTCATCCTTTTAGGAAAGAATACATAGTGCCAGCTCACATCCAGCCAAAAAAGAATCCATATAGTAAATAGTTAGGATCTTTCCATCAGTGTGAATCTTCAGTGCATGGTCTATCCATCGTGAAGTACATCATAAACTGCCCAAAATATTAATGGTTTGGATCAGTATGACTGAACAATGACCCACTTCTGTACAAAATCTCAGCCAAAGGATTTCATCATCTCTAGAATGAGTTGAAACTTGAAACCACAACACCAACTTAATGGTTGATGGGTGAATGAGTTCTTATTTTCCCCTTCCCACAGAGCACCGGCCACCATCATTCTCAGATGGTGGGGCCATTGCTGCATGAGGACTAATCATTGCAGAACGGCATGCAATTTCTATAAAAATAAAAAAATAAACATGTAAAGCAAGAAGCGTTTGATTCAATTGATGTTAGTCACTTGGCTTGAATATTCAAGATTCAAACCCCAGCCTAACTACCAACGAAAAACTTTCCAGGGACTTTGATTTCTAAACACATGGCTGACTGGTAAGAGATCCCAACCATAGTTCTAAAACTCCGTGGCTCAAAGCTCGCTAGAGTCGACTCAATGAGATTTTGAGCCGAGTCAATGGGAACTCGCTCCCGGACATGTGACTCTGCTTAGAATCAACAACTCCACTCGAGTCAGCTTGACAATTCAGCCAACCCACTGTGACTCGGACCCAATCTCGAGTTCAATCAGCTATTTTTTTGTTTTAAAAAGAAAAAATGCCACTGCTTTTAATTCCTGACCTTCTACGATGGAACAGAAGCCAGCAAACAATCTGCCATGAACCGTAGATATGCTAAATTAGCAATTTTCATTTATATTCACAAAACACTTATTGCCACTACATACTTCTAATTTAATTACTAAAATACTGAGTCAAGTCCAGCATAATTTAATTTAGAAGTGCGCTTGGATTCCCAAAATACAGTTATCGACAAAAGAATCATTCGTCAAAAATAAATAAATAAATAAAACTTTGGTAGAAGATACACTATGATTATTACTAAATAGTCTAAAAAATAACATGGTAAAAACAAAGAAGAAAAAGATAACCATCTGGCCCTGAGTCATCATCACCCCCAAGCTAGCTACCACTCAGTGGAGATCATGGGCACTCCATAGAAAGAGCTAGCATGTTACCCGGTAGAGAAAATGCAGAAAAATGATGACATATCATCACAAAATCCAAATCACAAATGATTATAAAAAAACGCAGATTACGCAGAATAATACATTAAGATACTCTGAGCTTTGACACCACCATATTATTTTAGGGACATTAAAACAAGTTCAATAACTGCTTTCAATATTCCAAAAATAAAAATAAAATAAAATAAAAACGTCACTGTAAATGTCAGATCATTGTCACACCTGTGCCACAATTCAGTATCCCACACAATATAGCTGAGGGTGCACGTATCTTCAAATCAAATACTGTCACCAGACAGGAACATAACAACCACTCATTAAGTATTCAATTCTGTTGTATGGTTTGAGACCTTTTTTTTTTTTTTTAAAAAAAAAAAAAGAGAGAGAGAAAGAGAGAAAGAACCAAAAAAAATTTATAAACAGAGCCCCAAAAAACGCAAGAGCTATACAAAAGGTGGCCAAAGCCAGCCAACCCAACTATACAAAAATAAAAAAAATAATAATAATAACAATAATAAATAATAAATCCCCACCCAAGACTAAAAAAATAAAATTACATTCAATATTCCCATGCAAGTACAAACCCTAATCCAGGCCCCTTGCATACATCTTGACCCACCCCAAAGCATGACTGAAGTTCCTAAAGCACCTTCTGTTATTTTATTCCCAAATCACCGAAAGACCTGCCAATAAGTAAAGCCGCCGTATGTCTTTCTTCTCCTTTCCAACCTCAATTGTGCCAACATAAAAGATGGTAGCCAGCAGAGTTCGGTGTGAGTGGTGACCCAAGAGACGAAACTTGAGAAGAAAAAAATTCCATAACATACTGGCAGAAGGGTAGTGAGGAAATAGATGATTAACCATTTCCAAATAGACTATGCACATGATGCAAATATTTGGAATCACCATCCCCTGTTTCTGAAGATTATCCACAGTCAAAACCTTGTCCCTTCCCACTAGCCATGCAAAAGCTGCTACTCTCGGCGGAACTCCATGACACCAAACATACTCTGTATTGATGATCCCATCTGATCCACTACAACTGCACCAAATTATAGAAAGACCGCAAGTGTGTCCCAAGTGTGCCTTTCTTTTTTAAGAGGTCGTGTCACAAGAGTGCCTTTTTAAACGGGTCCTGCGCTCCAAACCATGACAGAAGCTTTCATACCTGCAAATTCTTAAGTTACATACCATTTGTCCATGAAATCAGGTCTCTGCTCATCCACAAAGACATAGTTTACTAATGTACTGGACATTTGGGGCCCATGGTCTGGTGATCTGAACCATTGATCGAATATGCCCCATTGATGGAGACTCCTTGGAAGTGTTCCAGAATGGAATATCCCAAATCTTCATACGAAGGTCTGTAACAAGATGTTTCCGAGAGAAAATACAGCAACGATCTACATTTGAAGGGAAAAAGACTAAATACAAAGGCTGGGTACGATCTTCTCATCTTGGAAATTGCTACGGGCATCACCAATCATGGGGCAATCAGATCAACGGATTGGACCAGCAACCCGTGAACACAATGTACAGAGTCGTTCCCATCAGAAAAGTATAAGGTCGCTGGTGAGCAGAACCCATGAGCCTGGTTGTTTGCTAATAAGCAAGAAAGCATGACTCAGTCCCAGACCTCTGCTAAAGCAAGTCTCAAGTATTAATTTGAAACACCGGATTCTGTGCATGTGCCTGAGTTCTCCAATAATGGTGGTGATGGAGCCAGAGGGGCAGAAAGCGATGATGACAAAGATAGTGGCATTGCCACATACGAGGAACTATCCTTGATGAGAGTTATCAGCTTCCCTAAGTCAGTTCTCACATTCCATACGAGTTCCTTGTTTTTGGCCATCGATGATGATGATGATGATGATGATGACAGTGATAGCTACAATGGTGATTGAGCCCTTCCAGTACTTAATGGTTGAAGAAGCTTATCGGCTTTTGATGGCATTACTATGGACATTGCCAATGACTTTCATACACAAACTTTTTTTTTTTTAAACAAAAAACCTAGAATGATGGAGGAAATATACAAAATGAGCCTTTACAAGACATTCAAGCCAAGGCTAGGGGATCAGGCCTAGGCCGAGACCTATCATAAAAGGGGGAAATATATAAAAGGGGACTGTACTTTAGGATTGGACAGGAAGATGATGAGTCTTGTGAACCGTTCCGAGACCTCTAGCAGAATCAAGCCTCGCACTACCAGAAAAACGGGCAAAGGTTATGGATAAAATCTGTAGTCATAGACCTATGGCTACGGTTTTAATTCGTAGCATGACCGTAGTCGTAGGTGCCGTAACAATAGGTCTGGAACCTATGGCTATGGATTTAATTCGTAGCTATAGGTTTCAACAGGTACGGATATAATTCGTAGCAATTATATCTGTAGCCAAACTTCAAACAGCTACGGATATTATTTGTAGCTCAAAGTTCGTAGCAATATGCCAAATTTAATAAAGGCTACACCTATCAGATTAGTAGTTATGGTCAATATCCGTAGCTAATTTGTACATTAAAAAATTATATATAATTATTTGTTCATTCAACTACCACCTATACAACCATTCATTCATTCAATTATAATCAATTATAATCTTTCATTCAATCGATTACAATTACAATCCTTCATTCAATCAATTACAATTACAATCAATTACAATCCAATTCATTTAATCAATTACAATTACAATAATGCTGAAAATACAAATCTTTGACTTCATTAGAGAAATGTGTTCAACTTCACCATAAAATTTCAACAACTTCGTATATTCCATTATCCTACAAACAGTCATGTCATTCATAAATTAAAATGTCCATTGGAAAAAAGAAAGACAAAGTGAAAGAAGTGCATCATGTATAACCATTTTTATTTTTCTTAATGAATTAAAAAAAAAATCAAAGAGGAATGAAATTGACACAAAAGAAATGGTCTCACCATATGATTATAGGTTTTGGTTTAGGTTTAGGTTATAGGTTTAAGTTAAGGTTAGGCTATAAGTTATAATTAAGTTTAGGTTATAGGTTATAGGTTAAGGCTTAGGTTATATGTTATAGGTTTAGGTTTAGGTTATAGGTTATAGGTTTTGGGAACTTGATTATAGGTTAAGGTTTAGGTTTAGGAAATCGGGTTCGGGTTCGGGATCGGGTTTAGGTTTGAGTTTTCAAGTTGAGATTAGGATTAGGTGTAGGTTTGGGTTTAAGGATTTGAGAATACATTTAGGTTTTAAGTTTAGGTTTAGGTTAAAGGTTTAGGGAAAGGTTATAGGTTTAGGTTTAGGTTTAGGATATAGGTTATAGCTTTAGGGAATTGAGAATGGGTTATGCTTTAGGTTTAGGAAATCGGGTTCAGGTTCGGGATTGGGTTTAAGTTTGGTTTTTCAAGTTTAGGTTTAGGTTTAGGTTAGGGAGCTGAGATTAGGATTAGGTGTAGGTTTAGGTTTAGGGAATTGAGTTTAGGTTATAGGTTTAGAGAAATGTTAGGTTTAGGTTATAGGTTTTGAGATTTGGGAATAGTTTTAGGTTATAAGGATAGGTTTAGGTTAGGCTATAGGTTAAGTTTTAGGGATTTGATTTTAGGTTATAGGATTAGGTTAAGGTTTAGGTTTAGGTTATAGGTTTTGGGATTTGAGAATTGGTTTGGGTTTAGGTTATAGGTTTTGGTTTTGGTTTAGGTTATAGGTTTTGGTTTAGGTTATAGGTTTAGGTTTGGTTATAGGTTTTTGGATTTGAGAAGGGTTATAGGTTTTGTTTTGGTTTAGGTTATAGGTTTTGGTTTAGGTTATAGGGTTAGGTTTAGGTTTAGGTTATAGGTTTTTGGATTTGAAATGGGTTCGGGTTTAGTTATAGGTTTTGTTTGGTTTAGGTTATAGGTATTGATTTAGGTTATAGGTTATAGGTTTAGGTTAAGGATTAGGTTTACGTTATAGGTTTTTGTGATTTGAAAATGGGTTCGGGTTTAGGTTATAGGTTTTGGTTTAGGTTTAGGTTATAGGTTTTGATTTAGATTATAGGTTATAGGTTTAGGTTATAGGTTTTTGGATTTGAGAATGGGTTCGGGTTTAGGTTATAGGTTTTGGTTTTGGTTTAGGTTATAGGTTTTGGGATTTAAGAATGGGTTCGGGTTTAGGTTATAGGTTTTGGTTTTGGTTTTGGTTTAGGTTATAGGTTATAGGTTATAAGTTTAGGTTAAGGTTTAGGTTTAGGTTTAGGTTTTGATTTAGGTTATAGGTTTTGGGATTTGAGAATGGGTTCAGGTTTAGGTTATAGGTTTTGGTTTTGGTTTATAGGTTATAGGTTTTGGTTTAGGATATAGGTTATAGGTTTAGGTTAAGGTTTAGGTTTAGGTTTCGGTTATAGGTTTTGGGATTTGAGAATGGGTTCGGGTTTAGGTTATAGGTTTTCGTTTTAGTTTAGGTTATAGGTTTTAGTTTAGTTTTAGGTTTAGGTTATCGGTTTTTGGATTTGAGAATGGGTTCGGGTTTAGGTTATAGGTTTTGGTTTTGGTTTTGGTTTAGGTTATAGGTTTAGGTTAAGGTTAAGGTTAAGGTTTAGGTTTAGGTTTAGGTTTAGGTTATAGGTTTAGAGATTTGAGAATGGGTTCGGGTTTAGGTTATAGGTTTTGGTTTAGGTTTTTTTAGGTTATAGGTTTAGGTTAGGTTAGGTTAGGTTTGGTTTATGGGTTTAGGTTAGGTTATAGGTTTTGGTTTGGTTTAGGTTATAGGTTTGGTTGAGAATGGGTTCGGGTTTAAGGTTATAGGTTTGGTTTGGTTTAGGTTATAGGTTTTGGATTTGAGAATGGGTTCGGGTTTAAGTTATAGGTTTTGGTTTTTTGGTTTAGGTTATAGGTTTTGGGTTTTAGTTATAGGTTCGGGTTTAGTTATAGGTTTTGGTTTTGGTTTAGGTTATAGGTTTTGGGTTTGAGAATGGGTTCGGGTTTAGGTTATAGGTTTTGGTTTTGGTTTAGGTTATAGGTTTTATTTAGGTTATAGGTTATAGGTTTTAGGTTTAGGTTTAAGTTTAGGTTATAGGTTTTGGGATTTGAGAATGGGTTCGGGTTTAAGTTATAGGTTTTGGTTTTGGTTTTGGTTATGGGTTTTGATTTAGGTTATATGTTATAGGTTTAGGTTATAGGTTTAGGTTTAGGTTATAGGTTTTTGGATTTGAGAATGGGTTCGGGTTTAGGTTATACGTTTTGGGTTTAGGTTATAGGTTTTGGGATTTGAGAATGGGTTCGGTTTTAGGTTATAGGTTTTGGGATTTGAGAATGGGTTTGGGTTTAGGTTATAGGTTATGGTTTTGGTTTAGGTTTAGATTATAGGTTTTGGGATTTGAGAATGGGTTATGGTTTAGGTTTAGGAAATCAGGTTCATGTTCGGGATTTGGTTTAAGTTTGGGTTTTCAAGTTTAGGTTTAGGTTTATGTTAGGGAGTTGAGATTAGGATTAGGTGTAGGTTTAACTTTAGGGAAAGGTTAGGTTTAGGTTATAGGTTTTGAGATTTGGGAATAGTTTTAGGTTATAAGTATAGGTTTAGGTTAGGTTATAGGTTAAGGTTTAGGGAATTGAGTTTAGGTCTAGGTTTTGGTTTAGGTTATAGATTATATATTTAGGTTTAGGTTATAGGTTTTTGGATTTGAGAATGGGTTCAGGTTTAGGTTTAGAAAATTGGGTTCATGTTTGGGATTGGGTTTAAGTTTGGGTTTTCAAGTTTAGGTTTAGGTTTAGGTTAGGGAGTTGAGATTAGGATTCGGTGTAGGTTTAGCTTTAGGGAATTGAGTTTAGGTTATAGGTTTAGGGATTTGTTAGGTTTAGGTTATAGGTTTTGGGATTTGGGAATAGTTTTAGGTTATAAGTATAGGTTTAGGTTAGGTTATAGGTTAAGGTTTAGGGATTTGAGTTTAGGTTATAGGTTTTGGTTTAGGTTATAGGTTGATGTAGAGCGGGTCGCGGACAATTACATGGCAAAGATGGATCAGAAAAGGCCCGGTCGGCGACAGAAGTGATCTGGACCATCAGACCTTAAATCAGGCGTATCTCGCAATCCGGGATGAGTTAGCGGACGAAAAATATATGCTTTTGGGGTAGAACGAGCTACTTTAGCCAACCAACCCAGCTATGCCAGGTTGCGATGCTCGGAATTCTGAGAAACCCCTGATTTGACGGTCGTTTCCCTGTTTCAATTTCGTTTTTACTATAAATAATAAGTTTTAGTTTGCTTATAACTCTTCATCCGTCGGGCTTTAGGAGTTGTGCCCAACGTGAAAAGAGCTTAGAATAATTAGGAGAACAGGTTGGCGAAGCCAAATAGGACACTTACTATTTTTAGCCGAAAACCTTGCGCACTAGTAGACATCACGACCGTCTATAAATAGTATGTTTACTATTTATAGTAAGTCGCGAATTCTAGGAGTCCTAGTTGTAGTTTGATTCTAATTTCTTTCCCATTGCTTAGTACCCTTATTTAAAGGGTTGTGAACTCATTTTTATGGATTCATTAATCTATTTCAAATTCATTAGAATTTATTTATATTTCCTGCTCTCTTTTCTCGTGGATTCGAGAAAGTCTCTGTGAGGAGTCCAGAGAGGTTCCGTGGATTCGGAATATTTATCCTCTTGAGGAAGACGGTGCTCGACCTCACGTCCTCCCCTACGTCAGTTTGGTATCAAAGCGAGGTTTCTCCTCGGGTCGATGGCTTCTGACGACGGGTCGGGCAACAATCCCATAGGCGGTGCTCCAGGAAATTTTCCTTTAATGGCGGCAACTTTCCAAGCAGCGCAGCAAGAGAATCGGCAAGCCATGCAAGGGTTGTAGGCTTCCATGGACCGCATAACGAATCTCTTAGCAGAAACCCTAGGGCAACTCCGTGTTCCTGGTGGTAATCCTCCACCACCAATTGCTGAAACCCGTAATCGCCCTGATCGCAGGATAATCCCAGCAGTGCATCCAAGGGCCGTCCCTGAGGACGGGGGCTCCAGTGAAGAGGAGATCGATGACGTGATCTTCCAACACCCCAGGCAAGGCGGCGATCGGGTAGATCGAGACTTCAAGATACGGGTTGATATTCCTAACTTCAATGGCCAGCTACACATTGAGGATTTTCTCGATTGGCTTTCTGAAGTTGAGCAATTTTTTGACTATATGGACATCCCTGAAACAAAGAAAGTCAAGCTTGTGGCCTACAAGTTGAAAGGAGGAGCTTCAGCTTGGTGGAAACAACTGCAACTCGCACGGACCAGGCAGATGAAAGCACCAATCCGCACATGGCAGCGAATGAAGCAGCTACTACGTGTCCGCTTCCTCCCTAGCGATTACGATCAGGTATTATTCCAACAATACCAAAATTGTCGACAGGGTAGTCGGTCGGTGAGAGAGTACGCAGAAGAATTTTACCGCCTAGCGGCGCGCAACGATTTGGTCGAGACTGAATTGCACCAAGTCGTCCGATTCAACGGTGGATTGCGTATGGTGATCCAGGATCGGGTCCAGATGTAGTCCGTCTGGATAATGAATGATGCGATCAAGTTAGCTACTCGGGCAGAAGCGCAACTTGAACATTCTAATACACGGACCTATCCTACTGCGAGGATCACTGCGGCAGGTTCACCCCAGGGAGCTCCACAGCCTAAGGGGAAGGAGCCCGTAGGAGCACGCACTCAACCTCCTACGTCTGAGAACCGAGATCAGGGAAGCGGGCAAGCTAGACCCCAAAGGGGCTTGTCGACTGCCGCTGGTCCAAGTACAATCCCGAACCCTTATGCTCGGCCAAGACCCAACAACTGCTATCGTTGTGGCCAGCCCGGCCACCTGTCAAATACTTGTCCCTAACGAAAAGTGGCAAACCTCGCCATTAATGATGGTAGTGCTGATAACACTTATGAAGATCCAGATATTGAAGAACAGGAGCATACCGTCGAGGACGAGGTAGATGATTCAGATTGGGTTCAGCAAGATCACGGCGAGTCGCTCGTCGTGAGGCGGCTATTATATGCGCTAAGAAAAGAAGTGCATCCACAACGGCATAACATCTTCCGCACTAGGTGTACGGTGAATCGAAAGGTTTGTGATGTGATCATTGACAGTGGAAGCAGCGAGAACATTGTCTCCAGGGGCATGGTGGAAAAATTGCAATTGAAAACAGAGCGTCATCCCTCTCCATATACAATCGGTTGGATCAAGAAGGTCAGCGAAACAAAGGTAACTGAACGGTGCACCATATCTTTTTCAATTGGCAAACATTATAAGGATGAAGTAGTATACGATGTGGTTGACATGGAAGCATGTCACATACTACTCGGTCGACCCTGACAATCTGACCGTGACGCCACTCATAAAGGGCGAGATAACATATATATCTTCGTCAAGGACGGCCGGAAGACCATATTGGCCCCTATGGATCCAGAAGGACCACCTGTAACTTCTAAAGTGGAGGGTCGTTTTCTCTTAACCATTCGGGACTTCGTGGAAGAATTCAAAGAAACAGGACAGACTTATGCATTAATTGTAAAAGGGGAAGAACTCGAGCCTACCATTATCCCTGAAAGACTAAGGCCCTTGTTACATGAATTCCAAGAAATCTGGCCCAAGGACCTTCCCGATGGGTTACCCCCTATGCGAGATATCCAACACCATATCGACCTTGTCCCTGGGTCCAGTTTACCTAATCGTCCTCATTATCGAATGAGCTCGAATGAGTGCGAGATTCTGCAGGGACAAGTGGAGGAACTGATCCGTAAGGGTCTTATTCGAGAAAGCATGAGCCCATGTGCTGTACCAGCTCTGCTAACTCCAAAGAAAGATGGGAGTTGGTGCATGTGTGTCGACAGCCGGGCCATCAACAAGATCACCATAAAATACAGGTTTCCTATACCACGGTTGGATGATATGTTGGATATGCTAGAGGGCGCAAAAATATTCTCTAAATTGGACTTAAGGAGCGGCTACCATTAAATTCGAATACGGCCGGGTGATGAGTGGAAAACAGCCTTCAAGATCAAGGAAGGATTGTACGAATGGATGGTCATGCCTTTCGGTCTTTCTAATGCGCCTAGCACATTCATGAGGTTGATGAACCAAGTTCTGAAACCTTTCATTGGGCGGTTCATTGTAATTTATTTTGATGATATTTTGATGTACAGTCAAGACGAAACCACCCATATGGAGCACCTCAAGAAAGTCCTTCAAGTACTCACTGAAAATAAATTGTACCTCAATTTAAAAAAGTGTAGCTTCATGACTGATAGCCTATTGTTTCTGGGTTTTGTGGTTACATCCACGGGCATTCGAGTGGATGAGGAAAAGGTGAAGACAATCAGAGAATGGCTGGTTCCCAAAAATATTCACGAAGTACGAAGTTTCTATGGACTAACGACATTCTATCGTTGGTTCGTGAAAAATTTCAGTAGCATTGTGTCACCGATCACAGATTGCATGAAGAAAGGGCAGTTTCAGTAGACTGACGAAGCCGACAGGAGCTTTGCCGAAATCAAGCGCAGATTATCCACGACCCCGGTTCTTGTACTTCCCAACTTCGACAAACTGTTTGAAGTCGAATGTGATGCCTCATATGTCGGGATTGGGGGAGTTTTGTCTCAAGAAGGTAGGCCGGTAGCCTTCTACAGTGAGAAACTTAGTGATGCACGCAAGAAGTGGTCTACATATGAGATCGAGTTGTACGCGGTGGTCCAGGCACTGCGACACTGGCGACATTATTTGATTCAAAGGGAATTCATACTTTACACGGACCATCAAGCCCTCAAGTTTATTAATAGTCAAGCTAACATTAACCGTGTGCATGCTAGATGGATCTCATTTTTGCAAGAATTCACATTCGTGCTAAAGCATAAGTCAGGGCAACAGAACAAAGTAGCCGATGCACTGAGTCGCCGTGCAACTTTGTTAGTCACTATGAGCAATGAAGTTGTCGGGTTCGATCGCCTCAAAGACATATATGCCGACGACGACGACTTCAAGGACGCATGGGTTAGATGTCAGGAAGGTCACCCCGGTGACTTACATATACAAGACGGGTTCCTTTTTAAGGGAAATCGACTATGTATCCCAAAGAGTTCGCTAAGGGAACAGATAATCTAAGAGCTACATGGAGGTGGCCTCAGTGGACACCTTGGGTGAGACAAGATGCGAGCTCTTGTGGAAGAATGGTATTACTGGCCGCAATTGGTACGTGATGTGGAAAAGGTAGTCCAACGCTGTTATATTTGTCAGACTTCCAAGGGGCAATCTCATAATACGGGCCTCTACACCCCGTTACCTGTGCCTGACGGCCCTTGTGAGGATTTATCTATGGACTTTGTGCTTGGTCTCCCCGAACACAACGCGGCATGGATTCGGTGTTCGTGGTAGTAGATCGTTTTTCCAAGATGGCGCACTTTATTCCATGCAAGAAGACTCTCGATGCAACACACGTGGCGAATATATTCTTCAGAGAAATTGTGTGGCTACACGGGGTTCCCAAGACTATTACTTTCGACCGTGACACGAAGTTCATAAGCCACTTTTGGTGGACTTTGTGGACTCGATTCGATACACGCCTTCAGTTCAGCAGCGCGTATCACCCACAGACTGACGGTCAAACTGAGGTTGTGAATCGCACGTTGGGAAACCTCCTTCGATGTATTTCAGGAAAAAAACTGAAGCAGTGGGATTTGGCCTTGTCTCAAGCGAAGTTTGCATTCAACAACATGATGAACCGCTCGACAGGAAAATTCCCGTTCCAGGTTATCTACGGACGAGTACCTCGCCATACACTAGACTTGGTCCCTCTGCCCAAGCTCCTAGGCATGAGCATTGCAGCAGATCATATGGCAGAAAAAATCATGGGCATTCATGCGGAGGTACAGAACAAGCTACATGCCTCGAACGAAAAGTACAAGGAGCAAGCGGACAAGCATCGTCGACAGAAAGTGTTCGAGGTGGGCGACCAAGTAATGGTCTATCTGCGCAAAGAAAGATTTCCGACCGGAACGTACAACAAGTTGAAGAATAAAAAGATTGGACCGGTACCAATCATCTGAAAGATCAATGACAACGCTTATGTTGTTGATCTTCCAGATGATATGGCGATCTCACGAACTTTCAATGTCGCTGACCTGACTGAGTATCATGAACCAGCGCATAATGATAACTCGAGGACGAGTTCTTTTGAAGTGGAGGAGACTGATGTAGAGCGGGTCGCGGAAAATTACATGGCAAAGATGGATCAGAAAAGGCCCGGTCGCGACAGAAGTGATCTGGACCATCAGACCTTAAATCAGGCGTATCTCGCAATTCGGGATGAGTTAGCGGACAAAAAATATATGATTTTGGGGTAGAACGAGCTACTTTAGCCAACCAACCCGGCTATGCCGGGTTGCGACGCTCGGAATTGCGAGAAACCCCTGATTTGACGGTCGTTTCCCTGTTTCAATTTCGTTTTTACTATAAATAGTAAGTTTTAGTTTGCTTATAACTCTTCATCCGTCGGGCTTTAGGAGTTGTGCCCAACGTGAAAAGAGCTTAGAATAATTAGGAGAACAGGTTGGCGAAGCCAAATAGGACACTTACTATTTTTGGCCGAAAACCTTGCGCACTAGTAGACATCACGACCGTCTATAAATAGTAAGTTTACTATTTATAGTAAGTCGCGAATTCTAGGAGTCCTAGTTGTAGTTTGATTCTAATTTCTTTCCCATTGCTTAGTACCCTTATTTAAAGGGTTGTGAACTCGTTTTTATGGATTCATTAATCTATTTCAAATTTATTAGAATTTATTTATATTTCCTGCTCTCTTTTCTCGTGGATTCGAGAAAGTCTCTGTGAGGAGTCTAGAGAGGTTTCGTGGATTCGGAATATTTATCCTCTTGAGGAAGACGGTGCTCGACCTCACGTCCTCCCCTGCGTCATAGGTTTAGGTTTGGGTTATAGGTTTTAGGTTTAGGTTAAGGTTTAGGTTTAGGTTATTGGTTTTTGGATTTGAGAATGGGTTCGGGTTTAAGTTATAGGTTTTGGTTATAGGTTTTGATTTAGGTTATAGGTTATAGGTTTAGGTTAAGGTTTAGGTTTAGGTTATAGGTTCAGATCCTCGCAATTGTAGAAAAGTGTGGAGGCTTGCCTCTCGCAATTGTTTCTTTGGGCAGCCTCTTGTCATTGAAAGACAAGACAGCGTTGGAGTGGAATCGAGTCTACAGAAACCTGAGCTGGCAGTTGACAAATGATCAAATGCTTGAAAGAGTAAAGCACATCTTGTTGCTTAGCTTCTACGATCTACCGTACCGTCTTAAGCATTGTTTCCTGTATTGTTGCATGTTTCCGGAAGATTATTTAATTCATCGAAAGAGACTGATTAGGTTGTGGGTGGCAGAGGGTTTTGTGGAGGAGACAGGTAAACTTGCCATGGAGGAGGCGGCGGAAGACTACCTGAAGGAACTCATGCATCGTAACATGCTTCGGGTTGTTAAGACGAACGAGTTTGGAAGGGTGAAAACTTGTCGAATGCATGATATTGTACGTGAAGTGGCCTTATCCTTATCAGATGAAGAGAAGCTCTGCATGATATATGATGAGAAGCAAGCAAGGCAAGAAGGCAAAGTCCGCCGCATGTCAATCTACAGTAGTGGAGAAATTATTCAATCTACTGCAGGTATGGTACATCTTCGTTCTCTTATGGTGTTTGGTGGAAGCACGTCTTTTTCATCTTCTTTAAATACGATGGCATCAAGCTTTAGATTGTTGAGGGTCCTAAGTCTAAGTGGAGTTCCTATCGAAAGCATACCAGATGAAGTGACTAACATGTTCAATTTACGGTATCTAAACTTAAGGGGAACTGAAGTTAGGGAGCTGCCCGAATCTTTATGGAAGCTACAGAACCTTCAAACACTGGATGTCAGGAATACGGAGCTAGAGAGGCTACCCAGTGGGATTGTGAAGCTACGGAAACTACGACACCTGTTTATATATCGAGTTACTGACATGTCTTCTAATAGTTTTGATTATTTCAAAAGCATCCAAGTTCCTATAAGAATATGTAATTTAACAAGTTTACAAAGTCTACATGATATTGATGCCAAAGAAGGGGAGATTATTAAAAAAGTTGGGAACTTAACCCAACTGAGAACTCTTGGCATTTGTAAGGTCAGAGAAATCGATGGAGTTGAGTTGTGCAATTCAATCGGAAAGATGAAACACCTTCTGAAGTTGATTGTGACTGCAAGTACAGAGGAAGAAACACTTGAATTGGATGCACTCTCTCCTAACATTCCACCGCTTCTTCAGAAGCTTTACCTGAACGGGCGTTTGGAGAAGGTGCCTCCATGGCTTAGCTCCCTTGTGAACCTCGCCCATTTGTCGTTGACTTGGTCAAAGGTGAGAGAAGAAGATCCGCTTTCATCACTCCAAGCATTGCCCAATCTGGTGTACCTTCAACTTTGGAATGCCTATGGAGGGCAGCAGTTGTGTTTCCGCGATGGACGGTTTACTAAGCTAAGTAAACTTTCTTTACGGTATATGAAACAACTAAATCGGATAGTAATAGAAAAGGGAGCATTGGCAAGCATCCAAATTCTAAAGCTGATGAACTGTGGAGAGTTGAAGACGCTTCCAGAAGGGATTGAATACCTCACCGGACTCCAAGAGCTCTTGTTATGGGACATGCCAATGGAATTGACGGATAGGTTGAAACTAAAAGATGGAGAACCGTAGAAAGGTGGGGCACATCCCCATCATCCTGCGTGGACAGCGGACAGAAGCGGAGGGATTGGTCATGGAACGACTCAACTAGTCATCATCCTTCATTTGTTGATGAGGTAAGTCTAGCTGTACAAAGCATCCTTTCTCGATGAATGTGCAAATTTACAAATTTATTTCTAACATATAATTTTAAAGCTTTGAGCTCAAAAATTAAATATATCCAAACTGAAATAGTATGAATTGAACATTTACTGTTGGGCCACATAAATTTGTTTTCCCTTCATTCATGCATATGTCATATGTGTGACAAATAAACATCACTGGACCTTAGGAAGGTTTTTACGGTGGAAATCCTTAATTATTTCCACTGTATCCTATGGTGTGGTCCACTTGAGCTTTGGATATGCTTTAATTTTATGCTCAACCCCTGTAATATGCTGAAAAATGGATGGACGGTGTGGATAAACTACATACATTCATGGTGGCCCTAACATAATTTACTCATTACCGTAAAATCATACTGAGTTTACTCAGCAGGCAATTCCATTTCCAGATTTCGTGCATGATCCATATTTAGTAGGCGCTATTTGAATCGAAGCAGCAACCTTTGACTGTGTATCTTGTATAAATAAACGGTTCGGATCATTAGTAGGCCACAGTTGAATGGGACTCGGATTAGCTGCTGATAGGTCGAGTAAGGAGACTTCTTTTCTTCTTCTTCTTCTTCGTTTTTTTTTTTTTTTTTTTTTTTTTTTTTTTTTTTTTCTAGAGTAAGGAGACTTGATACAGAAGCCACATCACCAAGTTCCGTGGGTGCCACCATGATGTATGTGTTGTATCCACACCGATCCAACCATCTGGATAGATCAATTTAAGGCATGTTCAAAAGCTGGAGTGGACCCCACCACAGAAAACAGTGGGGGAGAGTGACGCCAACTGTTGAAACTTTCCTGAGGTCCGCCATGATGTTTATTTGAGATCCAACCTGTTCATGTGTTAACACATACATGAAAGAAGGGAAAACACAAATATCAGCTTGATCGAAAACTTTTGTGGCCCTTAGAAGTTTTAAATGGTGGGCATCACTCTCTCACTGTTTTTTATGGTGGGGTCCATTCGAGCTTTGGATCAGACTCATTCTTTGGCTCATGCCTTAATATGATCTCTCCAAATGGATGGATGGTGTGGATACAAAACATACATCATGGTGGGCCCACAACTTGGTGAGGTAGCTTCAGTAAGGAGTCTGTCTGCTCAATCTGTCAGTAGCTAATCCGCGTCCATTTGAATAAGGCCTAAATCCCTATCCCTTGCCACAACACTGACGGACGTACGGACGGACGTGGCACACGTATATTAGATTTGGACCCTTGATTTGTTGTCGGCCGTGGATTGTGGCTTACCCTAAATACCACACCCCGCCGCCATCTTAGTAACTGGTTGGATGAAAGATGTTACCTCAGAGCTGGTAGGACTGTAAGATAGCAGAACCATTTCTGTACTGCAACCTTGGATGGATGATGCATCAATTGGTCCCATCCATGTTGTGGACCTCATCAGGGATGGACCATGTATGAAAAATCACAAATGTAGAGAATTTTAACTTTTTCTGTTTGAAGAATATTGCAAGGACATGAGCTCCTATGCACAGTATTTCAGCCCAACTGTGGTCAAAATAAGCCAGTACCAAAAGCCCATTGGCCAGTCTGCCCCTTTAGCCCTACTATCAAGCTCATAAGGTGGGCAGGCTAGGCTTGCACTCGGGTCTTACACTGATGAACCAGGCCAGACATGCTTGGGCCTGGCACTGCACACAAGCAATTACATACCATATAGGAAACGTACAAACTGTGCATTATGTGCTCTCACCATGTAGATGGACGGGCCACAAATCAAAGCTGGATGTGTAGGTTCTCAAATAAATTCTTTAGTGCATCCGTCATGAATATGTTGTTATATCACTTATCGATCTATTGTTGTATCTGTTATGAATCTATCGTTGTATCTGCTAAAAATCTATTGTTTATGTGTTCATGCTATAGATCTATTGCAGTGTCACTCTAGTCTGAGTTTTGAGGAGATTAGCAAGGTGTCGAACATGATAAGAGTATAATGCACTTGATGCAGAGCTGAAGGGCGTGTAGTGACCTCACCAAGGATGTGGAGCTAAAGGGTGAGATGCTCCAGAAGCTATGTATGTCTATTGGGTGTATTTTAGCGTGGAATTTCTTGAACGAGAGTCTATTTCTATGATAAGTGCGTTTGCCTATACATAAACGTAGCTGGAAATGGGTTTTATATATGATGATGGGCATTGCTTATTATGGTTGTAATTTGGGGACGGCTATTTATATTGCAAAACATGGGGGTTTTTTTAACAGCATGGTTGAAAAGTTGGCTTTAGAAATGTACTATGTTGCATGTGTATTTGGACATGGTTGCTTTTACATCATACGTGGTTTTCCTTTTCACACATATTTCCTGAATGGATTATATGTGAAAATTGCTTTGGGACGAGAAGCAGTGTTTGTGTTTATGGGTATGTCAAACGTGTTTCTTTCGATGTGATGGTTATGCCATTGGTACGTGAATATAAATTTTCATGGTGGAGAGAAAATACTAATGGCATTTTAGGGACATTGGCTAGGTGATATACATGTCCTAATTAAGTGGAGTGCAATATATTGTCTGTCAAGGCAATTGTTGAAATGTTTGGCTTTCAACTCTTTCCCTAAGCAATTTCACCTTCATGGCCAAAGCTAGCCCACATGTTTGAACACAGGACAAGTACTTAATACCGATATCAGTCTGAAGAACTCCTTTGTGCTCGAATGACCGTTCTTTCCCAAGTTCGGTGAGAGGAAGACTGTGATCAACCTCTAAAAAGAATGGTGGAACCGGATCGAGAGGGGGATTATCCCTGGGAGAGGGTTCTTCCCCGTCGATCTAGAATCTCCCCTTCTAAGTTCTCCCTGTTTGTGGCGAATCTCACATTTGACACGTCAGTTGATGATTTGCAGCGAATTTTCGGTCGGTATGGAAAGCTAGCCGATGTTTTCCTTCCATGGAATCCATCCTTGAATCGACCCCGTGGTTTTGCTTTCATTCGTTTCTGTTACGAACAGGACGCATTCAACGCCATCCAATCTCTCAACGAAAGACGGATAGATGGTCGCGTGGTGCACATAGCTTGGGCAAAACGACAGTCAGGTTTAAAAGAGGATGTGCGGATGCCTCCTCAAATGAAGAATCAGGCGACCATGGTTACCCCGGGTCCCACATTAGTTCAGGTAGTAAAAGGGTTGAGCCCGCATAGCGATCGCTCAACGGTTGGCCATTCGTTGGAAACTTCTACGGCAGATCCGAAGGCTGTGGAGAACCGGATGCATTCCTTGTCTCTCGCCATGGTGGGTACGGCGGTTGATAGAGATGTCCGAATTGTAAGGCTAACAGAGGCTATAAGGGCTTCGACCCTCGGATTAGCGGCGGTGGAGATTGTCAGAATCTCTACTATTAAGTTTCTTCTAATGTTCAAAGCAAAAGGGGATCTGGAGGCTTTTGGATGGAACACTGAGCTGCATAGGAAAATGGAGCTCCAATCGGTGGAAATGTGGACGCCAGAGGAGGTGTTGGGTGGGGATGGGATCTGGATTCGAATATTTGGAATCCCCGCTCACGCCTGGATCGAGTCGGTCATCCTGGATCTAGCAAGCTATTTTGGAAAAATCACTCAGATTGACTCCAACTCCAGGTTCGGCCACTTCCAAGCATTTGCTCGAGTTAAGGTGATCGCCAGGCCGGGTGTTAGTTTCAGTTCTGTGCTCAGATTGTTGGTGTTGGGGAAGAGTTACCCCATTATAACGGAACTGGAGCCGCTTTTCTCGTATGGGTGCGCGCCAACTATACCCCAATTGTCAAAAGAGAGCACTAAGGCATGGGTAATTAGGAGATTCCATGGCCCTTCAGGACATCAATCAGATGTTTGTGGAAATGACACAGTTGGGGAAGCTGTGAATCAAGGTGGAAGGACGTGTTATAAGGCAGATGTTTGTGGAAATGCCAAGGTGGGTCGGACAGAATGTATTGAGGCTCGAACGGAATGCATTGATGCCAGAATGGAAGGTATGTCAGAAGGGGGCCAAGGTGAATATCACTACCAACTTGGGGATTCTGCTGCTAAGTTAGCTACTCCTCAAGATCTGCTTTTGATTGGACCGCCTGATCCGATCTTGGCAAATGGTAGTCGGCCTATGGAACAGCAAACTGAGAATCCTCAGGACAATTGTCTCCAGATAGTGCAGTGTAGGGGAGCTGGGATCCTTTCAGATCCGCTCATCAGCCTGGGTGAAGTAGAACTGTTGAGTGGAATGCGGCCCCTGCAACCAGTGTTGAGTCATACTAGGACGATTGTGGACAGAGGAATTATACAGCAGGATCGATTGGGGTCGAGTCCTTATCAAGAGCGTCGTAATTTGGGCCTGATGCAGCAAGTTCCTCTCGGTGAGGAGGAATTGGCGGGCACATATAAATCAAATACCCAGGTCAATCATCATGAAGGTTCAACGGCAAGCATTGGAGGCAGGATTTTACCAATGCAGGGGGAGGACCTGATGCCCACAGGCGTTGCTTCGCAGCAAGGGCAGCTACTTACAACAGTATATATTAGAAATTCTCTAGCTCGATCAACATCAAGGTTGAACCGCAGGGTGCCACTTTTAGAGGTTCTGGAAAATGGAGGAAAGGAGAATTACCAACACTTACTTTCTCCTGATTTGGCGAGTAACAGAGCTGAGAGGGGGAGGAATACAGTAGGGGAAAGGAATTCTGGGGTTAGCACAGCAAGGGACAGATATCCTGAGGTGACCAGAGCAGCAAGCTGCGATCATTTCGATATGGAAGTCGTCCCAGATAAGGCAGGCAGCAAGATAGGAAGGGAGAGGGCCGAATTGGAGATAGATCTTTCTCCTTATTTTCTGACAGATACCAGATCCTCCTTACAACCTAATGCCAATCTGGACATGGAGTTCGCCAGCCCGGTGGCACATAACAGTGGGATGCAGGATCATGAGCAATCAAATGAGCTAAGTGAGGACTCAGATGATGATTTCTGGAAGCTCGTTCTGGCTGATTATGAGTTACAAAAGGGTCAGAAGCACAAAGATAAGGCAGAAACAACTAAGAAGATCAGGAGGCACAAAATTCTATATGAGAAAGGAAACTGGGGATCTAGACTCCGTCGTCTAAGGAGGAGGGCCATTAATACCGGATGTGTGACGGATGGATAAGATCATTGTATGGAATGTCCGTGGTACAGGAAACATTCGAACTTTACGGACGGCAAAGCGGATGATCAAGAATCATGATCCTTGCATTGTGGCGTTGCTTGAGCCAATGCTGGGTGAGGAGAAGCGAACTCGAACAGGTCTGGCGTTGGGTTTTCACTCTTCCCTGTCAAATGGGCCGGAGGGTGGAAAGATATGGGTTTTCTTCAAGTCTCTTCTTTCTTGTTCAGTTGTTTTTAAATCTGATCAGTGTTTATCGATTGTAGTTTCAGTTCAGAACTGCTCGTCCCCGATTCACATCACTTTCGTCTATGCAAGGTGTGCTAGGATATTGAGAAGAACGCTTTGGTCGGATTTGGCTTCCCTCTCAGCGTCGATGCTTGGCCCTTGGGCTGTCTGTGGTGACTTCAATGCAATCATAGACGAGTCGGAAAGAAGGAGTAGGGGACTTGTGGACAGGGCTTCTATTACTGAGTTTGTTGATGCTATTAGCTTGGCCGGCCTCCAAGATGCGGGTTTTTCAGGAAGCAAGTTTACATGGAGCAACAATCAGGGGGGCAACTCTCGTGTATGGGCAAGACTAGATCGAGTTTTAATCAATATGAACTGGTCTACGCTTTTCACTCAATTCCAAGTTGCTCATCTGCCCCGCATTCAATCGGACCACGCCCCTCTCCTTCTCAGCTTTCCCCCTCAGTTACATGGGGGGCCAAGACCGTTCCGGTTCCAACGTATATGGACTCAACATGACTCCTTTTTGAGTGTGGTTAAGTCTGCTTGGAATAAGGTGGAATCAGCTCATCCGGTGTATAATGTGTTATCTAAGCTCAAGCAGGTCAAACTCGATCTGAAAATTTGGAATAAGGAAGTGTTTGGTAACATTTTCGATCAGATAAAGTCGGTGGAAAGTGATATTACTGATCTACAAGACAGGTTGATGGAGGTTTCAGGCTCCACAGATCAGTCTGTCAATATTCAACAGCAACTTACCTCAAAGGCAGAAAGGTTAGCGTCCCTCGAATTAATGCAGGAGATTTTCTGGAAGCAAAAATCGAGAGTACATTGGCTGACAGAGGGTGATAAAAACACGAAGTTTTTCCACGCTACGGCAACGGAGAGGCAAAGGAGAGCTCTTATTCGTCAGGTTGAACTGGAATCAGGGCGAGTGGTGGAAGACCCGGTCGAAATGAAAGCTGCAGCGGTAGCGCACTTCCAACAGATTTTCAGTATAGGCACAGGGCAGATCGATCACGATTTGCTACACTGCATCCCTCCCCTAGTCACTCAGGACCAGAACGCCAATTTACTGCTTCCCCCTTCTCTGTTGGAGATTCACACAGCGATATTATCCATGCCTATCGACAGTGCAGCTGGCCCTGATGGATTCTTGGCCAGTTTTTTTGTAGCTTGCTGGTCTGTGATTGCGCAGGACATTCACAAAGCAATTTCATTTTTCTTCCTTGGAGGTAGTATCCCACGGTCAGTAACGTCCTCGCTCATTTGTTTGGTTCCGAAAATTGCATCTCCTAAACGCTTTTCAGATTTCCGGCCAATCAGTTTATGTAATGTGTTTTATAAAATTTTCGCCAAGATCGTTGCAGCTAGGCTTAACCAGATTCTCCCGGGTTTGATTTCGCCTGAACAAGGGGCTTTTGTTCAAGGCCGATCTATTGCTGAAAACATCGCATTAGCCCAGGAGATGTTCAGGGACTTGAACAAACCAGTCCGTGGTGGGAATATTGTATTGAAATTAGATTTGGATAAGGCCTATGATCGGGTAAATTGGGAGTTTTTGCTGCAGGTATTGGAGAGGTTTGGCTTTAGTAGGTCTTGGATCAAGATGGTCGAGAAGTGTTGGGCAAACTGTTAGTTCTCGGTTCTCATAAATGGAGACTTGGTGGGCTTTTTCAAATCATTTAGGGGTTTGAGGCAGGGCGACCCGATCTCGCCTAGTTTGTTCATCCTTTCAGCTGAGGTGATGAGCAGGGGCCTAAAATTCATCATAGATCAACATTTCTGCCAGCCTTTTGCGCTTCGAAGAGGGTGCCCGATGGTTTCGCATTTACTTTACGCGGATGACACTCTAATTTTCACGAATGGGGGTAAAAGATCACTCCAAGCGGTTAAGAAATTCCTGGACGTCTTTCAAGCTTCATCGGGCCAGAGTATTAATTTGCGCAAATGTTCCTTTTTCTGCTCAAAGAAGCTTCCAAGACAAAGAATCAGGTCTATTCAGGCACTCCTGGGGTTTGCAAGTTCTTCGTCTTTCCTTACATATCTTGGCGTGCCTATAGCGCAAGGAAGAATCAAAGCAACTGACTTTAGTCCGCTGATGGACAGAACTATGGGCCGAATTAATGGGTGGAAGGCCCGGATCCTATCTCAAGCAGGTAGAGTAGTGTTGGTAAAGAATGTCCTCACAAGTATCCCGGTCCATGCTATGGCGGCGGCACATATCCCTACCAAGGTGGTGAATGATTTGGAAAAGCAGATGGCAAATTTTTTCTGGGGTTGGTCGGAAGGGAGAACAAAATGCCACTGGAAGAACTGGAAAGCTCTAGCGACGCCAAAGGAAGAGGGTGGATTAGGTTTCAGAAGGCTTGTTGATATTATGAAGGCTTTTAGGCTTAAAATGGCGTGGACAATTAAGTTCGGAAAAGAAGGAAATATATGGAAATCTTTCATGACAGCAAAGTATCAGCAACACTTAGCCCCCCAGGCGTCCCACAGATCATGGCGCACCTCCTCTCCGCTGTGGAAGCGAATCAGGGACCTCTTGCCGATGGTCGAATCTAAAGTTCTTTGGCAAATTGGAGAAGGGAAATGTTACTTCTGGAAGGACAATTGGACGGGTTTAGGGCCTCTTTCTTCGCTTGCGGATTCGGATGTGCAGGACAGTCAGCTCGATCTCCAGGTGTGTCAGGTTCTTGGAGCTGTGGGTCCTCTTCCCCCATCCTCTGTGTGGCTCTTACTTCCCCAACGGGTTATAGATCATATCTTTCAGGCCGGATATTGCATTACAGGGGACTTGGACAAGCCAATTTGGCCGTTTACTCCAACTGGAGTGTTTTCAGTTAAGTCTGCCTGGGTGTTGAGTAGAGTACCGACAATAGGCCGTAGCTGGTCAAGATGGGTATGGCATGCAAAACTTCCTCCCAAAATCTCGCTTCTTGTCTGGAAAGTCTTACTAAATGCGGTCCCCGTAGACTGTGCGGTTCAGTCTCGTGGTGTTCAACTGGCCTCAAAATGCGTTTGTTGTGCACTGCAAGATGTCCAAGGCCCCGTTATTTTCGCTCAGGAATCAGTGCTCCATCTGTTCATCTCCAGCAATTTAGCTCAGAGGGTATGGAGTACTATTGGTAGATGGTTTGGGATCGCAGTCATGAACGCTGCTTCTATCGAGGCTCGGTTGAATCAGTGGTGGGCGGTGGCCTTGACTAAGAAGAGGAATGCGATGGGGCACATGCTTGCGCCGTGTTTCATAGTTTGGGAAATTTGGAAAGCTAGGAATGCCACCATTTTCGACGAGAGGGTGGTATCCTCAGCTTCAGTGTTAGCTAAAATCAGAAGGTGGCTTCTTCAGGTTAACGGATCAGAGGAGGAAGTTGGGGGAGAAGTCTGGGGACGTCAGCCCCGGCCACAAGCTGCTGCTTTGAATTCGGTCAAAAAGTCAGCTTGTCGTGCCTTGGTGGTTAGGTGGGCGAGGCCCCCACCTGGCTGGTTTAAAATAAACGTCGATGGATCAGCCCGTGGAAATCCAGGAAGGTCGGGGGGTGGAGGGGTCTGTCGTGGACAACACGGGGAATTCATTTTCGCCTTCTCAGATGGCTATGGGATAGGAACTAATACTTCTGCTGAACTACGTGCGGTGCATGATGGTTTATCCCGTGGCCTCCAGAGGGGCTTGTCACGAATCATAATCGAATCGGACTCCAGACAAGTTATAGATATGATCAATGGAGTGGCTACGCTGGGATGGAAATGGACAGCATGGATGTTTAGAATCAACCAGCTGAGAATGCAGGGGGAAATTGTGTTCACTCATATTCTGAGGGAAGGGAATTCTCCGGCAGATTTGATGGCCCGGCAAGGTAGCGGAGCCCAAGTGTCTTCTTCCTTCGCTAATCTTTCCGAGCTTCCAATCCAGGTCAGAGGTTCTATTTTTCTCGATAAGGTTGGCCTAGGTTCGATTAAGACACTACGATGATTTTGCTTTCTTTGTGCAGTTTTCTGCGTTAACGATAGGCCCTCTATTTTATGTAAAGGGGAGCCCGAATGTATAGGGGAATTGGATTAATGAAAAAAATTGAAGGCTAAAAAAAAAAAAAAAAAAAAAAAAAAAAGTACTTAATACCGGTTCAGTCCATTGATGAGTAACTATAGCATTGAGTTTCACATAAAAGGGAAATTAAACGTACTGACCTCGATGTATGGTCAAATTCCCTAAAGAGATTCAACCTTTCAAATATTCCATAGGTGGCCTTCTGACACACCTTTAAAAATTACTCGGACCAAAATGCCCTTGTTTTTGTTTAGGTAGTTGTACAGTTTTTAGGGAATAAGAAGTTACGTCATATTTAATGCCAAGAAAGTGATGTGTGTGGAACCCTTTTTTTGCAGGTGGGCAAGGACGAAATTTGTAGGGCCCAGATTGATGTATGTGTATAATCCATGTCGCCTATCCTTTTGCCGTGTCATTTTAGGGTTAGGGCCCAAATATCATCCTGATCCAAAGCTCGTGTGGGTCACATAATAGAAAATAATGGTGACAATAGAACCCACTGTTGAAACTTTTCAGGCTCACTGTGATGTTTGTTAGAAGTGGACACTACCCAAGTCAGGACTTTTTGGGCCTACGGGGAGCTGACCGACAAGGTGGATGGAACGGATCACCCCATTGTAGGCCTTAGGCTATTGTACCAATGGTTATCCTTTCATTTAATGGTAAAGGAAGTGAACATGTAACTTTTGCAACCCATAAACATTAGAACTACGACCCATATAACATGATAACTACAACCCATGATAACTACAACTCATGAAAACCACGACTCATATAACGTGACAACCACGAACTATGACAACTACGACCCTTACCACATTATAACCATGACCCTTACCGCATTACAACCACGACCCGGGTATGGGTCGTGGTCGCCATATTATATGGGTCGTGGTTTTCATAAGGTAAGGGTCATGGTTGTCATCAGGTAAGGGTCGTGGTTGTCATGTTATACGGGTCGTAGTCTTCATTTTATAGGCCTTGGTAAGGACCAACTAGTAGGGCCTACATTGATGTATTTGAATTAATTCATGCCGCCCATCCTTTTTGCCATGTCATTATAGGGCTAGGTTCCAAATATCAGCCTGATCTAGAGCTCATGTGGACCACATAATAGAAAATAATGGTGACAATTTCACCCACTGTTGATATTTGAGCCCACGTGAGCTCTGGATCAGGCTGATATTTGGGTCTCAGCCCTAAAATGACACGGCAAAAAGGATGAATGGCATGGATTATTCACATACATCAATGTAGGCCCCACTAGATGGTCATTGCCAAGGCCTTTAAAATGAAGACTACGACTCGTATAACATGACAACCACGACCCTTACCTCATGACAACCATGACCCTTACCTCATGAAAACCACAAGACATATAACATGGCAACCACAACCCATACCCGGGTCATGGTTGTAATGTGGGAAGGGTCATGGTTGTAATATGGCAAGGGTCGTAGTTGTCATGGGTCATGCTTGTCATGTTATATGGGTCGTGGTTGTCATGGGTCATAGTTATCATGTTATATGGGTCGTGGTTCTCATGTTAAATTTGGTAAGTGAACATGTAACAACCGTGACTCATATAACATGACAACTACGACCGATATAACATAACAACCATGACCCTTACCACGTTACAACTACGACCCTTATTGCATTACAACCATGACCCGGGTATGGGTCATGGTTTCCATGTTATATGGGTCGTGCTTTTCATGAGGTAAGGGTCGTGGTTGTCATGAGGTAAGGGTTGTGATTGTCATGCTATACATGTCGTAGTCTTCATTTTATAGGCATTGGCAAAGACCAACTAATGGGGCCTACATTAATGTATGTGAATAGCCCATGCCACCCATCCTTTTTGTTATGTCATTTTAGGACTAGGTTCCAAATATCAGCCTGATTCAGAGCTCGTGTGGGCCACAAAATAGAAAATAATGGTGATAATGGCACCACTATTGATATTTGAGCCTACACGAGCTCTAGATCAGACTGATATTTGGGTCATAGCCCTAAAATGACACGAAAAAAAGGATGGGCGGCATGGATTATTCACATACATCAATGTAGGCCTCACTAGATGGTCCTTGTCAAGGCCTTTAAAATGAAGACTACGGCCCGTATAGCGTGACAACCACGAACCCTTATCTCATGACAACCACAACCCTTACCTTATGAAAACCATGACCCATATAACATGGCAACCATGACCCATACCCAGGTCATGGTTGTAATGCGGTAAGGGTCGTGGTTGTAATGTGGTAAGGGTTGTGGTTGTTATGTTATATGGGTCGTGGTTTTTATGAGGTAAGGGTCGCGGTTGTCATGTTTTTCGGGTTGTAGCCTTCATTTTAAAGGCTTTGGCAAGGAACATCTAGTAGAGCTTACATTGATGTATGTGAATAATTCATGCCTCCCATCCTTTTTGCCGTGTCATTTTAGGGCTAAGATCTAAATATCAGCCTGATCCAGAGCTCGTGTGAGCTCAAATATCAACAGTGGGTGCCATTGTCACCATTATTTTCTATTATATGGCCCACACGAGTTCTGGATCAGGCTGATATTTGGAACTTAACCCTAAAATGACACGGCAAAAAAGATGGGCAGCATAGATTATTCATATACATTAATGTAGGCCCCACTAGTTGGTCCTTACTAAGGCCTATAAAATGAAGACTACGACCCGTATAGCATGACAACCACGACCCTTACCTCATTACAATCACGACCCTTACCTCATGAAAACCATGACCCATATAACATGGCAACCACAGTCTATACCCGGGTCGTGGTTGTAATGCAGTAAGGATCGTAGTTGTAATGTAGTAAGGGTCGTGGTTGTCATGTTATATGGGTCGTAGTCACCATGTTATATGGGTTGTGGTTCTTACGTCATATAGGTCGCGGTTGTTACATATCCACTTCTTTTACTACCAAATGAAAGGATAGTCATTGGTACAATAGCCTAAGGCTCACAATGGGGTGATCCGTTCCATCCACCTTGTTAGTCAGCTCCCTGTAGGCCCAAAAAGTCTTAACTTGGGCAGTGTCCACTTTTAACAAACATCACAATGAGCCTACAAAGTTTCAATAGTTGGTTCCATTGTCACCATTATTTTCTATTATGTGACTCACACGAGATCTGGATCATGCTGATATTTGGGCCCTAGCCCTAAAATGACACGGCAAAAAGGATGGGCGGCATGGATTATACACATACATCAATCTGGGCCCCACAAGTTTGGTCCTTGCCCACCCGCAAAAAGGGGTTCCGTACATGTCACTTTCTTGGCATTAAATACGACGTAACTTCTTATTCCCTAAAAAACTGTACAACTACCTAAACAAGGACAGACATTTTAGTCTGAGTAATTTTCAAAGGCGTGTCAGAAGGCCACCTACGAAATATTTGAAAGGTTGAATCTCTTTAGGGAATTTGACCATACATCAAGGTTAGTACAGTCAATTTCCCCACAAAAAGCTAGTGTATAACTGGTCCAAATAGCATAGGACTGGCTTTAGGCCTGGCCTTTATCTTCCCCATTGAACTTGGCCTTGATTTTCTATCCTGAATATTAATAAGGCTATGTTCGGATCCAGGGCCCGACGCAGCGCCATAGCTGCGATTACACTATATTAATTTATTAATATCATGTTACAATCATTAGTAAGATATTAATATTTTATAGCTGTGTTTGGATTGAATTTAGCTAAGGCTACACTATATTAAATTATTAATGTCATGTTACAATCATTAGTAAGATATTAATATTTCATAGTTGTGTTTGGATCAAATTTGTCTGAGGCTGATGCAGTTTCTCTTTTCTTTCACTTGATCTCATTTTGATGGTTATCAAAGTGGGTTTGGAAGTCTCATTTTTAGGGATGGATGGGATGCACACTTGATTGGAAGTCTCAAAAATCATGCTCATGATGCAATCCTAGCCACCCAAATGATGGATATCAAATTAATATTAAAAGTCAAACAATGAGTGGTCAAAACAAGAAGGGAAATATTAGACAGTTACCACTACCGTCTTGTACTGCAGTTTTCTGGTTTATGCTTCATCCATACGAGGGTAAGTGGTTTGGTCAGTCTAGATTCAATCGGGATTCTCTGGTTGCCACAAGCAGAAAAATCATATTTTTGTGCATTTTGATTGGTCTACGTCATCTCGATGTTGTCAATACTACTGCATTAAGTGCCATGTGTGATGATGTGGCCCAATTAGATTGCAACAAGTAGTATTTTTCTCATTTTGGCAAGCAGAAGATCCAGATTCGGCATATGTCCACGTGGCTGAAGAAAATGGGATTCTAAAATGGTGACTATTCAGATAGCAATGGAATCCTTAGCCATCTTTTTTCACAGCCATGGATGGGATGATTAGGATTTCCTGCAAAAGTTTGTCACTTTAGAATGGAAACGGATTGGCTACTCCCCCTCCCACCAGCCAATGGCTGGTGGTTGGTGCTATGTGGGCCCCAAAACTGAGGTATATCCCAACCTCAAGTTGACCACATTACGGGAAATAGTGTTGAATGAACGTCAACAATTAAAAACTTTTGAGGGGCCATAAAAGCTTTGGATCAAGCTGATCTTTGTTTTTTACCTTCATCTGGGCCTATATGACCCAATCAACAGATTGGATGTCAAATAAACAGTACAGTAGGCCTTAGGAGGATTTTAATTGTGGATATCCAATCACTATTGTTTTCCGGTGTTGTGGTCCACCGGAGATTTATATTCCTCTCATCTTTGGGTTCAGACCCTAAAATGATCTATAAAAATAGATGAAACACATACATCATGGTGGGGACAGCCACAGGCTGGTGGCAGGGGGAGTAGCCAATCCGTTTCCCTTTAGAATCACAAGTAATATATGATGGACCCCGATAAATAGATTGATCAAAATATTAATTGAACTCATTTTGTATGAATGACATGGACCGTCCAAATTAAAGTCTAAGATCAGACGGGTCCAGTTCGCAGATTATTATAATATTTGCGTGTAGTGCATAAAATCCAAGCAATTCATTTATTAAGACCAGCTAGCCACTCAAGGATTCCCATCTTGATTGATAGAAAGTGGACAAAAGCATTTAGCTATAATAAAAATTTGCCCACTTTATAAAGAGACCAATGCTTTTCAACGAGAGGAATTCCATTTGGAGCAAATGTATATTGAGGGACCTTAACACTCTTAACACTAACACTCTCCCGCATAGGGGCATACTTGCTAGGAACACTTGACATTATGCAATGATACCATGTCAAACAACCAATCTCTCTAAAAGCTATCAATGTATATCAAGGGACTTAATGTTTATGGTGTGAGTTGTGAGTGTTCCTCCACCTAATTGTGAATTGTCTCTCCACCCACCCTTGCCCAGTATATTACTTGTAGAGTTCCACCCCACATGTGTGGGGAGTGTTGGAATAAAAAATTTATATAGGCCTGGCTCATCTGTCTTGAACCGGCGAAAATGATGAACATAGTGAATTTTATATAGACATAGAACAGTCAATGTGCCAGCCTCAGGCCATGCAAAATAAATTTTTTATAGATCCGGCCCAACTGGCCTGAACCAACAGTTCAAAATCCGGGCATTTGTGCCCCCAATGTTCACCTTGGGCAACCCTGTACAAAAAAGTCCAACAGGTCACCTCATCAAGCAGATTACGATTCATGTTGAATGTGGACCACTTGAAATATTTTCCAAGCTACTGATGGATACAGTACTCAAGTAGCTCACCCCATCATAGATGGACTGTCCTCATTGTTGTGCTGCTCATCTACGCGGTTGGCCCTGCTGATGCATGGATCAGATGTACCACCAGCCTCCCAAAGCTGCCAGTCTGATGCTCTCGATGCTAACTTTACGTAGGTGACTCCCAATGTAGATACGAAAAGCAGCCATCTTGCTAGGTCTGAAGGAATAGGATACTGTCAACTCCATTCAAAGCTAGGAGATTACCCAATCGTGATGATACATGATCTTGAGGGTTTGGATCGACTTTTTTTTTTTTTTTTTTTTTAATTTTTAAATTTAAAGAAAGGTAGACTCATTCCACCTTATTTTATTAATTACATCCATTCGAGCGGGTTCCAACAAAAAGATTTCAGAACACGGCTATCATATACCCGAATTCATACACAAGGCTTTGTTGAAGTCGACCAAAATTAGGAATGTCCGCGTGGTGCAGCAGCAGCGCTGGTGCAGAAAGTGGGGAAAGCTATTGTCGCGCTGCCCATTGGCAATGGATAAACCAGCTCCATCCAGCAGCAGGCGATATATGGAACCAAGAAAACTATGCCCCAGATTGGGTTGTCCTGATAGTCTCTAATTGGGCATTGTCTAACACTAGAGTTCCTCTAATCCTTCTGGGGAGGTCTGCTCGGCATCTGTAGAATCTGTTGGAGCACCCTTCACTGGCTAACCTAGCCAAAGCGTCTGCCACCAAGTTACCCTCACGATAAGTGTGCTCAAATATGAGGTTAATGGGGCGACGCTTATGATGGACGGCTCTCATCCTATACCAGATATTCCATGGACTGGGAGCAGAGGGGTCTCTGGCCGCATCCGCTATGAGTTTGAAATCGGTCTCAACAATAATCTTAGAAAGGCGCAAGGTGGAGCAAATGTCTATGCCATCTACTATAGCCTGCGCTTCCGCAATCGTGTTCATTGCTCTCCCATAATATTTGTGAAAGGCAAAGATTAACCGCCCTGAATGGTCCCTGCATACTCCCCCTCCCCCACTCTCACCTGGGTTTCCTCTCGACGATCCATCAATGTTCGATTTCAGCCAACCTCTTCACGGTTTTGTCCATTTGACTATGAGTGATTTGCCTTCGGGAGGCAACTAACTACTTTCCATCCCAAGAGCCTGTAGGGTGACGGTTTCTGCTAATGAATTCTTGTCTGTCTCTGTATCTGGCATAGTGAAGCCTACTTCCTTCAGCCACCGGGAAACGTTTGTCTGACATCTTATGACCTTCAAATCTGGATGCATTTCGGCTCAGCCATATCTCCCAGGTTATGAAACACGGGGTCAATCCCATTAACTGTTTGAGCTGGTCGCACGGTTTGCCTTTATGGTCCAATGCTTGATCCTTTGTTGGATCGTCTTATTGGAGATTGGAGGAATATAAAAAAGTCGGGTGAAATGGGACCATATATACCTTTCCTGCAATGTTGCTATGACAAAAGAGGTAATCGAGATCCTCCTCATTAGAAGTTGCGGAGTTTGATCGATACGGCTGCCTTGAGAATGGAGGCGTGGGAGCCTTGCACGAACATTGAAGCAATTGTATGAAGAAGTCCCACGATGGACGAGCTGCTCTGCTGTGTGGACTGAATTGAATCTTCCAGACTTGCTGTACCACTGTCGTGCACTGTTTGGATCGACTTATTGCAATGGGTTCAGTGACAGAATTTAATTGAGTTATTATTGCTGAACTATGGTTTACATGAATATAAGTAGGAATTGTTCTAGTGAAGTTACATTTGATGAGAATAACCTTATTCCTCGTTAGGGATTCGGAGTCTTAACCTTATCCCTTGTTTGGGATTTGGAGACGGCTAGTCATGTATACTCTCCTCTCAATCTATTTCCTCATAGGATAGTGACGGTGGTTGCACTCCCACAGTAAACGTTGCCAATATAAAAATAAAATAAAAAATAAAAAATCCAAGCCACCCAAATGGTGGGACCCATCGTAGATAGATTATAGTCCAAAAAACTACAACGCATGTATTCTCCTGACTTACCGATTGGTGGTCATCTAATGGACAATAACAACTAAATTGTAAAGTGTCTGAATTCAGCGAACAAATGTCCATTAATCAGAGGTCAATATTGCCTCTAATCAATCTGATTTTTGGATATGCATAGGCCCCACTAGGGTTGTTTTGGGTGCAGTAAAATAGTGGGATCCGCTCTCACCAAAACGAGCTTCTTTTGGGATGATTTGAACGGATCCTAGTTAAATCTTTTTTTTTTTTTTTTTCCATTATAAATGTTTGGAGGACTTGAGAACAATAAGTGCTCGATTCTATAGGGATTTTACATCTCTAGTGGGATCATTGCTTAGCTAGACATGAGAGTAGGACTTTAAACCCCTCTTACATGACACGTGTGTGCAAGATAAAGGTCATTCTCAAGTCAGCCCCACCATTTTTTTTTTTTTTTAATATTCTGTTTCATTTGGTAGCTGTAACCATACATGTTTTGAGTGTCATTGCAGAAGGCTAAGATAGTCTTATTTATAGGATTGGATCTTCTCTCCTATCATAAAAAAAGCAAGACTACATGGCCTCTCTTTACTTGCACATATTAGCTTGCCCTATTAAAAAGTTTCCTTTTTCTATTGGGCCACTATATGGAAGAAAAGCTAACAAGTCAACATGTTAAGATGTGTCTTGCTTGATTACCCTAAATAAGCCGGCAAAATGGATGGTTAGTATTGCTTGATTATGATGATTCTAGAGATATGCTCCATCCTCAATGGGATACGCAATTTGGATGGTCTGGATAGTTGCACATGAGCATCACATGTGTGAGGATGAGCAACCACCATTTTTCAAAATTAGCCCTTGCCTTGAGAAGATGCCACAGGCAACATAGTCGACCAAGGACTGATGGGTTATAAACATCGACAGCCCACCTACCGGATTCCAATTGCCGTGGGATTCCACGGTAATTAGGAATCGGATGCATCATCAGTCTAGAAGAATGAGTTGAACTTCGAACCACAACACCTGGTTAGCAGTCAACAGCATTCGATGGCCCAGCTCTTCAATTTGTATAGGACGATGGCTCAGGGATCTAAACCACTGATATTAAGGCACTCGACGTGTATCATCCATGCACACAAAATCACCCAGATGAAAAGATCCTCATCCTTTTAGGAAAGAATACATAGTGCCAGCTCACATCCAGCCAAAAAAGAATCCATATAGTAAATAGTTAGGATCTTCCCATCAGTGTGAATCTTCAGTGCAGGGTCTATCCATCGTGAAGTACATCATATACTGTCCAAAATATTAATGGTTTGGATCAGTATGGCTGAACCATGGCCCATTTTTGTAAAAAGTCTCAGCCAAAGGATTTCATCATCTCTAGAATGAGTTGAAATTTGAAACCACAACACCAACTTAATGGTTCATGGGTGAATGACCACAGTTCTTATTTTCCCCTTCCCACAGAGCGCACCATCATTCTCAGATGATGGGGCCATTGCTGCATGAGGACTAATCTTTGCAGAACAGCATGCAATTTCTATAAAAAGAAAAATAGACATGTAAAGCAAGAAGCATTTGATTCAATTAATGTTAATCACTTGGCTTGAATATTCAAGATTCAACCCCCAGCTTAACAACCAACGAAAAACTTACCAGGGACGGATTTCTAAACACATTGCTGACTGGTAAGACATCCCAACCATAGTTCTAAAACTCAATGGCTCAAAGCTCGCTAGTCGACTCAATGAGATTTTGAACCGAGTCAATGGGAACTCGCTCCCGGACATGTGACTCTGCGCAGAATCAACAACTCCACTCGAGTCAGCTTGACAATTCAGCCAATCCACTGTGACTCACCCAATCTCGAGCTCAATCAGCTATGTTTTTGTTTATAAAAAAGAAAATGCCACTGCTTTTAACTCCTGACCTTCTCCAATGGAACAGAAGCCAGCAACCAATCTGCCATGAACAGTAGATACGCTAAATTAGCAATTTTCATTTATATTCACAAAACACTTATTGCTACTATATACTTCTAATTTAATTATTAAAATACTGAGTCAAGTCCAGCATAATTTAATTTAGACGTGCGCTTGGATTCCTAAAATACAGTTATTGACAAAAGAATCATTCCTCAAAAATAAATAAATAAATAAATCTTTGTTAGAAGATACACTATGATTATTACTAAATAGTCTAAAAAAATAAAATGGTAAAAACAAAGAAGAAAAAGATAACCATCTGGCCCTGAGTCATCATCACCCCCAAGCTACCACTCAGTGGAGATCATGGGCACTCCATAGAAAGAGCCTGTTACCCAGTAGAGAAAATGCAGAAAAATGATGGCATATCATCGCAGAATCCAAATCACAAATGAATCATATTCTCTCGGGATTATTAAAAAACACAGATTAGGCAGATTAATACATTAAGAAACTCTGAGCTTTGACACCACCATATTATTTTAGGGACATTAAAACAAGTTCAATAACAGCTTTCAATATTCCAAAAATAAAAATAAAATAAAATAAAAACGTCACTGTAAATGTCAGATCATTGTCACACCTGTGCCACAATTCAGTATCCCACATAATGTAGCTGAGGGTGCGCGTATCTTCAAATCAAATACTGTCACCAGATAGGAACTTAACTACCACTCATTAAGTATTCAATCCTGTTGTATGGTTTGAGACCTCTTTTTTTTTTTTCTTTTTTTCTTTTTTGAGAGAGAGAGAACCAAAAACATTTATAGAGAGAGAGAGAGAGAGAACCAAAAACATTTATAAAAATAAAAAATTATAAACAGAGCGCCAAGAAGCGCAAGAGCTATACAAAAGGAGGCCAAAGCCATATACAAAAATAATAGCAATAATAACAATAATAAATCCCCGCCCAAGACTACAAAATAATAATAATAGTAATAAAATTACATTCAATATTCCCATCCAAGCACAAAGCCTAATCCAGGCCCCTTGCATGCATCTTGACCCACCCCAAAGCATGACTGAAGTTCCTAAAGCACCTTCTGTTATTTTCTTCCCAAATCACCCAAAGACCCACCAGCAAGTAAAGCCGCCAAATGTCTTTCTTCCCCTTTCCAACCTCCATTGTGCCAACATAAAAGATGGTAGCCAGCAGAGTTCGGTGAGTCGTGACCCAAGAGACAAAACTTGAGAAGCAAAAAAATCCATAACGTTCTAGCAAAAGGGTAGTGAAGAAATAGATGATTAACCATTTTGCAAATAGACCATGCACATGATGCAAATATTTGGAAGCACCATCCCCTGTTTCTGAAGATTATCCAGAGTCAAAACTTTGTCCCTTCCCACTAGCCATACAAAAGCTGCTACTCTCGGCAGAACTCCATAACACCAAACATACTCTGTATTGATGATCCCATCTGATCCACTACAACTGCACCAAATTATAGAAAGACTGCAAGTGTGTCCCAAGTGCACCTTTCTTTTTTAACAGGTCGTGTAACAAGAGTGCCTCTTTAAACATGTCCTGCGCAACAAACCATGACAGCAGCTTTTATACCTGCAAATTCTTAAGTTACATACTATTTGTCCACGAATTCAGGGCTCTGCTCAACCACCAATGTACTGGACATCTGGGGCCCATGGTCTGGTGATCTGAACCATTGGTCTAATGCCTCATTGATGGAGACTCCTTCGAAATGTTCCAGAATGGAATATCCCCAATCTTCATACGAAGGTCTGTAACAAGATGTTTCCAAGAGAAAATACAGCAATGATCTACATTTGAAGGGAAAAAGACTAAATACAAAGGCTAGGTAGGATCTTCTCATCTTGGAAATTGCTACGGTCATCACCAATCTTGGGGCAATCAGATCAACAGATTGGACCAGCAACCCATGAACACAATGTACAGAATCGTGCCCATAGGAAAAATATAAGGCCGCTGGTGAACAGAACCCATGAACCTGGTTGTTTGCTAATAAGCAAGAAAAGCATGACTCAGCCCCAGACCTCTGCTAAAGCAAGTCTCAAGTATGAATTTGAAACACCAGATTTTGTGCATGTACCTGAGCTCTCCAATAATGGTGGTGATGGAGCCAGAGGGGCAGAAAGCGATGATGAATAGTGGCATTGCCACATATGAGGAACTATCCTTGATGAGAGTAATCAGCTTCCCTAAGTCAGTTCTCACATTCCATATGAGTTCCTCTTTTTTTTTCCATCGATGATGATGATGATGACAATGATAGCCACGATGGTGATTGAGCCTTCCAGTATTTGACGGTTGAAGAAGCTTATCAGCTTTTGACGGCATCACTGTGGACATTGCCAATAACTTTCATACACAGACTCATATCATATGAAGCAGGCCTTATATTTTCCAGTTAAATTTTAATTTACCACCAACCGGGACCCTCATTTCACAGGCCGCACCCCAACAGTCCTGACACGGAACCGATACTGAGGTTGCACATCTTCTGCTTCATCTTCCTCTTCACTAGAATCATCTTCAACCCGGTCCCACCGCGAGTAGTCCAGGCCTGAATGACCTTTCGGTTTTGGGATTGCTTCCCATCCTTTGGGATGTAAATCAGAGTGCTCAAGGCTCTGAGCCTGTGGTACAGGGAGTTTGGAATTATTGCTTCGAGTCTCAGCTTTCTGATCTGAGATTACTGCTGCACCTAGTGCTTTCTCTTGTTGAGCATCAGCTTCCATTGTGTCTTCTTCAAGCTCAGCCTCCACTGATTCTTCTTCTTCAAGCTCAGCTTCGATCCCTTCTTCTTCAAGCTCAGCTTCCAGTGCTTCTTCTTCGAGCTCAGCCTCCAATGCTTCTTCTTCAGATTCAGGTATCGGAGCGAGTGACTTCGCAAGCATAAAGAATGCCCAAGTTAGTTGATCAGGAAGGTACAAAAGATGATTTACATCAAAATTTTCTTCCAAACCTCAATTCGCATGAGCAAATAAGGAATGTAAGTTTTGCTAAGCCCACGTGCACCTCTCCAATCCATGCACACCTGTACATGCGGCCAGATGTTCTAACCTGGCTTGTAGGACTCATGCAGATTTGGGCATCTGTAGAAAACATGCCCTTAAAAAAATCACATCCAGTCCATTCGTCAGGGGATGACATATTTATGTTGAATGTAGGCCACTGAAAGTTCTTCTGAGCCGCCCACCTGATGGGTTGATCAATCATATCTTTTAGACAGGTCAAATAGAAAATGTGGGCCTATCTTATGCATTGATTGGATGTCCAACACAAGTGTTGATGAGCATTTAGGTGCATGTGAGCTCTTAGCAAAATGCTAGGATTAGTTTGGGTGTTCTAAGCTTTTGGCAATGGGGGTAAAATAAGAATAAAGTTGGGGGAGAAAAGAATGATGGAAAGCCATTTCATGCTTTTTTTCGATTTTCCAACCTGCCCAAATCCACAAGGGATTGGTTCCACAAAATAGAAAATAAAATCATCAATCTCTGAAATTGGCTGAAACCATGTAATAACCAGTGTTTCAGATATCAATCTGTTAGAGAGTGAAGCAAGGAAGAGGGATACCAATTGTGTCTTTAGTCGAGCTTGAAGGTTATGGTACACATCAGAAGAAGGGTTCAGCTCTATAAGCCTATTGACATCAAAGAGTGCTGATTGGTATTCCTTAAGGGTGACCAGAGTCTGTGCACGCAGCATCAAGGCTCCAGTGTGATTGTGATCCAGCTCAAGCACTGATGTACATTCTTCTGCTGCCTGAGAGGATAATCACTATGTTAGTTACATCAAAAAAGCCCCAACAGCCAAACAAAGTCATTGATTTCATGGTTTATGTTGCATGAGAGAAATACAAGGATATATGTGCCAAAGAGAATTGAGAGGCCCCTTTTGAGATGCTGCTGTTTCTGGTTCAAGTGTGTGGGATCCAGGCATACAGCAGGCAGGCTCCACCATGAGCATGCCCTTGCCCAAAATTCATGCCGATCACTTATCAGATGGGCCACACACGTATGTTGAGGGTGGAGCTTTGGTCAATTTATCTCAACGATTGATTTACACATGCACCACCATATCTGATGAAAGGACCAGCCTGATTTTGGGTCAGAACATGTCCATGATGGAGCCTGCTCAACAAGGAGCTCACATATGCGTTCCACACTTGCAGGTGTGCTACGATGAGAACTCTCAATCCTCATCAAGCAGATATCATTAGCAGAGCTCAAACTGTACACTTTCCATATAACTAAGGCCTTTCATACTAAAGAATAAATTATTACTAACATCCAAAATAAAAACACAATTGCCTACTCCCAGCATTGGAGGAAGCTGGAAATGCAAGTCCACCTCTTGTTCTTCGAGGCATTCCTCAACTACTGCAAGCAATAGGAAGCAGGAAGAACAGAAACAAAATGAGGAAAGACAAACTATTTTAGAGACTGGAAGCATTTAGGAACTGTGAGATTTTCAAGTGGGGCACTGCAAGTAGAAGATTCACATTCCAGATATGTCAGTAGAGTAATTGAAATGGGCATTCTTTTGATTCTCAAAGATGTGGGAGTGCCGTATAACATTTCCATCTGGTTCATATAGGTAATCTTGTACACAGTCAGCATTTAAAAGTAACAGAAAAGTTGCTTTCTTTCAGCTGATAACATTTTTAATCTTTTCAGCTTATGACATTATCCATCTGTTAATTATAATGTTAATTTTAATTATAAATTTTGGATCTTTCTTCTTTTCTTCTTGCTCTTAGTTTTTGTTGAAACGGGAACTACCGATTTATTTGTGTTTCTCTAGATTTTTGCTTATGAAAAGGACAGAACCTAATATCATATATGGTCAGGATGTTTTAGATGTCTCTTAAGTAAATTAGTACGCATGGCACATGTAACACATGTGATAAGTTGACTCATGGAAAGTGGTGGAGAAGCAATTCAAAAGGGGGTATTATTTGATAATTTAGTAGTGGACCTAATTTGATAATGTAGTAGTACTCTCGGTTTTTTTTTTTTCTTCTTCTTCTTCTTCTTCTTGTTTTGAAAAGGTTCCTATTGAAGTATTTCATCCCTTGGAAAAGGTTATCGCGACTATACAAAATCAACGGAAAAGAATCAAATGCTCAAAGGGATAAAATATACCAATCTAAGACATTGTTTCTTTGTATATACCCCATCTAAGGTGATACCATCGTATATAAACAGTTTGGATCATTGGAAGACGACCCAGATCCAAAGGCCAAAATCCCAATTCTATAGCAATACAAAGATGATATATTTGAGCAAACCTTGATTTTGTGTTGGTGTAGGACACACATTTACGGCTACTGACATCAACATTTAAAAGTGTCAAAAATGCCATTAACTTTGGTTCAAATCCCTTCCCATAACTTTGAAGATCTAATGTTTATGACCCTCCAAAATTGAATTTATGCGGCCCCAGCTCCAAAAAAAAACAATCCATTAAATAACATTTCAACAGTCACCTTCAATATACAAGGCTGTGGAAAAAGATCAGCAAAAATTAACTAGCCTTCAACCACATAGCCTGAAGAACTTAATGGTATGCCCTTAGGCCTTTTTTTTTTTTGAAGGAATCTGAGGTGAGGACATGAAAAATTGTAATCATGATTTGCAAACAAAGAGAAATGCAATCGATAAGGATGGAAATGTTATTGAGGGTTCCTCTCCATTACTAAAAAATGAAAACAGTGATTTTGTGGAAAACAAATTCTTTTTCCTGTTTGGATCACATGCAAAGATTGGATTCCACGAAATGGTATTGAAGAATGACTCCAAATGGTCACCTCATATCTTCCAAACAAATTCCAGCGGCAAGATGACTTTTTTCAAGAATCTCGGTTACAATTTTTCTCTGTGTCAGGATGTAAATGGAATTGAGGATCCTCACTGCCTTTTACAATCCAAACAGTGGAAACAGTGATTTTGTGGAAAACGAATTCTTTTCCGGCAAATTCCTATCCAGTAATTAGGAGATCTTAATTGGAGATTCATACGGAGTTTAGCGAGTCTTTTATGGTATATGAAAAGGGGATTAGTTTAGGAGGTAAAGCATTCCAGTTTCATAAGTTATGTGAGTTTTGTAAGTATTTGTATTAGTAATTTTGATTTCAATACGGGCATGTTTGGATACATGGAATTCAAAGGGAAACAAAGGAAAATGGCAATAATTATCCAATGATGTTTTCCATGAGAACTATTGAAGCATGGATTCCAATTTTGAGTTCTTGTTTGGATAGCAAGCGGAATCCTATATTCCTCTCACAGTACTCACCTAGTTTCTTGTGACACGAATTCAAATCATGGAATGGTGTGATGATTGGTGAGTAGAATACACCCATTTTTGTGTTGTCCAAACAGCACAAAATGTCACACCAAACGAGAACCCTTTTCCTTTTCCATTGTTTGGAATGGATCAATGGTTTCCAAACATGGCCTAAAGTTATTTCTCCCTCTTTATTCACTCTTCAGGGTTTCTTTCTGATTCAGGTATCCAAATCTCATTGATTCAATAACCAAATTGTATCAGAATGTGATCAACCATTGCCTTGATAACCAAATTGCATCAAAATGTGGTCAACCAAAAAAAGGAAGCCAATAATTAGAAATGCATGGTTTCTTTAACACAAATTATCAAGATTCAAGAGTCACATTTTATTGGCCATGGCAGTCAAAGAAAAAGCCTCCACTCTCAGAGGTAACTGAATCCCCCACACCTTTGCACAAAGGACACTCCTCAATGCTAGAAAGTGATGGTTTGCAGAATGTCTTTGAAGAGAAGCACCATTTGAGGTGCCCTTCATATCTTTTGATCCTCCTCCATTTAAAATATACCTCCATTAGAATGCCCATAAACTTGTCAAAGGACACAATCCCATCATCTTTCAGATTCAGGCAGACCATGGCGCTCCACACAAGAGGTCCACCTAGGTATTCATGGTAATCCTCCACCATGGCATATCCACACATGGATATGGAGTAGAGAGATTGAACTAAAGTGGCATGGGTTGCCTCTCCAACCCACAGGTCCTCCTAAACAGGCTCACTCAATCTGACATGTAATGAAGACCATTCTTCTTCATTTTAATTACAATTCCTCATTATTACCAAAAAAAAAAAAAAAAAAAAAAAACACAGTCCTATTCATGATTTCCCAAAACACACTCACTCAATCTGACATGTAATGAAGACCATTCCTCATTGTTACAAAAAAAAAAAAAAAAAAAAAAAAAAAAAAAAAAAAAACAACTGTCCTATTTATGAGTTGATCTCAATATTCAAATGAAAAAGTGAATGTCAAGGTTTAGGTAGAATTTTGGTGGCTTTAAAAATTTTGACTTCGGCCAATCCTTTTGCTTCTTTTCAATCCAAGAGGCACAGTAACAATACTCATGCTGAATCTTTGAATAGTATTGTTCAAGGTTTTGGTTTGCACAAGTGTAATCAATAGTTTAATTATCCTAGCTGTTGATATGATGGGTCCCACTCTAGATGGACCCAGCACAAAAATTACCCAGGACAGGAAAATCCAGACAGTTTAATAGGTTGCCCAACAAACAGACAATTAAGAAAGAAAATACAGCAAAGTTCATACTTCAACCAGGAAAAGATCAATTAGTCAATAGCTATGATCTTCCAATCAGGGCATTTCTAGATTATCAGCCATCCAAGGTGAGGAACATCATATTAATGGTTTCGATGATCGAACCTTGGGCCCCACTAGCACGAACAGAATTTTGCAACTCCTGGCCTGAGCTTTCTACAATACCTCTTAATCGAAAGGTCTGTACATGGGCCACGCAATATATGGCCCACTGGATGACAGTTCTGGTGGGCCCCATGTATGCTAGAGTACTGTACATGGAAGATGTACCATCATAAAATCGGCATTTCAACTCATCTAAATAAACAAAGGATAACAAAAGGGTTTTAAAAAACCATTCATAGAAACAAATATGTGATCGATCATCTCTTTAAACAGTTGGAATCACACCTTCTTGAAATCATGCAATTTCAAATAGCACGCCGCCCGGTTGCTGTGAAGTGCAATCTTCTGTGCCTTCGTCTTTGCCATCACAAGTGCTTCAGTGTAAAACCCTAGGGCCTCATCATGCCGTCCGTCTTTGTAGAGCTGATGTGCTCTTTCGATCCTGTTGAATGCTACCGCCACTGCTGATGTCATTATCTTTTCTAACCAATTCAATACTCTGCAAGCTAATATTATCAAAATCCACAAAAACTGAAATGCAATCAATTAAAGGAAACATAGAGTGGAAGACACAGATATTGGACATGATATGCAGAAGGCAATCAATGAAGCTAAGAATCCACAATCAAAACCAATCTCAATTGCAAAATCTGGGAAATGAACAGCCAGGGGTAATTATACTTCCCTCAACCGTTTCAAAACTCAACCATAAGATTTGAAAACATAATATATATATATATAATTTTTTTTTTTTAAAAAAAAAAAAGGAGAAAAGAAGAAGAAGAAGAAGAAGAAGAAGAAGAAAAGAAAGCAAATGAGATCAGGATCGATTAAAAATCAAAAGAAGATGAGATTCACAATGCATATGGAGCAGAGAAATCACAGAAAGTGACTAGTTAATGGAGAGATTCGGATGAGAAAGATGGATGGAGTGTGAGGACAAGAACAAACCCTAGACATTTTTTATTAGAAAAAATGAGATAGGTAAGTTGGACATGATCCCAATACCTAATGTGGGGGCATTTTCACACCGGGCTCAAGTGGGTGGCCTGTGGGATGCAGGGGCACACTCGGGGTGGGTGGCCCGCAGAACCCATGGATTTGGGACCCGTGTGAGGTGAGTGGCTCGTGTGAGGTGGAGCCCATGGATTTGGGGCCCACGAGGGGGTGGAACTCATGGATTTAGGGCTCACAAGGAGGGTTCGGCGGAGGACCTAACCCATGGATTTGGGGCCTGGGCTATGAGATAAAGGGATTAATTTGCCATGCTCTATCAGTTTGAGCTTTTGGAGCAAGTGGTTAATTGTCCTGCATCAAGACCTCAATGTTGAAATGCACTTTTTTCTTCATGTACCTTCTCTACATGGAGCTAGGGTGCAAACCTAGTTCCACTTAGTACTTGAACCAATCAAATCGTTTGTAAGACTATAACTCAACCAACAAGCATATAGGCTAAACAAAGCTCCCATGCAAGGTATTCCACAGCAATAATGGTGGACATAACGGGCAGCACTATTACCACTACAATACGAGCCATGATGGCCTTTTTTTTCTTTTTCTTTATAAAATAATAATAATAATAATAATAATATTTCAATCTCTTTTTTTTTTTGGAAAGGTGAGAACTTTATTAATCAAGAAAAGAGCTACAAAGTGGAAAAGGAGAAACAGCACAATGAAAAGAAAAGGAAACTACAGAAAAGGAAAAAACGAAACCAAAAAAAAAAAAAAAAAAAAAAAGAAGAAGAAGAAGAAGAAGAAGAAGAAGAAAGCAAGAAAGAAAACATACAAACATCAGTCTCAAGACCGACCCAAACCCTAACCAAGCTATCGATGGAGCCAAGACCGCAAATCGAGAAAACAACCGCCAAAGAAATAATCAGATTTCTAAAACACCAATTATTTATTTCGGCCCACACAGCCCAAAAGACTACTAAAGGAGGATTCTCTACTTCCTCTTTCTTAAGGCCCCTTCATGATCCACATACCAGATGCAAAAGAGTTGATCCGCAGACACCAGCATTGCCCACGACACTCCTGCCAGGAGCATTACGCTCTACCAAAGCTCTGATGTGAATGGGCAGTGGATAAACAGATGATCCGTTGATTCCTCCGCACATAGACAAAGGAGATAAGAAACATTGAGAAGGCGCATGCTCCTTTTTTCTCAAACTATCCATCGTTAGGACACTGTTTTGGCCAACCAACCAAACGCAGCTACTTTTGGAGGGAATCCATAATGCCACACAGATCCTGTGTGACAGCAAGAGATAGAAACAGCAAGGGCCGCCGGAGACTTGTAGAAAGATTGGACCATGAATAATCATAGAATTGGCAGCAATCATCAAATGGAGTCCTACAGGTTAGGTGAGGAAGAAAAGTCATGGAGACAGGAACAAAGAAGAATATAAACTCCTGAATTTTAGAGGCCATAAGGTTTCTTCTAAATGGTGGGAGCCAAATGCCCCCGCCCCCATAATGCTCAAAACAGTCACCTACTACTATATTTGAATTTGGAATAACAGCAGAAAGGGCTAGGAACGAGTCAGCCAAGGTGGGGGAGCCACACCAAAGGTCCAACCAAAATCTAATTTTGAAGCCATTCTGAAGGGAGAAAGACACCTTTTCAAAGACTCTCGGGGCTACTTTTGTTATTCCTTTCTAGATGAAGGAGGCACGATACAGAGAGGATTCTTTGGTCCACCACCCTTGTGATGAAATGCCATATTTAGCCACTAAAATTTGGCTCCATAGACTTTTCATCTCAGTTCCAAGCCTTCCAATGCATTTTCTCAAATTAGCATTTATTCAATGTTCCAAGCCTTCCAAATCCATGATAATGGGCTTTCTCAAGATCGAGCTTACAAAGAAGTCTTGATCACCTCTCTCGCACATAGGAATCCAAACATTTATTAGCTATCAGAACACAATCAAAGATCTCTCTCCCTTCCACAAAGGCAAAATGAACGGGAGAAACTACCTTAGAAATAACAACCCTAAGTCTTTGGCTCAGCACTTTGGCCAGGATTTTATAAGGACTTCCGAGTGAGCTCATGGAGCGGAAGTCTTTCAGGTTTTGGGCTCCTTCTAGCTTGGGAATTAGGGCGAGGAATGTACATACCAACTCGAAAGACAATCGATTATGATTATAGAAATCCAAAATAAACAATTGTAAATCAAATTTCGCAATTTCCCAAAATGATTGGAAAAACGCTATTGGGAATCCATCTGGACCAAGCGCTTCATCCCTCCCTAGCCCCCAAGCTGCTTCCTTAATTTCTTCCAGCTATATGGGCCTTTCTAGATTCATCGCATCTTCTTCCGACATCAAATTAATATGCAAATCATCAATGCTAGGATGGGCCACTTCATCTGAAGCCAACAATTTCGAGTAGAAATCAACAATAGAGCTACAAATTGTGTTCTTATCCAACACCGGAACCTCGTCTATTGAGAGAGAGAAGATAAATTTTGTTTGTGATCTGGCATTAGCTATATTGTGAAAAACTTAGTATTACAGTCTCCTTTCTTGAACCAAGTAGCCCTAGATCACTAACGCCATTTTATCTCCTCCTCCTTCAATCTTGAACAATATTCAAACAAAAGATTAGATCTAGCAGCCATTTCCTCCTCTGATAATTGGCCACATCTAAATCTTGAATTGCTGCCGTTACGGGCCATTTTTTCTATAACGGCCGTTGCATAACCATTTTGGTATACCATGCTCCCATGTCTGTAAAAAAGGATGGTGGCTCCAGGATCATGTACATTGGTCCCTTAGAGTAGTCTGGACTACAAATGGATCATGTGAAGAAAATGACATTGAAAGGATGATGGATGTGAACTGCTGCCATTTTTTAATTCTACCATATGCTTGAAATAAACAATTGGATGGTTAGGATTATCCAATTGTTGTAATTATAGGACCACGGTTCATCCATGGTGGATCCTGAGCATTGTATAGTAGCAATAATCATACCCAACTAGGCATGGTAGAGATTGATGTATGATCGCTGGTACTAGGCATGTCTCTACCATAGATGTGATAGTGAACATGATTATTTCAATTGCCTCGTGTTTGTCATGCATGCCTCCTTTGGTAGAAGATTAGCATTTGGAAGCTGTATAACACTGGCAGTCCAAATCAGTGATCATGTATGCCGTGTTTGGTAATGGTTGGCTTGTGAATCGACAAGCAAGTGCACTACATGATTTTCTAAATAACCTCCCACATGTTGTGCCAATCCCCTTTGATGGATTTGCTTAAAATTGCTTATCATTCCAATGGATGAGCAAAACCAACAGTCCAAATCAACAACGACATGAACGGCGAAGATTGCTCGTGAATCAGTTCAGAATTGATTGGCCAAATAATCATAGAGGATGCAAAAGAAGACTTTTTCAGTAGAAGAAGCTTTGGTAGATGCACATTCATGCTTATTAGTCTAGATTTCCAACATTTCAACAAAAGAAGAAGCAACCCACACTGGCACTGACCCACCAAATAATCAAAATCTCACATTGGCACTAGTTGGTAAGAGGATATGAGCAGAGCAATCGTTGTTGCTGCTGTCGTTGGGCATGGAACTAAGAGGTACCAAGTGATACTTATGCCAAGGAAATCAACAAGGTTATCATCAAACCATGAAATGTAGACCGCTGATCTGATAGCCCCACCTCTGATGGAAGGTTCAAAAAAAAAAGCCCTTATGAGATAATCCTAACCCTTTGAACTAAAAGATGGTTAGGAAGAAAATTAGGCGAGCAGAGATTGAATTAAATGATAGGAGAGATGGGACGTCTACTGTCCTCGAAATATGACTTATCTTTAGGGAATCCGCCATCCAAGTTGGGACCTAACAGATTAACGGTGTGAATCACCCAGATACGTACCGCCAATCAGATAAAGTTAGATTCAGAGAATAGAGAACAAATTCGTGGTTCCACTGTGTATTTACCGGCAAAAGAAATTAAAAATAATAATAATAAAATAAAAAATAAAAAATCAATCTTTTTGTTAAGATATGAAAGTTCCAGAAAAAAAGATGCGATTTTGTTACACATGAGAAGAGAAGAAGAAGAAAGATGATAAGTTACCTCAGATTTAGAAGGGCAGCCGAAGAATAACCTCTCTCTCTCTCTCTCTCTCTCTCTCTCTCTCTCTCTCTCTCTCTCTCTCTCTCTCTCTCTCTCAGGGTGCGTATTGCTATATAGCTGTTTCCTTCTTCGTCTTCCCAAAGGCTAGGTCTGGGTTCTTCTGTGAGAGAGAGAGCTCTGGATCCCCGCGAGAGAGAGAGAGAGAGAGAGAGAGAGAGAGAGAGGTGGGCGTTTGGACGGAAGGGGAGCGGATTAGGCGAGGCAAGGGTAAGCGGGACGCGGCTTCGGTGGATCTCCGGATAGACAGAGGTCGGTGGATCCCTGACTACGTGGCCCATCTTCATGTATTTTTATTATATCCACGCCGTCCATCCGCTTCACCAGATAATTATAGAGAATTAGCTCAAATTTGAAGAAGATTCCAATACCAAGTGGACCACACCGTAAGAAACAATGGTGATTGATCATTAGAAACTTCTCGTGGGCCACGAAAGCTTTCAATCAAGCTAATATTTGTATTTTTCCTTCATTCGGGTCTTAGTAATCTCGACAACAGGTTAGGAGTGGACCTCAGGAAGTTTTTAACGGTAGGCATTCGATCACCATCTTTCTCTGTGGCATGGTCCACCGGAGATCTGAATCGTGCATTTTTTGGATTATACCGTAAAATGATAGACAGCATGGATATAAGACACATACATCACGGTGGACCCTACAGTCAGGGATCCAACCTCGGTGTATCTGGGATCCACGGAAGTCGCGTCCGAGAGGTAGGCTCGTATCTGATATGGCAGGTATAAACAGCTTATTGGGTCAGGCCCTGACCGTGGGAAACGGATTGGCTACTCCCCTTTCCACCATCCATGGGCTGGTAAGTCGGTGCTCTGTGGCCCCACCATGATGTGTGTGCTTCATCCATGCCGTCCATCTATTTTTATAGATCATTTATAGCGTGAGAAAAAAAAATAGGTATATCTCAATCTCAAGTGGACCATATTACAGTAAACAGTGTTGAATGAATGTTAACCATTAAAAATGTTTTGGGCCATAAAAGTTTTGAATCAAGCTGATATTTATTGTTTCTTTCATTTGGATGTTTATGACCTAATCAAAAGATTGGATGTTAAATAAATAGTACTGTAAGTCTTAGGAGGATTTTAATGGCAGATATTCAATCATTAATTTTTTCCTGTGATGTAGTCCACCTAAGATTTATATCCCTGACATTTTTTGTATCAAGCCGTGAAATGATCCCTAAAAAGGGATGAATGAAATCTATGAAATACATACGTCATGGTGGGGCCCACAGAGCACCGACCACGAGCCACGGGGTTGGTGTCAGGGGGAGTAGCCAACCCGTCTCCCTGACCGTGCGGACGATGGGGTGCACCTCGTACGAGGACAACCATCCGTTTTGCCTTCTGGTCTCAAAAAAGAGGCAGATCGAAATCTCAGGTCGACCACACAGTGGGAAAACAACTGTGATTAAATGCAGACCATTAAAAACTTTCTAAAGCCATTGGTCCAACCATTAAAAATAAGGCATATACAAATCTCAGGTGAACCACACACCACGGGAAAGTAACGGTGATTGAACACCCCATGAAAAGCTTTCCAAGGCCCCTTGGAATATTTATCTGCCATCCAATCCTTCCATGAGGCCTCATTGATGTGTACGAAGGGAAAACACAAATGGCAACTGATTCAAAACTTTTGTGCCCTCAGGAAGTTTTCAATTGGAATTTAATCCCTCATGTGTAATCCACCTGAGATTTGGATTTGCCCATTTTTGGATCATGCCTTAAAAAGAGTTGGCAAAATGGATGGACAGCATAGATGTAAATCAAATTGGCCCACGGTGGAGGGCCGAACGTACTAAGCTGCGACAACCCCCTCACTAGATCCACCCCCACGGTGTCAGCACACAGGCACTCACGTTTTTTAATCTTTTTCTTTAGTTAGAATTCGTACGAGAATACAGGACAGTCAAAAATGTAATATGTTTGACCAGAGTTGCCATTAGTAAAATAAAATTTATAATTCACAGTCAATAAAAAAATTTCATAAATTTGCTTTTAGATTTGGAGAAGTCCAATTTGAGTAACTCTTAAGGGTTTGATTTACATTTATAAATTTTGAATTAGTACTTGGCCATGGAAAACGGAAGCGGATTGCGTTCTGCACTGCATCGACGTTAATCTGTCTAGAAAGGGCTTTGTGGGGCCACTGTGACGTATGGGTTTTATACACACTGTTCATCCATGTTCTCCAATCATTTTAGGGTAAGAACGGAAAAATGAGGTAGATCCAAGGCTCATGGTGGGATTGAATGCCCAACATTAAAAACTTTGGGAGTTAATATTTGTGTTGTCATTACGAACATGTTGGATTGTAGATAAACGTCACGCTTGGCCCTAATGAAGGTTCTAGGATGTTTTCAACAGAGAGTGTCATTACCATCATTGCTTCTTGTGTTGTGGTCTATTTGAACTTTGGATCTGCCAAAATTTTTAACTCATACTGTAAAATGATAGGCAAAAATGAATGGATGGAGTGGATAAAACCATAAATCATGGTGGGTCTCACATAACTTCTGCCTGGATGGATTATTGTCCAAGCCGGGGCAGTAGACAATTCATTTTCCTGAAAAATAGTGGAAATTGAATGCCTATCATTGAAACCTTCTTGTGGCAGCGCGCAAAAGTTTTGGATTAAGATGATATTTGTGTTTTACTCTCTTCCACATCTACATGACCTTATAAAATGATTGGATGACAAATAAACATCACCATGGGCCTTAAGAAGGTTTCAACAGTAGAGCTGATTATCCAACTATTTTCTAGTGGTGTGAATCAATACTTTAGCCTTGGATATGCTTCAATTCCAAGCTCATCTCTTAAAATGAGCTAGTAAAACAGTTAGATCAAACACATCACGGTGGGCCCCACTAGATTTACTCACTACTCAATCCATGTCACAAAGGTCAGGGAATGCATTTCCATCTTCTAAGTGCAAGGTGTCTCTTCAAATCAAAGAGAGAGAATGGCTTGAAGAAGGTGGATCCCTCCTGGGTCAAAAAGGGAGAGATTTGATGGATTTTTTTTCCCGTCGTCGACCGATCGTGATCCCTGCTCGACCGGTCGAAGGCTGGTGGTCGACCAGTCGTGGAGTCGAGTCGTGGCACGAGTCAAATTCCTGCGACTGTAGACTATTTTTCTCCGGGGTGCTCGGCCAGTCGAAGGAGGTGCTCGACCGGTCGTAGGTGGCTCTCGACCGGTTGTAGACTCGGTTCGACCAGTCGAGGTTACGCAGATTTGTTCCGCGATTTTGTGCAGATTTCGTGTCGCAAGTCCTTTCACAACTGGGATGCGGAAAGGAGTTTCCTAAAACTTTAAATAGGAGTTCCTAGGGTTTTCTAGGTAGAACAAAAGGGTTTCTTAAAGCTTTACAAAGAATATGCTAAAAGGTTTAGGGCTATCAAAGGTGAGAGAGAGAGAGGAAGCTTATAGAAGGGAAATTATGCTCATGAAGGTTATCTACTGTGCAACCTATATCTCAGCACTTCTATGTCCTCGTAATCGGTGAGATCTCTCTGTTTTTCTTTTGTTTCTCTCATTGTTTATCCACTCCTGCGTGAGTGAAGAAGTTTGTAACCTTCTACTTCATAGTGGCTTGTTGATCTGGACGAGGTCCCATGGTTTTTACCTCTTTGAGGGTTTTTCATGTAAAAATCTCTTGTGTTTGTGTGATTGATGCATTGATTATTTTCATTATTTTATTATCCATAATTCTGGTTTATTCTGGAGGGCTAGATCCTAAGGTTTTGTGCAAGGCCCCCAACAAAGTGGTATCAAAGTTAAGTTCATTGAACAGGTAGGATCGGTTTTGAATTATGGAAGATGGCTCATCAAGGATGATCAACCTCAATGGTTCTAACTGGACCATATGGAAGGCTAAGATGGAGGACTTGCTTTATTGCAAGGACCTATATTCTCCAATTTTAGGCATATCAGCAAAATCCAAGGATATGACTGATGATGATTGGAAGAGATGGACCGAAAGGCAGTGGGGTTTATTAGACAATGGTTGGATGATTCAGTGTTTCACCATGTGTCTACGGAACCCTTAGCCGCTAGCATATGACTGAAATTACAAGGGCTGTATGAGAGGAAGACAGCCGATAATAAGATTTTTCTGATAAGGCGACTTGTGAATCTCAAGTTCAAGGATGGTGGTTCTGTGGCCGAGCACATGAATGAGGTCAGCAATATAGTGAACCAACTCTCCTCTATGAAGATGGTCCTGGATGATGAATTACAGGCTTTACTTTTGCTTAGTTCATTGCCTGACAGTTGGGAGACATTGGTGGTGTCTCTAAGTAACTCCGCGCCAGACAGAAAGATATTCATGGAACAGGTAACTAACTGTCTCTTCAATGAAGAGACAAGGAGGAAGTCTCAGGGGTCTACTCAGCAAGAGGCCCTTGTGACACATGAATGAGGAAGAGGAAAGAACAGGAAGGGCGGGAAGGCCTGAGATAAATCAAGAGGCAAGTTAAGTAATAGGAAATATGTTGATTGCTGGAATTGTGGCAAGAAGGGCCACTACAAGTATGAATGTCGTGGTAAGAAGAACGACAAGAAAGGAACAAGGAAGGAAGATGAATCAGATTCCACTGCGGTCGCTTCAGATGGCGATGTTGTAGTTATTCTTTCTGCAGATTATGATGTATGTCTCACGGCTACGATTCAAGACACCGACTGGGTGATAGACTCGGGAGCTTCTTTTCATGCGACTCCACGCATGGACTCCTTCACAAGCTACAAGTCAGGTGACTATGGGACTGTGAAGATGAAAAATTCTAGCGTGTTAAAAATCATAGGAGTCAGTGATATTTGTGTGAAGACCGATGTGGGCTACACATTGGTTCTCAGGGATGTGAGGCATATCTTAGACCTTCGCCTCAACTTGATGTTGACGGGAAGGTTGGATGATGATGGCTATGAAAGCCGGTTTGCTGGTGGGCGATGGAAGCTCATCAAGGGTTCATTGATCGTGGCCAGAGGAAGAAGTGTTGCACCCTTTACAAGGCAAGTGTCAATATGTGCAAGGGTAGGTTAAACGCAACAGAAGATTCAACTATTGACACGTGGCACAGGCGTCTAGGCCACATGAGTGAAAAAGGGCTTCAGGTACTAGCGAGGAAGCGGCTCCTTTCAGACGTGACAGGTACACCTCTTAAAACATGTCTTGATTGTTTATCAGGGAAATAGTATAGAGTTTCATTTATTAAAACTGCTTCTCATGTTAATAAAGTGCATGCATTAGATTTAGTTTATTCTGATGTTTGTAGTCCTATAAGGACAAAAATCTTGGGTGGAGCATTATATTTTGTTACTTTTATAGATGATGAATCTAGAAGGGTTTGAATTTATTTTTTGAAATCCAAGGACGAGGTCTTTGGTGTGTTTAAATTGTTTCATGCTATAGTCGAGAGAGAGACAGGTAGACCATTGAAGTGCATCTGCACTGACAATGGTGGTGAATACATTGGCGACTTTCATGAGTACTGCAAGTCCCTAAGTATACGGCATGAACAGACGGTTCTCAAGACCCCCCAGCATAATGGTGTAGCTGAGCGAATAAATCGCACCATTATAGAGAGAATCAGATGCATGTTATCCCATGCGAAGTTGCCCAAGACGTTCTGGGGAGAAGCAATGCACACGGCGGTGTATTTGATAAACAGGTCTCCATCAGCCCCGTTGAATGGAGAAGTACCTGAGAAGGTGTGGACTAGACATGATCCATCGTAAAGTCATCTCAGGGTGTTTGGATCCAGGGCATCCATTCACGTACCAAAGGATGAGAGGTTCAAGCTCGATATGAAGATCAGGCAGTGTGTGTTCTTAGGGTACGATGATGAAAAATTCAGTTACAGATTGTGAGATCCGACCGAGAGGAAGCTCGTTAGGAGCAGATCATGTGGTTTTCTTTGAAGATCAGTGTATAAAAGACATTGGTAAGCCAGAGAAAAATCAGCCTAGTTCAGGTGAGCTAAAGGACATGGATCCGATTACTCCTCCCGTGGTGTCTGATGACGGGGGAGTACTGCAAGGTGTAGAGGACGAGGGAGTTCCTTCAGAAGATGGACCAGGGGAGCAGCCCCCACTTGATCCACCTGTTGAGCCACAGGTGAGGAGGTCATCTAGGGACAGACAGTCGTTCAAGAGGTACTCGCCACATTAGTACATTATGCTGACTGATGGGGAAGAGTCAGAAGATTATTCTAAGGCCCTAGCCGACGAGCATAAGGGGAAGTGGTTGAAAGCTATGCAAGAGGAGATGAAATCCTTGCATAAGAACCACACCTATGATATGGTGAAACTGCCTAAGGGCAAGAAAGCTCTGAGCAACAAGTGGGTGTTCAGAAAGAAGATTGAGCAGAAGAATTTACAGACAAGGTTCAAGGCCAGACTTGTGGTGAAAGGGTTTGGTCAGAGGAAAGGCATAGACTTCGAGGAGATATTCTCACCAGTGGTGAAGATGACATCCATACGGGTGTTGCTTGGGTTGACGGCTAACATGGATCTGAAGATAGAGAAGTTAGATGTTAAAACTGTCTTTCTCTATGGTGACCTGGAAGAAGAGATCTACATGCACCAACCAGAGGGGTTCGAAGTCAAGGGCAAATATCATATGGTGTGTAGGTTGAGGAAGAGCTTGTATGGGCTGAAACAAGCTCCACGACAATGGTACAAGAAGTTCGACTCGTTTATGTTGAAACATGGGTATGACAGAACGGCGTCGGACCACTGTGTGTTCACGTACAAGTTCTCAGATGGTGATTTCTTAGTTCTGCTCTTATACGTAGATGACATGCTCATCATGGGAAAAGACATCAGAAGATAGACAGGCTGAAACAGGAGTTGGACAAGTCTTTTGCGATGAAAGACTTAGGCCCGGCTAAACAGATTCTAGGAATGGAGATAACCCGTGACAGAAGCAGTAGGAAGCTCTGGCTGTCACAAGAGCGGTATATTTAGAAAGTCCTAGAGTGGTTCAATATGAATGCAGCGAAGCCGGTCAGTACTCCACTGGATGGTCACTTCAGATTGAGCAACAGACAGTTTCTCAAAACGAAGGCAGAGGTAGAAGAGATGCAGAAGATACCCTACGCGTCAGCTGTAGGAAGTTTGATATATGCTATGGTGTGTACACGTCCAGACATAGCATATGCGGTGGGTGTTGTCAGCCGGTATCTTGCCAATCCTAGCAAAGAACATTGGGCAACGATGAAATGGATACTGCGGTATCTAGGAGGCTCATCCAGGTTGAGCCTATGCTATGGTGACGGTAAACCTGTATTAGAGGGCTACACAGATACAGATATGGCAGGTGACATAGACTCCATGAAGTCTACATCGGGGTTCATGTTCACGTTTGCAGGGGGAGCGATTTATTGGCATAGCAAGCTACAGAAGGTCGTAGCATTGTCGACGACAGAGGCCGAGTACATTGTAGTCACAGAGGCATGTAAAGAGATACTTTGGATGAAGAGGTTCTTACAGGAACTTAGCCTAAAACAGGAGGAGCACGTGGTCTATTGTGATAGTCAAAGTGCTATACACTTGAGCAAGAATCCAAGTCAGCATTCCAAGTCGAAGCACATAGAGATTCGGTATCACTGGATCAGGGATACTTTGAAACGAAAGGTGTTACAGCTTGAAAAGGTCCACACGGACGATAATGGGTCAGACATGATGACCAAGGCTTTGCTCAAGGACAAGTTTGAGGTTTGTAGAAACCTGGCTGGCTTGAAGAAGGTGGATCCCTCCTGGGTCAACAAGGGAGAGATTTGATGGTTTTTTTTTACCCGTCGTGATCCCTGCTCGACCGGTCGAAGGCTGCTGGTCGACCAGTCGTGGAGTCGAGTCGTGGCACGACTCAAAGTCCAGTGACTACGGACTATTTTTCTTCGGGATGCTCGACCAGTCGAAGGAGGTGTTCGACCGGTCGTAGGTGGCTCTCGACCAGTCGTGGACTCGGTTCGACCAGTTGAGGTTACGCAGATTCATTCCGCGATTTTGTGCGGATTTCGTGTCGCAAGTCCTTTCGCAACTGGGATGCGGAAAGGAGTTTCCTAAAACTTTAAATAGGAGTTCGTAGGGTTTTCTAGGTAGGACAAGAGGGTTTCTTAAAGCTTTACAAGAAATTTGCTAAAGGGTTTAGGGTTATCAAAGGTGAGAGAGAGAGAGAGAGAGGAAAAGAGAGAGAGGAAGCTTATAGAAGGGAGATTATGCTCGTGGAGGTTATCTACTGTGCAACCTATATCTCAGCACTTCTATGTCCTCGTAATCGGTGAGATCTCTCTGTTTTTCTTTTGTTTCTCTCATTGTTTATCCACTCCTGTGTGAGTGAAGAAGTTTGTAACATTTTACTTCATAGTGGATTGTTGATCTGGACGAGATCCCGTAGTTTTTACCTCTTTGAGGGTTTTCCACGTAAAAATCTCTTGTGTTGTGTGTGATTGATGCATTGATTATTTTTATTGCTTTATTATCCATAATTCTGGTTTGTTCTGGAGGGCTAGATCCTAAGGTTTTGTGCAAGGCCCCCAACACTAAGTGCAAGGTGTCTCTTCAAATCAAAGAGAGAAATGGTGAATCATAGAATATTATAGTCGCAGGCTATTAATTAAAATGACCCCTTAATTATAACGTAAGAAATGTGTTGATACTAGATTTTTAATCCATATATATCTTTTTCATCCCCCACGACACTTTTTTGGATTTTTCTTGACAAAAATGCCCTCTATAAGTCGTCTTCTAGTACAACATTAGCTTATCGTGGAAGTCGAGAGAGTATTTTGAGAATGGGGCGTGGGCCCACTAAATCAACGATTGAGGCTATCCCTCGCCTGATCTGATTCGTTTACTATAATCGCATAATCGTGAACCTACATTAGGGTTATTCTAAAAAAATTAAGTTGTTTCTGACCCACATTTGCATTAACATTGTGAGTTAATTCCGGTGTAGTCTATCCGTGATAAGTCTTTCCCTTAAACTTGGGCAGATTGTATAAAATTAAAACTTTTTTTAAGTGCATGACTTAGATCTTTTACAAGACGATCTAATAGGCCCCACACAAGATATGAGATATATTTAATAGATGGGTCCCTTCCGTGGGGAGATCATTTAGCATTTCCTTTCTCTCTTTTTTTTTTTTTTCTTTCACAAGAGGGGACCATTTTGGCCATTAAGATTGTTGTCACATTCGTGACACCAATTCCAACGAGCTTTCGGTGTGCATTCAGCGTCATTCTCTCCATTTTGGAGAGCTTCTGATTGTTTTTTCTTAAGATTTCCAACTATACTCTCCAACGTAGAAGTTATAATTGCCAAAGATAGATTTAGGTTAGCATAATAATGGCTTTTATGTGTTGTCTTTTTATGGGTATCAATTGTGAGAGTTATTGAAAGGGAAAAGGGTGTAGTGGTTCCCTTTATAATTTTTTTAGTTAGGTATGAATAGTGAGAGTTTGTGAAAGAAATGAATTTTATAATGAAATAATGTTGTAATGGATCAATTTTGAAATTAAATAATATTGTAAATAATGAATGTGAATAATATCAAAATGGAAAAATGTTGTAATTGATACATATTGTAATGGATGAATGTTGTATGGTGGATCGCCGATATTCATTGTGGATCACTGATAATCACCGTGGATTGTCGATATTTAGAGAGGATAGCTAATATTAAATATAGATCGCTGATATTCATTGTGAATCGCTGATATTTAGTGAAGATCATTGATATTAATTGTGGATCACCTATATTCACTATGGATTGAGGATTGTCGATACTCACTATGGATCATCGATACACATTGTGGATCACTGATCTAATAAAAAATAGTCAAAATTCCCTCATTACATGTCTGATTTGGGTGATCTTATACTCGTTGGAAAGATAATTTAATGAATTTTCAAATGGTTTTAGTATCATCTTATTTGGACACAAAGTGATTGTCCAAAAGTAGACCTAAAGTTCATTAAGGATTGTAAATCGCTGATAGACACTATGAATAGTCGATTTGACAAAAATGGTCATAATTCCCTCATTATGAAAATTATGATCGTTCATCCATTTTAACATTCTTCAACTACAATATTCACCCATTATAATATTTAACATTTATCACATTCATCCATTATAAAGTTCATCCATTTCAATATTCATCATATTCATCCATTACAATATTTTTATATTTCAAAAGTCATCGTTATAACATTTTTCCATTACAAAATTCATCATTTTAAAAAACTTTCGCCATTCATACCCATAAAAAAATAAGAAAAAATAATTATAATGGGAATCACCACACGATCCTCCATTTCACAAACTCTCATCATTAATGCCCACTAATAATAATTTTTAAAAAAACACATGAAAAAAAAAGTAATATCCTAACATAAACCTACCTTTGGCCTCATAGCTTTTATGCCTGAGAGTTTGGAAAAAAAAAAAAAAAAAACTTTAAAAAATACTCAAAAGCTCACTAGAGTGGGGGTCATAGAGGTGGTAATGGTACTAATGGCCAAAACGGTTCCCTCTCGTGAAAAAAAATAATGAATAAGAAAGAGAAAGAAAATGCTAAATGGCCTTCTCGCATAAGGGACGTACATATTAAACCCATCCCACATCTTTTGTGGGGCCCATTGGATCATCTTGTAGCAGATCCAAGCCGTCTACATAAAAGGAGTTTTAATTTCATGTCATCTGCCCAAGTTTGAGGGCAAACTTATCATGGATGAACCACACAATTGTTCAAAATTAACTCACACTAGATGGACTACATCGAAGGAAACAGTTCAAAGTTCATTTTTATATAAAAATAACAATAATAAAGACTAATATAAAAGTAATAATACTAAAAAAACATTAAGTTTAACATCCTCCATAGGACAATAATAACGAATAAAATGTTACAGACTTAAAACACAAGCATACATGAGTCTCAAAATTCCTAATCACAGAAGGCCATAACCAAAATAATATAATTACATAGAAATGACATCTTAATATAGGTAAAAAAGTGACCTTCATGCAAATGCATTCTACCCTTGACCCTCGTGCTCCTCCTCATTCTCCTCCTCAAAAGCATAACTACTACCTCCCCAAATCAGATGTAACCAATCTTGGCAACATATGATAACCTCGATTGTTTTTTATATAAGTGAGCTATGATGCTTGCTTGCAACTCTACTCTCTATGCTGAAAGCAACTTCTGATGCCATAATTGACATTGGAATTGACAGTATATCACGTGCCATCATTGTTAACGTTAAGTATAACTTCTCACTTTGTTTCAGCTTCCACCATCCCAAAATATCAAATTTTAAATCAGAATTCAATACATGCGGCTCCTTAAGATACAAGTCTAATTCTGATTCAGTTATTTGTTTCATTACTTTCTCATTTTGTAAGAACGACATGAAATTAAAATCATCGACATATTGATCGGAATCATTTTCTATTAATGCACTAGGCCCAACCTGAGGATGAGCTTCTTTATTTTGTGTTTCAGACACAATATAAACATATAAATTGAATAACTCATTAAGTGAATCATGAATCAAAGAGAGCTCTTTTTTAATCCTAACTACATGATAAATCTTGGCAAAACAGAATTTAACCATTTTCATCTTGTGTCGAAGATAAAAAATATAGCTGCAATTGCCATTAATAACCCACAATTAGCTCAATACTTACCAAATTTTAATTTCATCCCATACGCCATGATTTACAAAACAGTTAAACCTCCATTAACTCATTTTTGTAAAGTATCTTTAATCTTACAAACTTCTGAAAGGAACATATTTGCCGCGGGATACTTATTTTCTAAAATGAAATATAAATAGATGTAAAAGAAAGATTTAAAGAGTATAAATCTCATGATTGCACTCCTAGATCGAAGAGCCAGGATATTAACCCTAACCCTAAAGAAGAAGAAGAAGAAGAGAGAGAGAGAGAGAGAGAGAGAGAGAGAGAGAGAGAGAGAGAGAGTGGCTGATGCTGTGCAGGAAACAAAATCAGAGAGAGTGGCTGATGCTGTGCAGGAAACAAAATCGGCCAGCGAAAATCGCCCAGAGAGAGAGAGAGTACTGTGCGGCCGATGCTATGCAGGAAACAAAATAAGCCAGTGAAAATCGCAGGAGGGAAACCAAAAGGCAAGTTTTGGCCTTCTGGAATTTTTATTTTTATCTTTTTCTGTGCGAAGCAGACTCGAATTTTGTAGTGAGCCCTCATGTACTGATCAACTTGGTACTGATAAATGTTCTGAGCCCCGTTATAATGTATTTGTTTTATCTACTCCGTCCATCTACTTTACAATATAAGTTTTGTCTGTGGACCCAAAAATGAGACAAATCCAAATCTTAGGTGGACCACACCACAAGACATACTATGATTAAATGGCTACCATTAAAAATTATCTAGGAGCTACAAAAGTTCTGGATCCAGCTAATATTTATGTTTTCCCTTCATCCAGGTCTGTGTGACGTAATAAACACGTTGGATAGAAAAAAACTTTACAGTGGGCCCCAATTTTTTTCTTTTAATGGTGGGCGTTCAATCACTACTATGCCTTCTAGTGTGGTCTACTGTAGACTCGGATTTGTCTCATTTTTTGGATCATTCCAAAAAATGATGTCATAAAGTGAATTAACGAAATAAATAAAACATATACATCAAGGTGGGGCCCACATAACTTTTCCAGTACCTACCAACTGATTTCAAGTTTGCTTGAAGGACTAGTTTTGTCTGAATTTTTCTACGGGGCCCACCTAAATGTATGTGTTGTACATCCACGCCGCCATCCATTTTTCTAGATCATTTCAGGACATGGGCCCAATAATGAAGTAGTTCCAAATCTCGGGTGGGCCATACCACATGAAATAACGATCATTGAATGACCACCATTACAACTTTCGTAAGGTATACCGTAATGTATATTCACCATCCAACCTGATGATAATGTGACATAGACGTGGATAAAAAATTATTGAGCATGAAATACTTTGTGCGGGCATAAAATTTTTGGATCAAGCTGATAATAACACTATGCAATGACTGTCGTTCAATGATTAATGTTTCATGTGGTATGGCCCACTTGATATTTGGATTTACTTCATTTTTTGGCCTATGCCATAAAATGAGTTCGAAAAATGGATGGGCAACGTGGATATGCATCACATACATTCAGGTGGGCCCCTTCACAGGAAAACAATATTGATCTAAAATTTTTGTCCCCTAACAAGTTTGGATACTTTGTTGTGGTCTACAGGACGTTTGGATCCTTCTTATTTTTGGTCTTATATTGTGAAATGAGCTGATGTACAACCGGATAAAACACTCATATTATGGTAGGGCCCCTAGAACTTTGACACCAGCTACGTGATGGGTGTTGAGGTCAATAGTCAATTTGAATCCCGCTTTAGTGTACATAGAAAACTTTGTGGGGTCATCGTATATGTATTATCCATACTGTCCATCCATTTTTACAAATCATTTTAGTACATGATCTAAAATTGAATCATATCCAAAGATCAAGTGGACCGAACCACCAAGGATCAATGTGCATTGACATATATGTATAATGTATTATCCATGCCATCCATCCATTTTTACATAGGACATAATCTCAAAATTGAATCACATTTAGTTTGGTTTGAACTTATATTAATCAATTCAAGTTGAACTTTTTCAAACCAAGCCAAGCTTTTTGAGTTGACTTGGTTTGGGTTTAGCTCTGTCCGTGACAAGTTAATGATGGGTTTTTTTTTGACCCGTCGTCCTTTCGCAACTGGGATGCGCAAAGTCCTTTCGCAACTAGGATGCAAAAAGGAGTTTCCTAAAACTATAAAAAGGGTCCCTAGGATTTTTCTAGGGTATGTTGATGAAGAAAATAACAAGAGAGTTTCCTAAAGCTTTACAAGGGATTTGCTAAAGGGTTTAGGGCTATCAAAGGTGAGAGAGAGGGAGAAAGAGAGAGAGGAAGCTCATAGAAGGGAGGTTCTGCTCGTGGAGGTTATCTGCTGTGCAATCTATATCTCAGCGCTTCTATGTCCTCGTAAACGGTTAGATCTCTCCGTTTTCTCTATTTCTCTTATTGTTTATCTACTCCTGCGTGAGTGAAGAAGGTTGTAAACGTTCTACTTCATAGTGGATTGTTGATCTGGATGAGGTCCCGTGGTTTTTACCTCTTTGAGAGTTTTCCACGTAAAAATCTCTTGTGTGGTGTGTGATTGATGCATTGATTGTTTTCATTGCTTTTATTATCCATAATTCTGATTTGTTCTGGAGGGCTAGATCCTAAGGTTTTATGCAAGGCCCCCAACAGTTAATACCCTAGATAAGGATGATTAGCTTATGGGCATTTTCATTCCAAGTAATTCAAAAATACATGGTGCTAAAATGATAATTCCGTTTTAATTATTAACTCCGTAGCACTCCACACTTTTTTTTTTTTTTGACCTTTTAATATAGTTATAGCTATGGGGCGCGGTAGCACCATAGACTGCGATGGTACCTGATAAAAGCCGGCCCCAACTGATGTGTTCATGACATCCAACCCGTTTGTCGGACGCATGACCTCAAGTAACAGCCATATCTAAAAATCACCCCAGACTAAAATTTATACGGGCCACACCACAAAGAACAAGCTAGAGTAGACGCCTACTGTTGATTTGAATAAGGGGTCTACTGTGTAGTTTATCTCCAATCTATAGCATTCTCCAATCTATAGCATTCAGTTCTTTCATCTGCCCTGGATAAATGGTCAGGCCCAAAGCCGGGCTGTTTTACATCTCAGTTGAGCCCTGGAGCAAGCCAGGCTGTTTTACAGCTCAGGTGAGCCCTGATGTCATTCATTCCCTTTCGTGTTATTCCCTATGCCGTGGCTTACCCGAGTGTTGGATCAGGCTAATTTTTGGTGCCTGGAAATAACATGAGATCAGGCATCTGATGGACGGTTTGGATGTCCTTCGTACATTACGTGGGCCCTACATATTTCCCGTAACACAGGATCACACCTCTAGAACCATCCAATGCAAATTATTCCTTCCTATGTGAGACCCAAGTGGGCTACCTATGATACCGTACGATAAGAAGAATTCACCAGAGATTTCACATCACCCAAAACCAACCACGATCGTATAATTACAGCATATAATTACATCAGCATCCGAAATGGACGTTGCAAGAAAGGACCATGTCAAGGTCCATTTCACAAGCCCTTGAAAGGGGACGCAGAAGCTAGGTGGGCCCAACACGATGTTAGTGAGAAATCCACCTTGTCCATCTATTTTGCTAAATCATTTCAAAGGATAAGCCCAGAAATAAAGCAGATCTAAAACTCAAATAGGCCACACGCGGGAAAAAAGGGTAGGAAAAAGATTACCGTTGAGACCTCCCTAGGTCCACCGTGATGTTTATATGCCATCCATACTGTTCAAAGTTCATTCCTACTGGGATGAACTGAAAACATAAAAATATTAGACTGATCCAGAACATGTGTCCTTACGAAAGTTTCAGCTGCGGACACTCAATTCTCACTGTTTCCTTTTGTGCGGCCCACTTAGAGTTTTGGATCTGTCTCATTTTGGGTCCATTTCCTAACTTGATCTGGCAAAACGGATATGGATAGGATGGATTTCCAACAAACATCACGGTGGGCCCCACCCAGCTTCCTCCGGCAGGAAGTTCCTGCAACTGTAGCAGGCAATCCGCGTCCTTTGAAAGGCTGTGAACATCGGATCATGATGTTATCGCGGCCATGTACAATCCACGGTGGACCCTTCCTACCTACATGGCCCATCGTGATCGTTGGTGTTCCGGTCCTGAATAGGTACCCATGACCCACACAAAGTAGAAGATTCCGCAGCGGCCGGGCAATTGCAAACATTCATCAGTCAATAACTGCAGCCCGTAACCGCGTTGGCTGGCCCACCATGAAATGAAGTGCTGATTTCGACGCGGTATCGCGTCGTCTTGCATAATTATTCTTCTCTTGACCGTGTTTCCACTCAGAAGGCCCCCTTCTCAGCTTCAACGCAGTACGGTTGAAAAAGATAGTGAATCTTTTTGATGATGTCTATAAATAGAGGAGTTCTCCGGACCAACAACCACACTCAAAAGTTTTCATTGTCCTTCATCCTACCTCCGCTGGAAATCGTTGGGTGGGATAAACAATCACACACAACGAACGTTTCTGCTGTGGTTGTTCGCTAAAGAAATACAATGAAGGTATATCTTATGAATTTTTACTATGTTTGATTTCTTGAAGTGGGTCTTATGAATTTTTATGTGGTTTTCATTGTAGTAACTTGTTTAACTCTGTTTACAGCAAAAAATTGTGATGAAAGTCCCGATGAATGATCCAAAGAGCCGGTCCAAGGCCATGAAAACTGCAGTCAGCATACAAGGTAATTTCACCAACATTTAGCTCAGATTGGGTTCCAAGCTCGCAGTTTTAATTTCATCGAAGCGAGTTTTAAGCTGTCATCAAATCAAGTGCTGGTTGCGCAAACTGAGTTGACTCACTGAGTTCATCGAGTCAGTGAAGGCTGATTTAGCAGCCTAGTGCCTCTTTTTATTTCACTTGATCTCTTTCTGATGGTTATCAAGTGGGTTTGGAAGAACCAAATTTAGGGACGGTTGGGATGTACTTGACTGTAAATTACAATTGCAATTGAAATTGAGATTCCGCGCAAAAGAGTGGGGAAAAGGAACCTAACCAGATATCATATTCATTTTCCTGCACCACTCTAAGCAAAAACCAGATGAGCCAACCCAGTGAGTAGTGGTACCTCTAAATTGTACCCAAGTTCACTACTGACTTGATTTCGCCAACCCATGAGCTGAGTCAATTCAGTGAGTCCACTCTCTAAATGTTGAATAGAGTACCTACATCTTCTTGGTACCTAGAAATTTTGAACCAAACCACAAATATGCCATGAACTGGCATCTTTTGTAGATTCTGATTTGGGTTCTAAGATATCATTTTGATTGCGTCGGTTGCAGGTGTTATATCTGCTACATTGGAGGGCAGCAATAAGGGACAGCTTGTAGTGGTCGGTGAGGGAGTCGACTCAGTGGCGTTGACAACCCTGCTCAGAAAGAAGATGGGATTCACAGAGCTCGTTAGCGTTGCAGTGGTCGATGAGAAGAAGAAAGAGGAGGAGACAAAGCCGAAGAGTGAAACCGTGGTTCCGCCCACTTATTCACCCTACCAATACAGCTGGTCACAACCATTATATGTGCATGAAGACCCTAACCGGGATAATTGTTGCATCATGTGAAGCACTACAAATGATATCAAAGGTTTTTAATTTTTAATTTTTTATTTATTAATGATATCAAAGGTTGAAGTTATGTGATGAGTCATGATAACCTTGCTTAAAGTTGTGTGATGAGTCATAGGACTGCTTGCATGTGGGACCTAACCATGCTTGAAGATGTGTGATAAATCATAAGACTACTCGTCGGACCTAACCATGTTTGAATATGTGTGATGAGTCATAAGACGGACCTAACCACGCGTTTTCTCTAAAGCTATTAAGATTGGGAAATGGGCCGGAATTGTGTTGGAAATGTAACAGCAACATTTGAGAAAGTGTCATGCATGCTTGCGTGCATGGTTGTTCAAAAAAGAAACAAAAAAGAGTTTTCGAAGTAGATTTTTGTAAATGAGGGCACTATACTCGATTCCAACGAGTGAAAGGGAATTTTATTACCAACATATTAATCACTGATAGTCTGGGATATATGGATCCGCCTGATTTTTGGGCGTCAAGGAAAACATGGGGGACACATGATAGATCTGATTGGATGTCATTTGAAAAATATGGCAAAAAAATTTTTTGGTCGTAGGACAAGCTTATCCTACAAAGCACATAGCAGATTGTGCCCATTATAGAAAATTTATTAGCGTTGAGAGATTTACTTGCTACTCCAGAAAACTTTAATCCATCTGACGGACCAATATGACATTTGTTAGGGATTACTAGGGGGGCGCGGATTAGATACTGACAAGGTCAGTAGCGTCACCAAGCTATGGGGACCCCACCATGATGCATGTGTTGTATCCATACCGTCCATCAATTTGGAGAGATCGTTTTATGTCATGAGAAAAATAATGAGATAGATCTAAAGTTCAAGTGGACCTTACCATAGAAAACATTGGGGACAGTGACATCCACCGTTAAAAAATTCTAAGGGGCCACAGAAGTTTCCGAGCAAGCTTATATTTTTGTTTTCACTTCACCTATCTCTATGTTTACTTATGAATAGGTTGGATCTAAAAAATACATTATGGTGGGCCCTATAAATGTTTCAACGGCGGGTGTGACCAATCCCATGGTTTTCTGTGATGGTTCCACTTGAACTTTAGATATCTGAAATTATACAAATTAATAATTTTTTTTGTATAATATGGAAACTGAAAATAAAATTGGGTTAAAAAGGACAAGCTGAAGCACGTCTGAGACACTGTCCTTAAAGCGTTTTTTGCCCCTACTCAAGTGAATTGAGTATGTTGATAGGTTACAGGCAAACCATTTCTAGGATACGACGAGCCTGATGTGGGTGTGTGTTCAGCAAACACGAAGGCCCACTAATGGAACTCTGTTACACACAGACTGGGAGAAAAACAGAAAAGAAAAATCCCAGAAGAAAGAGAAAGAAATATTGTGATTTGGACCACTGTACTGGTCAGTTCTTCAGCCACTGGTTCAGGTGAACCGTTGTAGACCACACCGCTAGTCTAACCTTCAAGCAAATGTTTAAAGTTGTTGACTTGCTGGAATCACTAGAGTATAGAAGATGAGTGGCTACTCAGTTCGTATTGGTTTGCTAGAGTGGGTTGAGAGATGGTTTGGAATCCTATCCATACCTTATTTATATAGGCTGTGGTGACTGAGGGGTTATGGTCCAGGGAAATAACTTCCATTAAGCTATTTCTAGCTGTTGGAAAACTAACTGTTTTATGGTCGTTTTCTGACTATTGTGCATGGGCCATAACCACTGTTGCATGTGACTGTTGTGAGACAGCAGCTAGCCGTTTTCTAGGTGTTCGGCTAGCCATGCAGCAGTTACAACCTGAATCCTGCACTTATGGCACAACCATTACACTCCTGCTGTAACAGCTCTTTTACCAGCCTCTATATATGCTGAGAGACCCTTATTCGGTCCTCTAACTATTCTTCCAATCAGCCATCTGCCTTAGTCACTTAGTCACAGCGCGACTCGCACACGTCTCGCTTTGATTCGCGAAGGGAGCGAGCCTCTACGACACGATGCGCAGGTGCAAAGTGCAAAGTGTAAAGTATAAAGTGCGCCACTAACACCTCTACAGCCACACTGCCTCACATGCCCACGCCCTCGCACCGAGCCCGTGACCGTGACCGAGACCGAGACCGAGCTTGTGCCCGTGCCCTAGCCCGAGCCCGAGCCCGAGCGAGCGGGTGTTCCAGTGCTACGTACTGGAACACGCAAGTCCCACAGTCCATGGACTATGTGGGAAAATAATAAGGTACTCCAAACTTTTCATTTAAACTACAAAAAGTTCTCTTCCCTTTTCCATGTGGGACTATTCTAAAAACCCCCATAAAAGTTTTTTTATAAAAACTTTTTATATATTTTATATATTTTTTTATTTAAAATATATTTTATAAAATCACTTTATTTTATAATAATCCCCCACTGATATTTTAAAATATATTTTCCTCGATTAAATATTTCTTGTAGAATAATCAGCTTATATGCATAAAGAAAGATATCTTTCGATTTTAATCTTCCCTTAGTGTAAGTATCTTAAAACTCTATCGAAATAACTGGTAACCATAGCGTTAAACCAGTTATTCCTAGATAATAGAGTCGAAGAAACCACACACATATTTGCTATGTGTTATTAGAGTTCCTACAATCTTTCTCAGCACTATTAATGGCCATGTGCTTATCCTATTTCGTGAACGATCCCGAAAGAAAACTCTTAACTCTCATGAGAGATGACACCATCTTTACATTCATATAAGTGAAATCCTTCCAATGTCTTCGTTACTATAAGACACTTGTCCTTTATACTGGATTTCATTAAGAGTTCTAAGACACAATCCTCTTCGTAACGCTCAACACTTATCTATTATGGATGAGGTTTTATATTTTAGTGTTGAAAAACTTTCTACATATTAGTGACTTATTTTTTACCCATTAAACCCGAAATTAAAGATTTTCTGACTTTAGGTTGGGTTACCATCACTGGTGGAACTTTAGTTGAAGAGTTTCAACCCCATCCCTCTAGATGTAGCCTTTACTACCTTTCTCGGTAGAGGTTTAGTAAAAGGGTCTGCTAGGTTATTGTTTGATTTCACATAGAAAATAACAATGATTCTATCTCGAATCAATTGTCTGACATAATCATGTCGCAGACTGATATGTCTAGACTTACCATTATATGTGCCGTTATAGGATCTATCTAATATGCCTTCACTATCACAATGTAGTGACACAACAGATATGAGTTTACATAGAAATAAATTTCTAATAAGAGATCCCTTAGCCACTCAACCTCTTTGTCTGTTGCAGCCAGAGCTATGAATTCAGACTCCATAACCGAGTGCATTATACCAGCTTGTTTCTTGGATCTCTAAGATACAACACACATCATAGGGTGAATACTCACCCTATAGTAGACTTGTTGTCCCCTTCACTCGATATCTAGTTCGCATCGGTATATCTTTCCAATATGGCAGGAAACTCTTAAATAAAATAGTCTTAAGTCTTTGGTTGCTTTTAAGTAACTAAGGACTCTACTAATTGCATTCCAATGTTTAGTACTGGGGTTACTAGTAAACCTACTAAGTTTACTCACAGCATATGCGATATCATGTCTAGTGCATTGCATAGCATACATAAGACTCACAATAACACTCGTATATTCTAATTGTGCAACTGTTCTTCCGATATTCTCTTTTAGCTTGATACTTGGATCAAATGAGGTTTTTGTTTCTTTTATATTTAGATGATTAAACTTATTTAGTATATTCTCAATATAATGAGATTGACACAAAGCACAACCCCCACAATGTTTTTTAACTTTAATACCTAGGATGGTATCAACTTGTCTAAGATCTTTCATTTTGAATACGGAAGATAAAAACCTCTTTGTTTCAGTCACACCTTTCATTTATTACTTATTATTAACATGTTATCAACATATAGACAAATACTAATCATACAGCTACCATCTACTTTAGAACATATGCATTTATTAGCTACATTATGCATGAAACCATGAGATAGTATTTGAGAATCAAACTTCTCATGCCAATGTTTTGGTGCTTGTTTTAATCCATACAAAGATTTGATTTATCTACATACTTTATTTTCATTTCCTGGTAGAACGAATCCTTTAGGTTGTTCCATGTATACTTCCTCATTAAGGTCACTATTCAGGAATGCGGTCTTTACATCCATTTGGTGGATGTGAAGATGATGTGTGGAAACTAGCGCAAATAATATCTTAATAGATGTTATCCTAGCTACAGGAGGGTATGTGTCAAAGTAATCTATCCCTTCTTTTTGTCTAAAACCCTTAGTTACTAATCGAGCTTTAAAGGTTTGGATAGTCCCATCAGTGTGATATTTCTTCCTAAATACCTACTTACAACAAATGGATTTAAAACCTGGAGGTAAGTTAACTAGTTCTCATGTTTGATTTGACACTATGGATTCTATTAAATCGTTTATAGCTTCTTTCCAGAAAGTCGAGTTTCTAGAGGATACAACCTCTTTATATGTTTTATGATCATCTTCTATAGTCATTACTATAGACATTTTTCTTATAACATTTTCTCTATCTTCTTCTACAAGATGGAAAAAGATGCGCTGAGAGTCTATATATTCATCTCCTAAGCTCTTATCATTCTTGTCCTTTGACACCTACGAGGTTCAACAGGAGCTTCCACTATCTGTGGAGCTGTGCTACTTGGTTCTCTATCAGGAGTTTGAATCTCATTATCCTTTTACTCCAAGGATAGTGAGTTCTCAAAGAACTCAACATCTCTTGATTTTATTATTGTATTAGACTCTACATCTAGAAGTTTATAAGCTTTACTATTTTGTGCATACCCTACGAAAATACATTTAATAACTCTGGGTCCTAATTTAGTTCTTTTTGGATCAGGAGTTCTGCAATATTCAAGACACCCCCACACTTTAAGATATCCTAGGTTAGGTTTTCTACCTCTCCATGTTTTATATAGAGATATTTTATATTTTTTAGACGGAATTCTGTTTAGTATATGACACGCTGCAAGCAGTGCCTCACCCCATAGACTTAGTGGTAACTAGGGGTGCACATTTAACCGTTGGATCCGTGGAACCGGACCGAAACCGTTTGGATCGGTCCGGTTTGGTCCGGTTCCAGGGTGCTAACGGTCCGGTTCTGGT
>JAJHSJ010000015.1:3429157-3599922 GCA_021015155.1 Magnolia officinalis | reverse complement strand
GCCCTAAGCCCACACCATTCAATCTACATCTGCAAAAGACCATGGAGTCTTTGCCCTTTTCACTGGAGCATCCGTAATTGGCTGGCGTATTTGCCAGTTTTCACCTTGTTATTAGCTTATGTCATGGCTGTAGCAGTGATGATGATGCTTTGCCCTTTTCAGGGTAGGCAATCGATAGGTGCACACAACACTATTTTATTAGGTTACAACTTGGTTGTAGAAAAATGCCACCTCAGTAACGCAAATCCACAACTGCTAGTTTATTGCATTTTTCAGAAGGACACAGCTGTCAATGGACTTGAATACATGAGTGGAAATGGTAAATTTTAATGGAATTTTAAAGTTTTAGATCCCGTTCTTTACTCAACAAAGCAAGGACAAGTATCACAATACTATTCCAGATGGGATTCTTCTAAATCTTGACTAGTATGGTGAAAGAAGACCCTTTCCACAGATGCCTAAAACATATATGAGTGGACCTGATTAAGGACCATGTTGCTGGGCCACCTATATAACATCGAATGTCTATTGTGCACTCTACGACCACCACACGATGAAACACGGTAGCCCTAAGCTGTGCCAGTACATTTGATTTGTTTGTGTCATATCCACTCCATCTATCCATTTCAGCCGCTCATTTTAAGATATCACACCAAAGACGAGGTATATACAAAACTCAAGTGAGCCAAACTATAATGGTGTGGATTGATAGCAGACCATTGAAACCTACCTAAGGCCACAAAAGCTTTGGATTAGGCTGATTTTGTGCTTTCCCTTCAACTAGTCATCTTCAAAAGGCAATGGGCTGTATATAAACTTCACCAGTGGGCCTAAGATATTTCAACAGTGGGTGTTTCAATCCTCACTTTTTCTTATGGTGCGTCCCACTAGAGTTTTGGATATCCCTAATATTTAAGCTCACATCTACCCTGACGTTCTTTTGTACTGACTGAGAAATTTGACAATCATTCTCAGGGATTTGCAGCTTCCGTTCACAAATAAAACCTTATGATATGTGAAGAGGAGATGAGAAACCAACAGGTAATCCCTCCGTGTCTTGAAGGGTTGACAGAAGTCTCTGTCAACCAATTGCTTGAAGCCGGTCAAGGGTGGTAGACTCTTGCAAGGGTGGTAGACTCTTGGGAGTTTCAACACCCGGTCAAGGGTTCGAGTATCCATAGGTGGTGAAATCCCACTAAGGCGTGAGTGTGTGGCGGTGTGTGTGCGTGTGTTTAAAAAAAAAAAAAAAAAAAAAAAAAAAAAAAAAAAACAATTGCTTGAAGCCTTTACTGAGAACATCAGCCACTAAGATGAAGAGTCCTAGCGAGATAAAGTCCCCTTGGCGAAGACCTCTCGATGACTTAAAGAACCCACACGTCTCGCCATTAATCGGGACCAAGAACCAGGAGTTACACTGGTACTTTTCCACCATCTTAATCCTTCTCGCATCGAACCCAAACTTGTTGAGTATCGAATCTATCGTAAGCTTTTTCCATGTCTAGTTTGATGAGAATGTTTCACCCTTTGACTTTTCGATTTATATCTCAAAAGATTTCTTGAGCAAGAGCGCAACTTTCTGTTATGAATCTCCTTAGCATGAATGCCCCTTGTTCCACCGCGACGTTTCTAGGAATTGAATCCCTCTTAGTCTGTCTATAATAATTTTAGAAAAAATCTTATAAATACAATTACAAAAGCTAAAATGCCGAAAATCAGGAAATTTTACTAGAGAGGGTATCTTTGGAATAAGACAAATAAGTGTCAATGTGAAAGCCCTAGGGAGTGCCCCACCCTTGAAGAAATAACGCGCAGCATCGAGAATGTCCTGACCAACTGTCTTCCAACATTCTCGTAAAAAAGCCCTGGAGAAGCCATCCGGGGTAGGTGCACCATCATTTGAAAGAGCCTTGACTGCGTCGAGCACCTCTTCCAATGACAGGTTGGCCAATAGAGCCTCATTTTCATCCACTATGACACTGGCTAGAATGACCTCCAAGACCTCCCCCACCTGCCTTGAAGGCTAAGCTCACAGGAGCATTGAATAGAATTCAGTCGCAGCCTGCTTAATGGTTGTTGGTCAGCCGCCACTGCCCGATCTTCTAGTTTAATCTCCTTGATTATAGATCTTCTCGCTCACTCAGAAACAATGCTATGGTTGCATTTGCACAAAGACAACCATCAAGGCCAAGCTGCCTTTGGGAAGGATGTTTGTGTTCACAAGGTCCAAATATTGATCTAAAAGACATCTTGTTGTCCACCCAATTCATTTTCATGTGTGAGTGCCGGTGGTAGATTTTTAAGGTTTGGCATCCCTATCTTGACTTATCAACGACAAGTATGATAATACTCCTCAAGATGTGATTCTACTGAATCTTGACTAGTATATATGGTGAAAGTTTTGCACAGACGCCAAAGATATGTATAAGTGGACCTGATTAAGGTCCATGTTACTGGGCACACCTATATAACATCAAATGTCTATCCTGCACTCCAGGACCAGTATCACACAGTGATTAATTGGAGTAGCCCTATAAGCTCTGCAGTCCCATTGAGATGTTTGTGTTATATCCACTCAACATCCATTACACCAACACATTTTAAGAATATTACACCAAAGAAGAAGTAGATACAAAACTCAAGTGAGCCACGTTATAAGAAATTGTGTGGATTCAACTCAAACCATTGAAACCTTCCTTGGGCCACAAAAGCTCTGGATTAGGCTGATTTTGTGCTTTCCCTTTAGGCCATTGAGAATCATCTTCAGAAAGCGTTGGTTTGTATACAAACTTCATAGTGGGCCCAAGATATTTCAACAGTGCCCATTTCCATCTTCCCTTTTTCTTGTGGCGTGGCCCATATGAGTTTTTCATATCCCTAATGTTTGAGCTCATGTCTTATAATGAACTGATGAAACGGATGGAGTGGATATAACACAACCATAACTATGGACCCACAAAGCTTGGGATAATTGGGATTCCTGTAAGTGCAGCTGAGTGTGCGCGAGTAACAAAAATCAAGCCTGCCAATCAGGTGCTACTCACAACAGCAGAAGAAAGATACAAAATCAAGAAATTATATATATATATATATATATATATATATATATATATATATATATATATATATATATATATATATATATATATATATATTAAAAAAAATTAAAAAAAAAATTTAGGATGATCGTTCGTACTTAGGATGAATATAAGGATTTTCACCTTGTATATGGATAGAGTGGATATCAAATATACAACACAGTGGCCCCACAGATCTTGGGTGTTTCACTTGCAAGTGTACGGATACAATGTACACGTGTGGCCCACCTGATAATTAACACGACCTCATCTTTCTGAGTTCGGACATATTCTGGGTATCTTTAAGTTCTTTTATTTATTTTAATGTATAATTCAATGCACCTGTACCAACGTGTCACATGTGAGAAATCCACCCACACGTGTTATATAAATGTAGGAAAAAAAAAGGCCCTAGCTTCTGCACTCAATGTACACATGTAGCCTGCATCAAGTGTACAGCCTGGTTTTTGAATTAGCGTATTTTTCCTGTGTGCCAAGCTGATGAATCGCCCACGCATTTTCATAACAGCCCTAGCCATGTTAGGCTGCCACAAAGGAAAATTGGAAAACCATCAGTGTGTTTGCGTGTGTGTAATGCTGTTGTGCACTATGGCGCCACATGTGCACGTCGTGTAGACTATCTCATGATCTGGACCATTGGTTCGCCCACCCCTGGATATGGTGATTATTGTCATATGATCAAAATGGTTCCTTGGAGATAACAGGTGGACTCTCTCAAACGGATTATTCATGTTGATAAATGAAGTTGTTGCCTCTCAGTTTCAGATTTGGTAATGTGTGGATTAGTGGTAGAGTAACAAGAGTTTCAACACGACATCGTGGGTTCAAGCACCCGTTGTGGCGTGAGTGCATGTGATAAAAAAGAACCGGCTGTGCGTCTCAAATCCAACCGAACACCTTTAAACCCAAGTTCCACGATTGATTGATATGTCAAACTCAATTATATATGATTGAGATCTAAAGGGGATTGGTTATCTTTACCCACTCATAACAAAGATCTTATTTAAAATAATTATACAAAACCAAATAAAAAAGAAACACTTGAGAGTAATTAGAAAACAACTTTTCAGACAACTGCTTATTTCAATGAAAAGACTACTGCAGTACCGACGCTTCTGTATCCTTTTCAGTGTAGTACCTGTAATTGACAGGTGCGGATGATCTTTTTATAGGTCACATCAGACACTAAGCCTGCACCATTCAATCTACACCTGCAAAAGACTCCGGAGTCTTTGCCCTTTTCGGTGGAGCATCCGTAATTGACTGGTGCACTTGGCACCTTTTTATTAGATTATGTCATGGCTGTAGCAGCGATGATGCTTTGCCCTTTTCAGTGTAGGCAATCGATAGGTGCACACAACGCTATTTTATTAGGTTACAACTTGGCTGTAGAAAACTACTACCTCAGTATAACGAAATCCACAACTACCTGTTTATTGCATTTTTCACAAGGACACATCTGCCGAGGTCAAGCGACCTTCTGGTAAGGATGCTTGTGTCAGCAAGTTCCAAACATTGAACTAAAATACATGTTGTCCATCGAAAGGACTTGAATACATGAGTGGAAATGGAAATGGTAGATTTTAAAAAGGTATTTTAAGGTTTGGAATCTCTATCTTTACTCATCAAAGCAAGGACAAGTACCGTAATATTCGAGATGGGATTCTACTCAATCTTGACTAGTTTGGTGAAAGAAGACACCTTCCACAGACACCTAAGATATATATGAGTGGAACTGATTAAGGACCATGTTGCTGGGCCCAATATAACATCAAATGTTTATTGTGCACTCTAGGACCACCACACGATGAATCACGGTAGCCCTAAGCTCTGCCGGTCCATTTGAGTTGATTGTGTTATATCCGCTCTATTCATCCATTTCACCAGCTCATTTTAGGATATTATAAGGTAGATACAGAACTTAAGTGAGCCAAACTATAATTGTATGGATTTAACGCAGACCATTGAAACCTTCTTAATTAGGCCACAAAAGCTTTGGATTAGGCTGATTTTGTGCTTTCCCTTCAACTAGTTGAGAATAGTCTTCTGAAGGCGATGGGCTGTATATAAACTTCACCAGTGGGCCTAAGATATTTCAACAGTGGGTGTTTCCATCCTCACTTTTTCTTGTGGTGCTTCCCACTAGAGTTATTGATATCCCTTCTTTTCTTTTCTTTTTTTCTAAAAATAAAAATGAAAAATCTGATTTGTATTCATTGGTAAAAGATTACAACTGCTTTACATTCGGGCTAGATAGAAAGACTGCCTATCCAAATCCTATCGCAGAAACGAAAAAGAACTGCCGATCGGGAAAATGAAAATATGGCGAAAGATCATGTCCTAAGAGCGCCCAGACCCATCCTGTCTAGAAAAATCCTTCCCTTCACTTCTCTTGGGAGGTCGTTGACATGAGCGAATGTGGCAAAGGATTGCAGGCCGCTGCCCATTCTAGCCAGATCGTCAGCCGGTTCATTACCTTCCCTGAAAATGTGCATGAATTTTACTTCGCCCAGCTCTTGCATTCTCTTAATTCAAGCCAACCAGTACCTCCATTTCCAGCTGGATTGGGAATTCTGGGAAAGGAAGGAGATCACTAGCAACAAGTCAGACTCAACAATGACTTTAGAGAAACCCCTACAAAAGCAGTGAAAGAGGCCATCATGGACGACCCTAATTTTGGCCCGAGTGTTAGAACCAATACCGTATCCGGCGTGAAACCCGAATAGGAACTCACCCTTCTCACCTCTACAAATACCTCCCCACCAGTCACACCTGGATTGCCCCTGGCGGATCCGTCAACATTCATTTTCACCCAGCCAGTAAGAGGTTTAAGCCACTTAATAACCTGGATTGGTTTAAAAGAAAAGGGGGTCGAACCGAACCGAAGATTTAACGATGAAAGAGCACGGCTGCTATGAACCGAGAAGCTAGAGGCTCGGCTAGACGCATAGGAGATGTTGGATATCCAGCTTTTGATCCGGGCTACCTAGACTTGAATTGCAAGCGGGTTGCCGTCGAATTTGCCTTGGTTTCTCCCTTTCCACAGCTCCCAAAGGATAAGACCTAGCACTAAATTACTTATAGTTCCAGTCCATCCCTTGGGGGAAGGGCCTCTCCACCATTAGGAAAGTCGGTCAGCAATCGAGGAAGCACCTAGAGGAGGTTTACCAAAAATGGTTGCAAATAGGGACCATATAGCTTTCGCACAGGAGCTGGATATGAATATGTGGCTGATGGATTCCGAAGAAGGCCCATGTGAAGAGATACTGTCACAACAAACGCATCAAGAAGCGAGGTGAATGCCTTTAGATTGGATAGCGGTCCCAACCGGGACCGCTTGATGAAGGACTCTCCACATTAGCAAGGGAATCTTCGACGACAAGTGGCGAGACCACAAAAATTTGCACCAATCCACCCTTGGCCTACGGGATCTACATTCCACCCATGCAATTTTGACGGAGAATAGACCGGATGGGTCAAAGGGCCAACAAGGTATATCAGGCTCTTCCGAAGTACAGAACCCGCCTTGGAAGATGGCATCAATCATATCTTGATGGAGAAAATTGAAAACAGTTGAAGGAGGAAGGGGCCCGCTTTGCCCCAGGCAATCCCGGACCTAGAGGGCGGCCGGACCAGCTGGAATGGGCTGGGAAGCGCAGCAATGGAGGGGCCCGTGGCCGGTCCAGTTAGCTTGCCAAAAACTGCATTCACCTCTCCCGACTTGCCACTGGACCTTTGTGTCCAAAAGCGGGAACAACGATCGGATTCTCTGCCACATCAGAGAGGCCTGCTTGAGCCTCTGATTGTTACTCATGGGCTGCAATTCGTGGCTGTGAGTTGAGGACATGAAAGAAGCCCACAAACTCTTCTGATGCTTGTACTTAACACCCCAAGCCAGCTTAAGACGAAGCGCTAGCATTACTTCTGATAGTTTTCTAATCCCCAACCCACCTTCATCTTTTGGGATGGCTACATCGGCCCATTTCTTCCAGTGAAACTTCTTTTTCCCGTCTGCCCAGCCCTAGAAGAATGTCCCGAATCGGCTTTCTAAGGACTTTAGAACGTGAGACGGGACCACCAAAGCTACCATAATATGGATCGGAATAGAGGAGAGAACATGGGAAATCAGCGTAGCCCTCCCCACCTAGGATAGACAGTTCGTCTTCCAACCGTTGATCCGGTTATCAATCTTGTCAATCAAGGGTTGAAAATCTGAGATTTTGACTCGACCTGCCATGATAGGAGCACCAAAATAAACGAGACTGGCTGGCCCAATCTGCATGCCTAGCAATCTTTGAATGGAACTAGCCATGGAGGCTGAAAGTATGGCTGAGCAATGCACAGTACTCTTATGGAAGTTAATCTGCTGGCTTAATACCCACTGGTAGCTATCTAGGAAGGATTTAACTGTACCAACTGAATTGATCACACTATTAATGAATAGTAGTGTATCGTCCGCATAAAGCAAATGGGTTACGCGGGGAACAGACCTCCCCATCTGATATACCAGGCCTGATTTTCTGCTAACCAGATCCGAAAATCCTCTGCTAAGAACCTCTGTGGCTAGGATAAAAAGGATGGGGGACAGGGGATCCCCTTGACGCAAATTCCTTGTAGATTTGAAAAAAACCCTAGGCGCACCATTGGTTAGGACTGAAAACGAGCAATTCTTGTAGCACCGCTTGACTAACCTGATCTAAGGGCCGTCAAAACCAAAACGAGCCAACACCCTGAAAAGGAAAGTCCACTCAATTTTGTCGTACGCTTTTTCCATATCCAGTTTCAACACAATATTACCGCTGCGGACCTTCCTGTTGATTTCTCTGAGAATCTCCTGGGCTAGAGCAATGCTCTCCACGATGGATCTACCTCGAATAAAAGCACCTTGCTCCTTAGAGATTAGTTTTGGAAGTACCCTGGGCAAACGGTGAGATACAATGTTGGCAAGGACCTTGTAGAGGCAGTTGCATAGACTTATGGGGCGAAAGTCTGCGAAGGTCTTTGGAGCCAAACCTTTGGGAATGAGGCATATGAGAAAAGTCGTACATGCTCTGGGTAAGTGGCTCCCCTTAAAGAGTGCCTTGGCTGCAGCGAGGAGGTCGTGATAGATTATCTCCCAACAGGATAAGAAAAATGCCCCAGAGAAACCATCCGGGCTAGGGACCCCATCAGGTTGAAGGGTCAACACTGCATCCCTGACTTCCTGGAGGGTGGGCTGAGACATGAGAAGGGCGTTATCATCCCTGGTTAACACCTCAAGGACTGAGGCGAGGAGATCCTCCCCTGTATCAATCGCGCCAGCCGAAAAGAGCTTGTGAAAGTATCTGATTGCTTCCACTTGAATTTCTTGCTGCGACTCAACGATTTGGCCTGAATCAAGCTTGATGGAATGAATCGCTGACTTCCTGATTTTGATGTTGGCAAATGCGTGAAAGAATTTAGAGTTTCTGTCCCCTTCCTTTAACCAGTGATTGCGGGATTTGGCTGCGCATGGCTCGGAATGGGCTGAGGAAGTGTCCACATCAGACGCTTGGAACTGTTGAAGACTGTCTTCTGCCTGCTGCACTACTTGCTTGGCCTGCTTGATGTTAACAAAGATATTACCTAAAAAGACCTTATTTCATTCCTTCAAAGCTGATTTAACATTTTGAAGCTTCTTGAGAAGGTTGAACATAGGATCCGGGTCATTAACTGCTGCCTAGGTAGACTGAACAACCTGATTGAATGAATTATGGTGTACCCACATCCGTTGAAACCGGAATGGTTTGGGGGAAGATCCTGACTAAAGTGGGAAAAGACAAGAGAAGAGGGGAATGGTCTGAATTGTGCCTTGGTAGGTGTTACACCTGCGTGTTTGGGAAAGCTGTGTTCCATAGGTTGTTAATGAGAAACCTATCTAGCCTGGCCCATACTCTAGTGGGGCATAGCTAGTTGTTACACCAAGTGTAACAGTTACCAGAGAAACCAGCATCTATCAGCCCTGCCCTGTTAATAGCTTCAGAAAAATACCTAGAACTAGTTCTGTCAATCCTCTTGTGACTCCTACGCTCTGAGGATTCGGCAACAACATTGAAATCACCACTTATAGCCTAGGGACCCTGAATAGACCTAGATATGTTTACCACTTCCTCCCACAAGGACCTGCAATGATGCCTCGAACAACTAGCATAAACGAAAGATAGGACAGTCAGGTTGGGAAGTGGCGGGACTGGGATAGCTAGGGAGATCATTTGACTGGATTTGAAGAGAATCGATAGGCCTGGCAAATTGTCGTAGAAGACCCATATCTTGCCACCTTCATCTGTGTTGGTGCAAGAGGAGAGAAACCCGAGTTTAAGCCCAACCACCACTCTCCTTGAATCGCGAATCATGGGTTCGAGAACTACTACAATACATGGCTTATGAGAAACTATCAGTCTTTTCAATGACCTGACAGTTGGAGAATTACCTATCCCTCGGACATTCCAGACTAGAATTTTATCCAGCATGGGAAACTTGAGCTTTCTCAGCCCTTCTCTTCAGACTTCTTACTCTGGAGATCCACTCACCCTTGATGGAAAACTGTATGGATTCATTTTAGGACGTTGTTTTCCTTTCTTCTTCAAACCTCGATGGGATTGTTTACGATGCTGATGTTGGATGAGTGGAGGTTGTGGCTGGTTGAGGGAATTGGCTGATGGTTCGGAGTCGGTTGAAGCCTCAAGCTGATTCAACTCGAGACGGACGAGCTGTATGTTGGGATCCCTGGCTCAAGGGGCTCGAGGGGAAAGGCAGGTCGTGATGTTCCCCCTACATTACTGAAATATGGCGAGAGATCCACTTTAAGAGCAGAACTCTTGTGGACTGGGGTCACCGAGGGGGGTCGGGAAATGGGCGGGGTGGAAGGGGATGAGCAATAGGATGAATCTGAGCAAATAGATGGCGATTTGCTCGCATATGAGATCGACTGCACCTTGGATAGGGGCAGACTCCCAGCCGATTTAGATCAGGGAATCCCGCAACTCATAGTAACCCCATTCACAAGAGGCTCATCACCATGGCGAGATGAAATAGAGGCATTCAATAAGCATGGAAAAGTATTGTGAACTAGAGATGTTAGGATTTCACCTGGCCCTTGAGGGAGCTGATTGATAGAAGTGCCTTGGTCGAAATTGTGCATTGACAAAGGAGTAGCATGCCTCCCCACTAGGATGGCTGACATAGGGAGAGGGCCGAAGATACCAGCCTGATCATTGTTGTTGTTTCCATTTTTGTACGCTTCATTTGTTGTCTTGGCAGTTACCTTGATGCCCTGTTCCGTCACTCTATGCAGGGGACCCGAGCCTTGAACAAGAGGTTAGCGCTGATTGCTGTGGGAAACCGGAGGAGGAAATGCCTGCTGAATCAGAGAGGAAATACCTCCTGCTAATAGTAAAGGAGAGGAAGTGCCTCCAAGCATTCGTACCTCTAGAGCAGGGCTGAGAGAGATAAATTCAGGCATAGTAGGGTTATCTAATATTGGGACAATTTGTCGAGCATCTACTGTGCAAGGGTGTTGTGCTGTAATACAGGCCAAATTGTTGTCCATCTCAGGACTGGGATCGGCTTGATGGTGAGGGAAGAACGATTTTCTCACCCATTCCTTGGTACTCTGCTTCTTAGGCTGGGAGGGTCCTCCTCCCTCCGAATGCCCTGACCAACCATGTTCTAGCATAGCATGAATTGGGAAAGAGTCAGCACCCACTTGGAGTTTGAGGACCTCGATGAAGCTCAGCCCCTGGGCGGAGGGAAACCTTAAAGTGGGAAAATCCTTGGAAGAGACCGAGACGACAATTCGGATCCAATTGAACCACCTTGCCGAAAACATTTGCCAAATCAATGATAACGGATTCCAGCCACGCATGGGGAGGGATACCGAAGAGCTTGACCCAAACTTTACTTCTAGAATGGGGAGCCGATAGAGACCAAGGGGCATTGGAAGATAAGTCCATTCTCTCATGGAGGCCCAAATCGCCCATAAATAGAGAGAACTCTTCAAGAGATTTGAGCTAAATCAGTATCAGGGAGGGGGATAATCGCACTACATTGATGGCGGAGGCTTGGAAGCTTGAGGATCGAATCGCCCTAATGGGTTGGAGAATGGAGATGTTAGGGTTAGCGAGAAAACCAATAAACCCCAATCGGAGATCCTCCAGCTTTCTTTCGACTGCTCTCGCATCAGCAATAGTGGTGAAAACCTCCGCTGAAACCCCTTACACTGTTCATCTCTGCCTCTGAGAAGCGGCGGCCACAACGTAAGATGTCGGGGCTTGCATGCGGGGGCCAGTGGTATGCCCTATTGGGGAGATAGAACGACCCCTTGCTGGATCTGGATTGCCAGGCGGGGCTGGGAACCGTGGTTTGGCAGGGCAAATCGATACTATTCGGCCATCAATTCTCCTCCCGTGGATAACATCCATGGCAGATTTAGCATCTAGCTCGTACAGAAAAAGGACAAAGGCATATCCCCACGGATGGTTGGAATCCGGCATTTTGGGGATGTAGACATCTTGCAATCTGTAGTACCTACCGAAAATGGTGTGAAGATCATGGGAAGAGCAGTCGAAGGGAAGGTTTTGAATGAATAAACGATGTTCGATTTTCCCATGATGATGTTGACGAGGCTGGGAATGAGAACGGCCCCTGAACATCCTGCTCGATTTTTATTGATATCCCTGATGTTTGAGTTCATGTCTTAAAATGAGTTGACGAAACAAATGAACGAAGTGGATATAACACAAACATCACCTTTAGCCCCAAAAACCTTGGGTTAATTGGGATTCTTGTAAGCGTAGTTGAGGGGCATGTCACAAAAATCAAACCCGCTTATCAGTTGGGGCTCACAAGAATGGAAGGAAGATACAAAAACCATCATAATTAATACAAGCCACACCACATGAAATTACAGATCAAATTTCTTCAATTGCACTGGCCCATTTGAGTTTTTTATTTGGATGATCTTTCATAATGGTGAACGTAAGGATTCTCACCTCATGGACAGAGTGGATATCACAGTGGCTCACCACAAATCTTGGATGTTTCACCGGTGCCACAGACATTCTGGGATGTGTTTAAATAACCTTTCAAGTGTTCAGATTTTGAGTTTTGAGTTCATTCATATTCAAGGTGGGGGTACAACGTTTAGATGTCCCACACACATTGCTGCTTGTCAAAGTTGAAACACTTCTTTTTCTTAGTATTATTTTTTTAGTGTGGATCGTCTGCCTTGAAGGGGCAGCAAATTTCAAGGCCATAACTTCTTATTGGTCCACATCATTTCCTATTACTCCAACTCACAAGATGAATTTCTATATTCTGAATAAATTGTGTTCTACACAACACAACGTAATGTGTGAAACTTTTCTACCATTATCTTTGTGTTAGATTCAGTCCGTCCAATTTTTTCAATTTAATAGATAATTATAGAGCATGAGCCCTGAAATGAGCTACATCTAAAGCTAAGTTGACAATGCCGCATAAAGCAATGGGATTAAACAAATTACTATTGAAATCTTATATGACTTGTCAAACAACTACTTGCTTTGAAAAAGCAAAAGGTCGTGTGTTTGAATATCAGAAGCAGTAAATATACCTCATGGGATCAGGAAAAATCAGGTTGGGCTTAAGGATCGAAAAATCAAGCTGGCCTATTTATGGTGTGAGTGTCCCTTCACCCTTACTAGTATGTTGTTTCACTCCACACACACATGCAAAGGAGTGTTAGTGTTAAAGTCGTTTTATTGAAAAATCAAGTTGGTCTATTTATGGTGCGAGTGTCTAACCCTCCACCCTTACTAGTATGTTGTTTCACTCCACACACACATGCAAAGGAGTGTTGGTGTTAAAGTCGTTTTGATATATGTTGATATATATGTCCTCTAACAACTCGAGCTTTTTGGGGATACTGCAACCTGGAGCTTATTTGCTATCTAACTTGTTCATGAGGTCACACATACAAGGATGGTGGTAAAATACAAATATTAGCTTGATCAGAGCCTTTTGTCAATGTTAGGCATCCAATTCACATTGTTTCCTACAATGTGACTTAGCTGAGCCTTGGATCTACCTTATTTTTGGGCTCGTGCTCTAAAATGATACAAGAAAATTCATAAACGTTGTGGATTTAACACAAATCATGGAGGGACCTAAAGAAATTCCACACATTAAAAGTTGGATTGTGTACTACCAAAATTGACTTGTTTTGTGACCTGTTGTCATCCGACGTGGACCAATGAGAAGCGAAGACACTGAGTCTTCCTGTGCCTTCAGCACAAACTATCCCCACTCGTAACTTTTTTAAAACACACACTTGAACCCACTTACATCATATGGGCACTTGAATCCATGTCCTCAGCGTTAAAACATACCGGGTCTAGCTATCACTGTCAGGTGTGGGAACCCTTCTTTTTTCTGAGTATGTTTATGGTTCTTTTGTTTGGTTTAATGTATAATAGAATTCACATAGAACAAGGTGGCGCGTATGAAAAATCCATCTACAAATGTAATATAAACTGTGGAAAAGAAATGAACGAAGCTTCTGTACTAAATGTACACATGTAGCCCACTTGGTGAGTGTATTTCCTATGTGCCCAGCTGATGAATCACCTGGCGCATTTGCATAACAGCCCTAGCCATGTCAAGCTGGCGCATATGAAAATTGAAAAAACATTGGTGGTTTGTGTGTAGGTAATGTTGTTGTGTACATTGAGAACACATTTTTTTTTTAAATCAACTTTTTTTCATTCCAAAAAAAAAAAGAAAAAGAAGATGTACAATCTTCTCTAGAGAGGGCGTCATTCGGGTCCCCCCGCTACAAAAAATTCGAGAGGACCTATCGAAAGGTTACCACCTATATACAAGGAGAGAGAGGAACAAAAAAGGAAACTACACCCAGAGAAAATTAAGAGACAGATCTGAGAGTCCCTAACCTGGCTTTGTCCAAAAAGATGAGACCACGGACTTGCGACGGGAGCTCAGGAAAATGAAGGAATAGCGAAGTTGACTGATTTCAGCTCCCTTCTCGGGCCAAAACATCGATAGGACTGTTTCCTTCCCTAAGCGTGTGCGAGAAGGAAAAATTGCCTAACTGCTTTAAGCTATTGATTCTTGTTATCCACGGTTTCCATTTCCACGAAACCTTTTTATGACCCGCCAATAAACCAATCATCAAACTAGAGTCAGATTCTACCATGACGTTAGTCAGCCCCTGCTCAATACAAATCATCATCCCATCGTGGATCGCACGTAGTTCTACCAGGTTGTTGGAACCTTCACCATAGCCAATGGAGAAGGCAAAAATGAAGGACCCGTTGTCACTTCTGTAGATACCACCTCCACCCGAGGGGCCGGGATTCATAATGGCTGATCCATTTGTATTCAATTTGACCCAACCAGGGATCGGGAATCTCCATTTAACCAGGACACCGTTGGGCCTTCTCTGAGTAGCTGTTGGTAGCTTGGGAACGCGAGCGAGGACTAGCAGGGAGAGGCCGTCAACAAAGCCTGCACCTGTAACATGCTTGGCCCACCATCTAATTCGGTCAATAGATATTCTGACGTTAACTAGTTTTTCGTCATAATTGGCCTCGCTTCTGGAGCACCAAATCTCCCAGAGAATAAGTAATGGAAGAAGATATCTGACCGGAGGGGAGGCGCTACCCTGGGCAGGCACGTCGCCAATGAAACAGTCTACTTTCTACGGATGAGTGAAACAGAGTGGGAATACCACATAACGTACCGAAGAAGGACCATAAGGACGCTACAAGATGACCATCGAGGAATAAATGTGTAATAGATTCCGTGTCCCAGCAAGCATGACTATTGCCAAAGCAACAGCGACACATAGACCCCAGCGCCACTCCTTTTGATTTGATCCTGACATCAACTGGAGTAGCTTTCTGCAGCAACCTCCACATGAACACAGAGATTTTCGGAGGAAGGGAGCTGTGCCATATCCAACTGGTCCACCCAACAACAGGGGAAACGCCTCTGATGAACTTCCATGCAGATTTAAGGGAGAGTGTCCCTGACGGATCATGGGGCAAAAAACAGGACGCAGCCTCCTGCGAGGTAGCAAATCCTCCATGGAAGAGGTCATTAATGATCTCTTGTGGGAGAAAGGAGTACACCCCAGAAGGGGGGAGAGGGCCAGAATAGGCGAGAAGGTCCCTGACAGTTAGCTCTTCTAGCTCCTCCGAGATAGGTCTGACTGCCAGTTGTTGGTGAGGACCCCTGCCCATCCAATTGACCTTCCAAAGGTTTAACTCACTTTGGCCAACATGCCATTGAACATTATCATTCAGAATTGGGATGAATTCCATGATCTGCTTGCAAAAGGGGGAGGAGTTCAGCGACGGCTGCAATGGGACGTCTGAGCCAAGATCCCTGGAGTGTCTGCTACGCATAAGGTTGACCCATGGCCCTGGGGAGACACTGAATTTTGCAGTCTAAGCCAATTTCATATGCTGAGTGTTCAAGACCTCCTTCAAACTTCTTATACCCAGCCCTACTTCAATTGGTTTTGCAATTTTTTTCCAAGCTAGCCAATAAATTTTTTTTTTCCCATCAGCCCATCCCCTAAAAAAAATCTGCAAAAGAGCTTTCAAGATTAGCGATCACTTGACGTGGGATATGCATCGCAGCCATGATGTGGATCGAAAAACTCCCAAGAATGTGTCGGATTAACGTAGCTCTGCCCGCTTGTTAAATCTGTCTGGCCGCCCATCCTGAAGTTTTCTTGCGCACCTTGTTAATCAAGAAATGGAACGCCGAGGATTTAATTCTGCCTTTAGAGAGGGAGGCTCCCAAGTAATGGATGGAATTTGAGGTTTTGCTGAATCCTAGGAGTCGTTCTGTTGATCTGATTCTCCCAGAACTTAAGGTCTTAGAACATATATATGAAGCAGCTCTTGTTATTGTTGATTCTTTGGCATGTTGCTTCTTGAAATAGAATCAGAAAATTCTTGATAGCTATCAGGGACGACTGACTGCCGTTGAGGAAGAGAAGCATTTCATCTGCGTACAGCAAGTGAGAGATGGTGAGGCAGCCTCGTTGCAGGTTGACTGGAAGACAGGTGCTGCCCGACATGAGGAGGTTAAGGTTAGCAGAAAAAGCTTCCATAGCAATGATGAACAACATTGAAGAAAGGGGGTATCCTTGTCTAAGACCTCTTGACGATTTGAAGAACCCCGTCGCTACACCGTTAATGAGAATGGAGAACCAATTGTTTCCCCAGCATGCTTCCAGGAGCTGAATCCATCTGTCACAGAAACCAAACTTATAGAGGACTTGTTGAAGGAACTTCCAGTTGACCCTGTCGTATGCTTTCTCAAGGTCTAATTTGAGAATGAGATTGCTGCCTCGAACCTTTCTGTCGATAGCACGCATCGCCTCCTGAGCAAGTGCAATGTTTTCCGCTATTGATCTACCTTGAACGAAAGAACCTATTCCTGTGAAATAAGTTTGGGAAGCAAAGAGCTTAATCTGTTAGCAAGCAATTTTGTGAAAATTTTGTAAATGATGTTGCACAGACTAATAGGCCGGAAATCCGAGAATTTTGCAGCTAATCGGGACTTTGGGATTAGGCATATAAGCGTCGAGGTAAACGCTCTTGGGATCGGGCCCTGAACATCATCTCCACCATAGCTCTATGTATGTCTCTACCAACTACATCCCAACAACTGGAGTAGAAGGTAGCCGAGAATCCATCGGGCCTAGTAGCCCCATCTTTTGGGAAGGACATCAAAGCAGAGTGAACTTCCTCAATAGAGGGAGGAAGTCAGAGTGCTTCATTATCTTGCCGGTTAAGAACCTGAGGAACTGCATTGCTGAACTCAACGTTAGAGTTGACTGCCTCTGCCCGGAACAGATCCTCAAAAAAAGAAACGGCTGTATCTTTAATCTCCTCCGAGTCCATGATTGTTACGCCGTCAGCAGATTTTATGGAAGAGATGTACACCCTTCTGGCTCTCTCAGTCGCCGACATATGGAAGAACTTCGTGTTTTTGTCCCCTTCGTCCAACCAGGAGTTCATCGACTTTTGTTTCCAAAAAACTTCTTCCATAATTTTCAATTGATTTAGCTTTTGTTTAAGAGCCTCTGATATTTGGGATAGCTCAACCGTAGGCAAGGACTGCATGCTAATATCAAGGCTCTCTAATTCCTCTTCCATCCTTTGAATCTGGTGGAAAATGTTGCCGAATGTTTCCTTATTCTAGACTTTTAGGAGTTTCTTTGTTTTTTTCAATTTCAACTGAACATTTAGAATAGGCTATGAGACGCAGTCTCCTTCCCACGCCTTCATAATGATCTGGTGGAACGTTACATGAAAGGTCCACATTCTGAGGAATCTGAACAGTCTGACCTTCGGCTGAGACGGAAATGGGAAGACAAGCCGAAGAGGGGTGTGGTCTGATCTAGATCTGGGAAGGTGCTTAACTCTAAAGAGAGGAAAAGAAGTGGCCCATCTACTGTTAAATAGGATTCTATCCAGCCTAGCCCAAACTCGAGCATTCCCCTCACGGTTATTACACCAAGTGAATCGGTTCCCCACAAATCCAGCATCAATGAGGCTTGAATTATGAATAGCCTCTGTAAAATCAGCTATGCTAACAGTATCTGGCTCCCGATGACCTCTCCTCTCATTAATATCCACCACCACATTGAAATCTCCCCCAACGGCCCAAGCACCTCAAGTAGATCTGCTGAGGGCCGCCATCTCATTCCAAAGTCCCTTTCTTTGGACCCTGCAACAACGAGTGTAAACGACCGATATAACAATCTAAGCACCTGATCGGAGTAGGAGAGCACTGAAACATTGAGCTGGGAATGAAAGAAAATCCAGATTTTTCCTCCCGCCTCACCGTTTGAAACCGAGGAATGGAAACCAATTTTTAAACTTGTGGCCACCCTTCTGTCTTCTCTAAGCATTGGTTCTAGAATTGCCACTAAATAAGGATTGAACTTGTTGACTAGCTTCTTAAGGGATCTCACCGTAGGCGTGTTTCCCACTCCATGCGCATTCCAAATAAGAGAGTTATCCATCCGTAACACAGCCTGAGTTCACTGCCCGACGCTTCAATCTACAAAGCCTGTTGTACCAATCTCCTGATGATTGACTAATAGCAATGCCCCTGGATGGTTTGTACTTAGGTTTCTTCTTACCCGGAAGCTACGAAATAACCTGGTTTGGGGAGCTTACGAGGGACTTAGTAGAAGGATCTTTAGTGTCAAGGGCATCTGAGCTAGCCTTTGGAATGGACTTTTGAAATTCTCTGTCAAAGTAAGGAGAGAGATCCACCATAATCCTACCCAACGGATCTTCTGGATCTGTGTTAATAGGCTTACTCCTCCATCTAAGGACTTGATTGTCTAGCTTGTTGGGACCCTATTTTCTGGTGCAGGCGCAGCCCATGTTATCCTGAGGAGGTTAGAGAGGAGAGCACCCCACCGATCTTGGATGAGCACACCTGAGATACACCTTGGAGGAGGGGTGGTTGCAGCCCACTCTCTGGTGAATGTGGAGAGTAAGGGTCTTTGGGACATCAACATTCCTCTGCGAGCCTGTGAGTGAGGCAGGAATAGGGTCTGGCAGGGGTGGGCTGTAGCGTTCTGAAAGGAGGTAATGATGGTGGGACCTTCAGATCTGAGGAAGTCCATCTCTATGCTACTGGGATTTGGGGTGATGGAGGTTTGGGGGTTGGGGATAGAGGCAGAGGGGAGTAGGATATGGCTATCAGGCATTAGGTTATGATTTGGGTATTCCAGCAAGAGAGTGGGTTGTTGGGATGATAAAGGGCATGGGATTGGCAAGGGTGGTGAATCTGAGATGGAGGTTTGATTGAATATAACGAGTTGAATGGGATAGTTATGTAACTGGGTGTTGAGAAGTGGAGCCACATGCGCGGATTTCGTGTCGCAAGTCCTTTCGCAACTGGGATACGAAAGGAGTTTCGCGGATTTCGTGTCGCAAGTCCTTTCACAACTGGGATGCGAAAGGAGTTTCGCGGATTTTGTGTTGCAAGTCCTTTCGCAACTAGGATGCGAAAGGGAAGTTGCCAAAACTATAAATTGGGGTCCCTAGGGCTATTCTAGGGTTAAGGTGAATATTAGAAAATTTTTCTAAGGTGTGGGCAAGGGATTTTCTCTGTACTTCCAAGGGAGAGGTTAGTATATTGCCTTGTAATCTTCGTTTCTCTTCATAGTGGAATTTTGCATCCGTAGTTTTTTTTACCCTAGTTTGGGGTTTTTCCACGTATATCTTGTCTTATAGTTTGTTTGAATGCTTTTATTCCTTTCTAGTTTATATTTCTTCCTGTTTATCGTTTGTGGGTGAGGCCTGAGATTGGATCTAAGCTCACTGCGTTGTTGGCGTGTTGCGCAACAACTGGTATCAAAGCTATTGGTTTAGTTCTATTGGGAGCGATGGCGGAAGATGGAAAAACTAGAATTGAGAAGTTTGATTGTTCAAACTTTACCTTCTGGAAGATGCAGATGGAGGATTATCTGTATCAGAAGGACCTCTATATTCCTCTAGGAGGAAAAGAGAAGAGACCAGAAAAGATGACAGATGATGAATGGTTTTTACTGGATAGGAATGCTTTAGGAACGATCCGACTCTCTTTGTCTAAGAGCGTCGCCTTCAATATATCCAAAGTAAAAACGATAAAAGAATTAATGGAAGCCCTAGCCACCATGTATGAAAAGCCCTCAGCATCCAACAAGGTTCATCTTATGAAACAGCTATTCAACATGAAGATGTCAGATGGTGGGAGCATGGCAGAACATCTAAACGAGTTCAATACAGTCACGAGCCAGTTGGAATCCGTTGACATTGCTTTTGAGGATGAGGTCAGGGCATTATTGATCTTATCCAGTTTGTCAGACAGTTGGGATGGTTTGGTGACTGCTGTGAGCAATTCTTCAGGGTCAACAAAGTTGAAATTTGATAATGTGGCCGGTCTAATTCTCAGCGAAGAATCTAGAAGGAAGGCATCATGAGTTTCAGGGGACTCAGGGAATGCTCTAAACGTTGAAGGAAGAGGAAGATCACTGAACAAAGGAGGCAATAAACATGGGCATTCTAAGTCGAGGAAGAAGTCCAAGGGACCGAAAGACAAAGACGGGTGTTGGCATTGCGGCAAGAAGGGGCACATGAAACGTGATTGCAAGGAGCTCAAGAAACAAGAAGGAAACTCTCAAAGCGGGAAGGATTCAGTGAATCTGTCTGAGGAGAGCGACACAGAGGCGTTGATCTTGTCTCTTGATGGGATGAATGAGTCTTGGGTTATAGACTCGGGTGCTTCGTTTCATGCCACTTCGTGTAAGGAAGCTCTGCGTGATTATGTGTCAGGTGACTTTGGGAGAGTCTACCTGGGTGATGATGAGCCATGCAATATTGTTTGAAAGGGGGATGTTCATGTAAATCAGAAAGACGGAACGGTCTTGAAATTGAAGGATGTCAGACATGTACCGACTTTGAAACGTAATCTGATCTCAGTGGGATAGTTGGCCGATACCGGTTATGTGACGACATTCACCAGTGACTGCAGGAAGATCACAAAAGGTGCCTTGGTAATATCTCGAAGCAAAAAGGAAGGTACTTTGTACGTGACTTTAGGATCGTATAGTTCACTCGCAGTCGCATCAACTGGAGTGAATGGGCAGTTATGACATCATAGGCTGGGACATATGAGTGAGAAAGGGATGAAAGTGCTATTGTCAAAAGGGAAGCTACCAGGGCTGAAGTCTATTGACTTGGAATTCTGTGAGGACTGCGTGTATGGCAAGCAGAAGAGGGTAAGCTTCAAGAAGACGGGATGCGCTCCAAAGACACATTTATTGGAGCTTGTACACACTGATGTGTGGTGACCAACACAGGTATTATCTCTTGGTGGCTCACGTTATTTTGTTATCTTTATTGATGATGCTAGTAAAAAACTATGGGTCTACTTCTTAAAACATAAATCTGATGTATTTGATGTATTTAAGAAGTGGAAAGTTATGGTAGAAAATGAGACAGGTAAAACAGTAAAGTGTCTCAGATCTGACAATGGGGGAGAGTATTATGATAAGAAGTTTGAGGAGTATTATGCAGCAAATGGAATCAAACATCAGAAAACGATTACAGGGACACCATAGCAGAATGGTGTGGCTGAGCGCATTAACAGGACCATCCTTGAGCGCGCCAGGAGCATGAGGTTACATGCAGGGTGCCCAAGACCTTTTGGGCAGATGCTGTGAATACTGCCACATATCTCATCAATAGAAGTCCCTCAGCACCATTGGATGGTGGGCTACCAGAAGAAGCGTGGACTAGGAAGGAAGTGAACCTTGCACATCTCAGAGTATTCGGTTGCACTTCATATATTCACATTGATGCAGAACACAGAAACAAGCTAAATGCGAAGTCCAGGATGTGCACGTTTATAGGCTACGGGCAGCATGATTTTGGCTACAGGTTCTGGGATGCAGAAAACAGGAAAATCATCAGAAGCAAGGACGTAGTCTTCAATGAAAAAGTGATGCATAAGGACAGTGTGCAGGAAAATAAGGCCGAGAAAAAGGAATTGTAGAGTTGGAAGAGTTACCGGACATGGGTGTTACAGCGCTACAGGATGAGGCAGAGCCGCATACACCGGTTGTGAGGAGGTCTACTCGGGAGAGGAGACCCACGGTCCGATACTCACCCTCCTTACATTATCTACTACTGACAGATAATGGTGAGCCAGAGTGTTTTGAAGAGGCGTTACAGTCAGATATACGGGTTAAGTGGGAGCAGGCCATGGATGATGAGATGGACTCTCTTGAGTCTAATCGTACATGGGAGCTAGTCACTTTACCCAAGGGTAAAAAAGCTCTTCATAACAAGTGGGTTTAAAAACTGAAGGAGGAGCACGATGGTTCGAAACGGTACAAGGCCAGATTGGTTGTGAAAGGGTTTCAACAAAAGGCAGGTATCGATTTCACTGAAATATTTTCACCGGTAGTGAAAATGTCTATGATTCGCATAGTCTTGAATATAGTGACTTCAGAGGACTTACATCTAGAACAACTAAATGTTAAGACAACCTTTCTTCATAGGGACCTTGAAGAAGAGATACATATGCATCAGCCGACAGGATACGTGACACCAGGTAATGAGAACAAGGTGTGCAGACTGAAGAAGAGTCTATATGGCCTGAAGCAGGCCCCGAGGCAGTGGTACAAGAAGTTCGACAGTTTCATGTCGGGAAAAGGTTTTAGGAGATGTCATGCAGACCACTGTTGTTACTTGAAGAAGTTTGATACGTCTTACATCATCCTTCTTCTGTACGTTGATGATATGCTTGTGGCCGGTTCAAGCATGAAGGACATCTCAGATCTCAAAAGACAATTGTCTAGAGAATTTGCCATGAAAGATTTAGGAGCTGCAAAATAAATCCTAGGCATGAGGATAAAGCGTGACAGGGAAAACAAGAAATTAGTTTTATCACAGGCAGAGTACATAGCTAAAGTACTTGATTGATTCAATATGGGAGGTGCTAAGCCAGTTAGTACTCCATTAGCCAATCACTTCAAGCTATCTAAGGAGTAAGGTGCAAAGACGCAGGAGGAACAAGACTACATGGCTAAAGTTCCATACGCGTCAGCTATTGGGAGTCTCATGTATGTTATGGTGAGCACGAGGCCAGACATTGCTCAAGCAGTGGGAGTTGTTAGCAGGATCATGAACAACCCCGGGAAGGAACATTGGGAAGCTATGAAGTGGATCCTTAGGTACTTGGTAGGTACTAAGGACGTAGGGTTGTGTTATGGTGGATCGGAAATCAAGTTACAAGGCTACGTGGATTCAGATTTGGCAGGAGATATCGACAGCAGAAAAAGCACTACAGGTTATGTTTTTACTCTGGGTAGTGCTGCAGTCAGTTGGGTCTCTCAGTTACAAAAGATAGTATATATCAGTACGACAAAAACATAATATGTTGCGGCTACAGAAGCATGCAAGGAGATGGTGTGGATGCAAGGTTTTATGGAAGAATTGGGTAAGAAGCAAGCAAATTGCAAGTTGTACAGTGACAGTCAGAGTACAATACACTTGGCTAAGAATTCAGCCTTTCATTCCAATACCAAGCATATTGCCATCAAATATCACTTCATACGTTCGTTACTGGAAGATAGATCAATTGCTCTGGAGAAGATTCATACAAGTGAGAATCCTACGGATATGCTGACCAAGGCGATCACAAGGGAGAAGCTGAAGTTCTGTTCAGCTTTGATTGGTCTTCAGGCTTGAAGACGAGGAGGTGGTGCAGTCCGGATGAAGAAGATAAAGGTTTATGGCAATGTGTCTCCAAGTGGGAGATTGTTGAGAAGTAGACCCACATGCGCGGATTTCGTGTCGCAAGTCCTTTTGCAACTGGGATGCGAAAGGAGTTTTGCGGATTTCGTGTCGCAAGTCCTTTCACAATTGGGATGCGAAAGGAGTTTCGCGGATTTTGTGTCGCAAGTCCTTTCGCAATTGGGATGCGAAAGGGAAGTTGCCAAAACTATAAATTGGGGTCCCTAAGGCTATTCTAGGGTTAAGGTGAATATTAGGAAATTATTCTAAGGTGTGGGCAAGGGATTTTCTCTGTACTTCCAAGGGAGAGGTTAGTATATTGCCTTGTAATTTTCTCTTCATAGTGGAATTTTGCATCCGTGGTTTTTTACCCTAGTTTGGGGTTTTTCCACGTATATCTTGTCTTGTGGTTTGTTTGAATGTTTTTATTCCTTTATAGTTTATATTTCTTCCTGTTTATCATTTGTGGGTGAGGCCTGAGATTGAATCTAGGCTCACTGCGTTGTTGGCGTGCTGCGCAACTCTGGGGCCTTGGAGATAGGGTAGGAAGGTCCGGGCTTGGGGAGGTGGGTTGGGATGTCCGGTTAGAGAGGGCTGGATTTGTTGGGGCATTTTGTCTAATAACTTCTGAGCGGGAGGTGCTGGGCAAGCACTGTGATGGGAAACTCTTCATCACCCACTGTTTAGTAGTTATTGAAGGTATGACAGGCTACAGAGGGGTGCCGGATTTCATTGTAAATCTTCAGTCATCTAAAATACCAAAAATAGGATAGGCCTTCCCTTCTACCATCAGGAATCTGAGCTTCTGGAGTTGAATATTGGGGGATGTTTTAACCCTGATTCTAGCAAAACCTTGAAAGGTACCTTGGATGGCCATTTGGCCTATCTCTAGCACTTCCCCAAAGCTTCTGGCCAGCTTGTTAATCGCCTTTGGGAACCAAGCATGGGGGGGAATGCCAAAGAGATGGATCCAAATTCCACTGATGAGACCAGCCGAATCTGGAGACCAAATCTCCAGCGTGGAAATCCTCATTTTCTTATGAAGACTAAGGTCGGCTGCAAACATAGACCTCTCTTCAACCGATTGAAATTTTAAGAGAAACTGATTGGGGGGCGATTATGATGAAATCTACCTACAATCGAGCTAAGGATGACTCCCGGAAGACATCTATGAGATGGAGGATGGAAACTTCTTCATTCTCAACCGTGGCTGTAAGGGCAGAAGATAGGGAGAGTTTGATTTTGTTAGCTGCTCGGTCATCAATACAAATGAAGAACATATCTAGGATTCCCTTCTCTGACCTGTCGGATTTGGAGTATGAGGGAGCAGATCCGTATCTTGCAGGTTGCTTCACCGCATCTTGGTAGGTCGCTAATCAAGGGGAGTCTTTCTCCCTAACATCTTGAGCTATATGCGTTGGTCGACTCCTGTACTGGTTTTTGGCCCAAGCAATGGTAACAATCCTACCATCTATCCGTTTGCCATTAAGGCTATGAATGGCATTGAAGGCCTCTTGCTCGTAGACGAAGCGAATAAATGCAAATCCTTTAGATCTGTTGAGGTCCCGATTCCAAGGGATGTATACATCTACTAGCTTACCGAATCTGCCAAAAATACGGTGGAGGTCTTCTGCGGTGGTGTCGTAGGTCAGATTTGCTGCAAATATTGAGAAGGGGGAAGAAGGGCGTCTAGGTTTCCTGTGGGAAACCCTTTCCCAAGGGAGGTCTCTCTCTCGCTCCTCCATTTTCGATTTTCGATCTCATCTAGGTACAAGTTCAGTTCACTCTGATCATAGGCTCCTCCATTCTCTCGAAGTTGATATTTCTAATTTCACAGGAAGTGTACACTGAGAACACTTCCTGTGAAACTCCATTAAGGCTATGAAATTGTATGCGACCCTCTCTACATCACATGTCATGTCATGTGTACACTGAGAACACATGACATGACATGTGATGTAGAGAGGGTCGCGTACAATTTCATGGCTAAGATGGGCCATAAAAGGCCTGAGCGGAGGTGGAAGTGATCCAGACCATAAGAACCTTAAAACGGGTATATCTTGCAAATTGGAATGAGTTATCCAACTTGCCATATATGATTTTAGGGAAGGACAAGCTACTTTAGCCCCTAACCCCGTTATGTCGGGTTGTCCATGCCGAATTTATGAGATTCCATCATATCAATGGTCAAAATTTTGTTTTATTTTTGTTTTTACTATTCATAGTAAGTTTTAGTTCAATTATAACTCTTCATCCATTGGGCTTTAGAAGTTGTGTCCAACAAGAAAAGTTCTTAGAATAATTAGGAGAATAGTATGGTTGAGCCAAATAGGACACTTACTATTTTTGGCCGAAACTATGATGTCTAGTACACTGTCTAGTAAGTCACGATTTCTAGGAGTTTTAGTTGTAGTTTAATTCCAAAACTTCTCCTTAGGTTTCATGTCATTATTTAAGACGGTCGTAAGTTTGTTTTAATGATCAATCAATCTATTGCAAATTTCTAGAAATTATTCAATTTTCTAATTTTTCTGGTGATTTTAAGGTATATCAGTGAGGAGTCCAGAGAAGGTCCGTGAATTCAAACTAATTATCCCCTTAGGAAGACAGTGCTTTGTTCTCCTCTTAGGAAGACGGTTCTCAACCTCAACACATCCTATCCTACGTCAACATGTAAATGATCTCACCATCTGGACCATTGGTTTTCCAAGCCCTGGATAGGGTGGTTGCTGTCATTTCATCAAAATGGTTCTTTGGAGATACCAGGTGGACTCTGCCAAATGGATTATTCATGTTGATAATTGAAGTTTACTTGATTCATATGGTCTATTTCGTGTGGGGGCGATCAGATGGAAAAATCCACTCTTGGTGGAACCATTCACGGAAACCAAAGATAAGTGGGTGGAGCCCAATGGTCCAGATGAATGATTCCACGGTACAGGGGCGCGAATTTCATGCGCAAGCCTTTCGCAGGAAGTTCCTGAGCAAGGATGCTGGGTGGGGTCCACAGAGGTGTTTGAGAGAAATCCACCCCCTTCATCGGTTTTGAGAGATTATTTTAGGATGTGCAACAAAAGATGAGGTGTATCAAACACGCAAGTATAGGCAACACGAGAGCAAACAGTGAGAATTCAGTGAGCACCGTTGAAGTATTCTCATGGCCCTAAAAGTTTTGTATCAGGATATATTGGATTGTAATAGATTTCTCACATACATCGCAGTAGGCCCCACCCAGCATCCCTGTGCCGGAACTTCCTGCTGGAGGTTTTTGCAGGAAATCCGCGTCCGACAGTCCAGTGATCCAACGTGGATGTTGTCTTGACCAAGCAAGCGTAGGCACGTTTTCTTGTAACAGTAGTTGCAGTAACCTCTTGCGAAGGCTCGTACAAAAGGCACTTACATCCGAATCTACATCTGAGAAAGACTAGTGAGATTTTACGCTTTTACGTGTACTCGTAATTGGAAGTGCACTCGGCAGATTTTCATTAGGTTACGTGATAGTTGCAAAAGTGATGACGTTTGTATTTTTTAGTGTAGTACATGGCACTATTTTATTAGGTTACATCCCAGCGGCAGAAAACTCCCGAAGCGGATTGGCTGGTGTACCACACAACACCGACCCAGAAGTGGAGACAATGATTCTCACAGTTGGGGTCCTTACTCTTGATCCGGTGGTAGACTCTGAGGAGTTTCAGCACCTGGTCAAGGGTTCGAATAACCATAGGTGGTGAAATCCCACTTCGGCGTCAGTGTATTTGGGTGTGTGTGTGCGTGTTTTTTTTTTTAATAATTCTCACCATTGAAACATTTGTAAGCCCCATTCTAACATTTATCATCCATCCAAACTATTCTGAAGGTGAGACAAATGAAGAGGAAAACAAATATCATATTGATCTAAAACTTTTATGACTCTAAAAGGGTATTAATAGTACGTGTTCAATCCCCCACTTTTTTTTTTTTTCCTTTTTTTTTTTTTTTGATGTGTCTTGATTTTAGAATCAAGACTTACAACAAGCTCGCCAAACGTATGAACGGTTTGGACATAACACATACCTTATGATGGGACTCATAGAACTTGGTGACATCAACACACCAGCTAGGTGGATGGTGGTGTACCATCTAAACCATTTAGAAAACTCCTACCCATGGTAGGAGGCAATGGACACGGATTTCCTGCCATATCCTTTGAAACGAAGTTCCTACGCAAGACTGTTAGGTAGGCCTGACTGCAATGTAGGTGAGAAATCTATTTCATCCATCTGTTTAATGAGCTCATTTTAGGACGTGCAACCAAAAAATAAGGTAGATACAAACTCAAGTGGGTTACTAGAGAGGAAAAATTAGGGAAATAAACTCCTATCTTTGAAACCTTCGTCGGCTCCACCTTGATGTTTATATCCTATCCAAATGGTTTATAAGGTTATTCCCAATGGGATGAAGTGAAAACACTAAAAATATATTTGGATACAAAACTTTTATGGCCATAAGAATGTTTCAACGATACTCACTGAATGCCCATAGTTTCCTCTCATGTGGCGCACTTGATTGTTTTATACACCGCACTTCCTAAAATGAGCACGCCAAACGGATGGATGGAGCGAATTTCTAACAAATATCTCAGTGGGCCCCAGTCACCATCCTTGCGCAGGAACTTCTGGCGAATGCCTGGTGGGGCCACTACAATGTATGTGAGAAATCCATTCCATCTATCCACTTTGCAAGCGCATTTTAGAACGTGCAACAAAAAATGAGGTGAATACAAAACTCAAGTGGCTCACAACAAAAAGGTAATTGGGGAAAGAAATTCCTATTGTTGAAACTGTACTAGGCTCTACTTTGATGTTTATATCCTATCCAAACTGTTAAGAAGATTATTCCCAATGGGATGAAGTGAAAACACTAAAGAGATAGCCTGATACAAAACTTTTATTGCCATAAGAATGCTTCAACAGTGCTCACTAAATGCCCATTGTTTCCTCTTGTGTAGCCCACTTGATTGTTATATACACCTTATTTTTATTGTACTTCCTAAAATGAGCTCGCAAAACGGATGGACGAGGTGAATTTCTCACAAACATTTCGGCGAGCCCAACCCAGCATCCTTGCACGGGAACTCCCTGCAAAAGGCTTATGCAAAATCCACCCCAAACCCGTCTGCGAGAAGTTCTCTTGAAAGGATGCTAGGTGGGGGCAATGTATGTGAGAAATTCATTCCGTCCATCCATTTTGTGAGCTCATTTTAAGACCTTCAATCAAAAATGAGGTGGATACAAAACTTAAGTGGGTCACCAGATTAATTGGGGAAAGAAATTTATATAGTTGAAACCTTCTAGGCTCATCCTTGATGTTTATATCATATCCAAACCTTTTATAAGGTTATTCCCAAAGGGATGAAGTGAAAACATGATAAAGATAGCCTGATACAAGACTTTTATCACCATAAGAATGTTTCAATGGTGCTCACTTGAATGCCCACCCTTTCCTCTGGTGTGGCCCACTTGATTGTTTTATACACCATTTTTTGTGGCACTTCCTAAAATGAGCCGGTAAAATAGATGGAAAGAGTGAATTTCTTACAAACATTTCTGTGGGCCCCACCTAACATCCTTGCCCACGAACTTCCCTTCCAAAGGCTTTCGCAGGATGATTTCCTACCAAAGCCCTTGGCCAGGAGCTACTGCGCAAGGATGTTGGATTGGCTCACTGAAATGTATGAGAAATTCATTCCTGTCCATCGGTTTAGCAAGCTTAATTTAGGACGTGCAACCCATTGGAAGCATATTGGCTGATGTACCCCACAACACCGTTCTGGCTGGTGTGGGTGCGTGTCGTGTAAAGATGAGCGTGCAAAGACGAGCTTAGCTGCTCCACGAGCTCCAAGTTGTAAGAACAGTTCAAAGGAGATCAAAGTTACATGGCCGCAAAAATGATGTATTTATTATATCTACACTTTTCATCCATTTTTGCCGGATTATTTTAGAGCACGACCCTAAAAGTATTCATATACAAAGCTTAAGTGGACCACACCACAAATAACAATGGAGACAATGATTCTCACCATTAAAACATTAAAACATTCGTAGGCCCACCATAACATTTATTTTATATCCAATCTGTTCAATGGTAGACGTTCAAACATATTACGTTGCTCCCAAAAGGATTTCAATGGTGGACGTTCAATCTCTACTTCTTTTTACAGTGTGGTTCTTTTGATTTTTTGATGTCTTTTATTTTTTTGGCTCAAGCCTTAGGATAAGTTCACCAATTGGAAGGACTGTTGGGATATAACACATACCTCATGATGGTACCCACAAACTTGGTGACGTCAACCCACCATCCAGATCTGTGATGTGTCTTATATCAGTCAATCTACTTCCACACCTGCTAGTCTTGTCGGACGCGGATTTCCTGCTAAAGTTCCTTCGCTCTAAATATACATGGCCCACGGTGAAGTTTGTGATAAATCCACTCTAACCATCCATTTCGTGAGCTCATTTTAGTACATGGACCAAAAATGAGCTGGATCCATAATCAAGTGGGCCGAAAATGTAAGGATTGAACATCCAGTTGAAATATTCATGCAGCCACAGAAGTTTTAAATCAGGCTAATAATTGTGTTTTATGTTCATCCCAATATTAATGATGTTATAAACTGTATGAATGGCATGTAAACATAACTACTGTACCAAGGGAGCTTTCAATGGTTGGAATTTTCCTACCTACCTTTTCCTTTAGTGCGGCCCACTTGAGTCTTAGATCCTATTTACTTCCCTAAAATGAGATCACAAAAAGGATGAACAATGGATTTCTCACAAACATCACGGTGGGCCCCGCTTAGGTTCCCAGGAACTCCCCGCCAAAGGCTTCCGCATCAAATCCGCTCACAGCATCGTTCATTTTCACGGACACGGATTTCCTGCTAAAGCCTGCCTATGGCAGTGAGTTCCAGCGGTAAACTTAGGTGGGACACACTGTTATATTTGTGAGAAATATATCCGGTTCGTTTGTTTTTCAATATCATTTTAGGCCATGGGCAAAAAATGAGCCGGATCTGATACTCAACTGGGCCAAAAACTTAAGGACCTCTACAGTTGATATATTTAGGGGCCACAGAAGTTTGAATCAGGCTAATATTTATGTTTGCAGTTCATCTCAGTAAGAATGACGTTACGAATGGTATTACATCACTGTTGAAACCAGAGAGGTTTCAACGGTAGCAATTTCCTTACCCAACTTTTCCTTTAGTGCGGCCCACTTGAGTCTTGGATCAGGCTAAGTTTTGGCTCCATGTACTAAACTGATATAAAAAAATGAATGAACGAGACAGATTTCTCACAAACATCACAATGGCCCCACCTAAGTTTCCAGCACAGTGACTCGGTGCGAATGGCTTTAGCAGGAAATCCGCGACCCATTTTCACGACAGCCATCAGGTCAAGTCACCTTCTGGGGAGGATGCTTGTGCTCACAAGGTCCAAACATTGATCTAAAATACATGTTGTCCACCCAATGCATTTGCATGCATGAGTGGTAGTGGTAGATTTTTAATGTGTGGGATCCCTGTCCTGACTTTTCAAAGCAAGGACAAGTGTGATAAGACTCGTCGAGATGAGATTCCACCCAATCTTGACTAATATAGGGAAAGAAGACACCGTCGACAGACACCTAAGATATATATATACGAGTGGACCTGATTAAGGTCCATGTTGCTGGGCCCACCTATGTAACATCAAATGTCTAACGTACACTCCAAGACTACAACATGGGGAATGAAAGTAGCCTCAATCTCTGCAGGTCCCATTGAGATGTTTGTTTTATATTCCCTCTATCCATCCATTACAACAACACATTTTAGGATATTACACCAAAGATTAGATAGATACAAAACTCGAATGGTCCACACTAAAAGAAATTGTGTGGACTGAATGCATACAATTAAAACTTTATTTGGGCCACAAAAGCTTTGGATTAGGTTGATTTTGTGCTTTCCCTTTAACAAGGTTCAATCTAGAAATTTCAAAATTAATTTAAGAACTTGCCGGACAATTTTACACATCTTCAATACAATAGAATAATTCACGAAATATCAAGATTAGTTGTTGGACTGTTTTGTACTTCCTTGATTCCATCAAAAGAGGTTTCGATTTTATCGAGAGGTCATCGATTGCATTCGATCCTGTTGAAAAGTTTCATTGAAAGAGGCGGTTGGTGCGAATGTTCGCGAATTTGGCAAAGTCAATGGGAAATTTATTATTTAAAGCGGCTTCTATGATGTGTTTAAAACATGAATTATGGTTTGGAGAGAGAGAGAGAGAGAGAGAGAGAGAGAGAGAGAGAGAGAGAGAGAGAGAGAGAGCAAAGTTTATTTAGGCCTTCTTCGATCTTGAATTTTTAGTTTGTTTTTTCTATTTTTTATTTTATTTTATTTTAGAGATGGCTTTGTTAGGCAAATCTCTTAGCTAAGAATAAGAGATGAACCCTTTAATGAATTCTTATATTTAGTTCATATTTAATTTAATTTCATTATTTTTTTAATGTTGAATTGTGGTTGACGTGATTGAATTCCTAGTTTGGAGAAGGAATTGATCTGTAAAATTCATTTATCTATTATTAAATCCAGATAAAATAGATGCTTTGAATTCCCTATGATCAATTACCAAAATCTTTTTGAGAAATCAATCTATTTCGTTTCTTTTATCTTAATTGGGAGTTGTTTATTAAATTTACAAAATTATACTCTAAATAAAACAAATTATTATTTGATTATATATAGTTGAGTTATCAAGTTGAATTCGACATATTATGTTAACGATTTGTTAATCGGGGATTCCTAACCATGAGCAATCTATTGTCATCTCCTTTTGTCACTCACAAGCATGTTGATGTCACAAATCATGTTTAAAGACACCCATGAGTTTTGCAAAGTATGTGAATATTGTCAAAAGTTGGGAGGAATATCCCAAAGAAATATGATGCCTTTGAACCTTATCTTAATTATTGAATTATTATTATTATTGGGGCATTGATGTAATGGGACCATTCCCCTCATCTTTCAAATATCTTTACATCTTGTTAGCGGTTGAAATTGTTTCAAAATGGGTGAAGGCGATTCCATGTAGAACCAATGATCATAAGATGATTCTACGGTTTTTAAAGAATATCTTTCTGGATATGAAACACTTAGAGCCATCATCAGTAATGGAGGCTCTCATTTCTGTAATAGACCATTTGAGAACTTAATGAGAAAATATATTATTACTCATAAACTGGCAGCACTCTATTACCCACAATAAGTGGGCAAGTTGAGATTTTAAATGGAAAAATAAAACAAATTCTAAAAAAGATAGTAAATCCAGAGCATAAGAATTGGTCTTTTAAAATGTCCAATACGTTGTGGGCTTACTGTACTACATTCAAAAAACCCTATTGTAATGTCTCCAAATAGACTTCTCTATGGAAAAGCCTGCCAGTTGCCCGTGGATTTTGAAAATAGAGTTTACTGGACGATAAAGAAATTCAATTTCAACTTGGACAAAGCTAACTCGTTGCATAAACTCCAACTTGTGGAATTAGAAAAAATCTGGAATGAGGCATGCAATAAATCAAGAATTTACAAGGAACAGATGAAAGTATTTCATGATTAATTATTATTTTATTTTTAAAAAAAAAGTCATTTGAGCTAAATCAAAAGGCACTTTTGTACAATTCTCAGCTATTTTTATTTTTGAATAAGTTGATATCCAGATGAATCGACCCTTTTGTTGTGAAAAATATTTATCCATATGGGGCTGTGGAAATTGAAAATATGATGAATTGTAATATTTTCAAAGTTAATGGAAAAAGATTAAATCCGTTTGTTGAGAAATTTGATTCAGAGGATGTGTCAAGATTTACAGAAGATCATATTTAAATGAATTGATCTCTTATATGATGGAGATCCCTTTCTCTTGCATTAGTAAATTAGTTTCTTTCATAGGTTTGTTGTCTTTCTACTGACTTAGAGGATTGTCGTGCTTGCGTATTCATTATCTCAGGTACTCTCTACCCTCTACTTGTTACGTTACAGTTGCTCTCATATCGATTTCATTGCATAATATTTTTACATCGAGGATAATGTATCATTTAGGTTGGGGGTGGGGGTTACCCGTGGAATGTTCTTCAAATTACTGAATTGTTGTTGTTTTGAACTGATTTTTTTTTTTTTTTTTTTTTTTTTTTTTTTTTTTTTTTTTTTTTTTTTTTTTAAGAATTATGAATTATGTGCATTCATGTTGAATTGAAATCATTCCGAATGAATAGAATGATAAGGCACATATTGATGGGAATTGAAGTCTAGAAACTATTATATTTGTAGAAATCAAAATTTAGTTCGTTCAAATAAGTTTCTGATGAAACTTTTAAACATTGTTAAATCATGAATTTCACAATTCAAATTAATGGTAACCTGATGATTGCTTAAGAGTGTAAAGGAACCAAGCTTGATGAACCTTGACTAATGTTAAAAAAATAAAATGAAAGAAGACATAAAAAATGGTTACCAATTATTTGTGAAAAGAAAGAAAGAAAGTTGTCCCTAAAAAGAAGAAAAAGAATGAATGAAATGTGGACAAAAAAAGAAAAGAAAAAATGAAATAGAGTGAAATTTGTTAATATGAAAAAAATTAGAATACATAGTCCAGAAAGTCTTCAATGCTTTAATTAATATGTTCACTCATGTTGATTATTGGTGTTATCATAATGGTAGAGAATTGATTCCCTTTTTGGTGTATAGTTAGATTTCACTAAACATTATGGTTTTTTAATGCTTGAAATTCATCCATTAGTTGATTGATGATTTGAACTGGCCAATTTATTTGTCTATTGAATATGTTATTGTGCCTTAGAAATTATGTTATTTGGATTGTTTTAAGATTACATAAATATACAGAATGATTTTTTCTAAAGAAATTTTGGTATTGGATTTAAAAAAAAACCTTTCATATGTTTTGTTAGGGACTAGCAAAATGCTAGTTGAGGGTGTGTTGAGTGCTAAATATTACATTTTATTCCATGGTTTATAGTGCTTTCCCATACAATTTCATGTTAAAAATGTTTAATTAAATTAATTTTCAATATGCAGAAGAAATTTCAAAGTCTAAGATGAAATTTGATCTAAACTAAAGTTTTAAAGCCTAAATGAAAATCAAGCCCAAGTGGCTTGAAGAACTAACGGAGAAGAAAAACAAAGTTTGAACACCAAAGTACTTGAGATGAAGATTGAAGATCAATTGCAATCAAGAGAAGAAAATCATCAATTTTCGATAGGAATTCGATTCCATCAATAGTCATTAAATGGGATTCGATGGAACTCGATGCGATCAATGGTTCAATCGATAAATTTTGGAATTAATCCAAAAGTTTGCTAAACAATTTTACAAATTTTTGATATGATCAAATATTTTATGAAATTTCAAGATTGGTTGTTGGACTATTTTGCGCTTTCTCGATTCTATCAAATTAAGTTTCTATCCTATTAACAGGTTCTCGATTGCACTTAAATCCTATCGAAAAGTTCCATGAAAAGGGGCTGTTGATACAAAAGTTCGTGAATTTTACAAAGTCAGTGGAAAAATTACTATTTAAATAGACTTTTAGGATATGTTTAGAATACAAATTAGGGTTTAGAGAGAGAGAGAGAGAGAGAGAGAGAGAGAGAGAGAGAGAGAGAGAGAGAGAGAGAGAGAGAGAGAGAGAGAGAGAGAGCAAAGGAAAAGCTTCTTCGGGCCTTCCTTGTTCTCTGATCTTCAATTTCTAGTTTTACTTTCCTGGTTGTTTAGAGATGTCTTTGTTAGGCTAATCTCTTAACTAAGGCTAAGGGATGAACCTTTTGATGAATTCTTATATTTAATTCAATTTTATTAATTTTTAATGTTGAATTGTGATTTATGTGATTAAATTCATAATTTGGTGAAAGAATTAATTTATAAATTCCTTTGATATATTGTTAACATTGGGTATAATAAATGCTTTGGATTTCCTGTGATTAATTACCTATATTTTCATAAGAGATCAATTTATTTCAATTCATTTATCTTAGTTGGAATTTGTTTATTGAATTCACAATATTATCTTTTGACTATAACGAATTATTATTCGATTTTATTTGAGTTATCAAGTTGAATCAGGCAAATTATGTTAAAGATTTGTTAATTGAAATTTTTTGAATCCTTAGTAGATTTTTATTATTGTTATCATCCTAATTAGTTCATTAATTAGATTCCCCATTCTTAAAAATCATATTATTTCTAATTATGTTCTTAACAAATCTTTCCCTATGAATCGACCTCGCATTCACCGAGTTATACTCCTTCGTAACCCTACACTTGGGGTTGAGAACAATGGCCTACATAGATCTTGGGTGTTTCAACGACACCACAACCAATTCGAGTGTGCTTAATAACCATGCAAGTGTTCAGATTTAATGCACACATTCGAATCACCTGATAAACACAACTGCATCATTTTGAGTTCTTTGATATTCAAGGTGGGGGTACGCCGTTTAGATGTCTCACACACATTGCTGTTTGTGAAAGTAAAAACGCTTCTTTTTTCAGTATTAATTTTTTAACACTTGCACTCAAACCCATACACCACATGAGTCCTGGAACCTATGATTTCAGCATTGAAACACAGTGTCTACCACTGCACCATGAGCAGGACCCTTTTTCTCATTCTCAGTATATTTATGATTCTTTTGTTTATTTTAATGTATAATGCAATTCACATGGAGCAACGTACGTAGCAGATGTGAGAAATCCAGCCACACGTGTAATATAAACTATAGAACAGAAATGGCCCAGGCTTCTGTACTAAATGTACACATGTAGCACGATTCATGAGTGTACAGTCTGATTTCCGGCCTAGGGTATTTTCCCGTGTGCTGATAAATGGCCTTGTGGATTTACCCAACAATTCCGTAGCCATGTCAAGCTGCCGGAAATGAAACTTTAAAAAACATTGATGGTTTGGGTGTGGGTAATTGTGCACACTGAGACCACATGACATATAAACGATCTCATGATCTGGACCATTGGTTTGCCAAGCCCATATGATGGTTGCTGTCATCTGATCAAAACGGTTCCTTGGAGATACCAGGTGGACTCTGCCGAATGGATTATTCATGTTGATAATGGAAGTTTCCCTGATTAATACTGTCCATTTTGTGTGGGGTCCATCGGATGAAAAAATTCCACTACTGGTGGAAGCATTTCGTGGGTGGAACCCAATGGATGGTCCAGATCAATGATTCAACCGCCTAGTGGCCCAACTTGCATGTTGTCTCGACCAAGGAAGTGTAGGGTGCGTTTTCTTACAACACTAGTTGCAGGAATCTCTTGCAAAGACTCTTGCAGTAGTGATCCTTCTATTCTTTTTTTCGTGCAGAACCTTTAATTGATAGGTACATATGACCTTTTTTTTCTTTTTCGTGAAGAACCTTTAATTGATAGGTACATATGACCTTGTTTCATTTTCATTAGGTCATATATCGTTGGCTAATTGTTATAAAAGACAGCTAACCAGCAGCATTCAATCTACATGTACAAAAGATTCCCAAAGCTTTTGCCCTTTTCAGTAGTGAAGGAACCGTGATTGAGAGGTAATTGACAGGTGCACATGACATTATTTTATTAGGTTACATCCTAGCTGCAGAAAACTTCTACCCTCGGTAGCAGGCAATCCACACCTGCCCATTGCATTTTTCACAAGGACACCACCGTTGAGGTCAAGTCGCCTTCTCGGAAGGATTTTTGTGTTCACATGGTCCAAACATTGATCCAAAATACATCTTGTTCAATGAACTTGCATGCATGTGAGACCCGACCCGACTTCGCTTCGACTTCGCTTGTGTGCATGTGTTTGTAAGTATGCATTCCGTCCATCTTGGTCCCGAGGTTCTACTGGTAGAATCCCGGTGACCCGCGACCATTGGATAGTGTTTGCGGTCATCCGTGAGTCCAGTCATGAAGACCCGACTCAGATCAAGTTGAGACCTATGCCATTGCGACCACATAGTCGCCACAGTTCCAACGCCGCATTTTGTGCGTCCATCCGGCGTGTAGATAGTAAGTTGGGTGCATTTCATTTTCTAAGCCTTTGATCATGATCATGTGGCCCACCCAGGGGTGGTGTGTATGGATTTCTAGGTATGTCTCATCTCTTGAAACTATTTCCAACACACACTACATACACACTACATACACACACTACCTAGGCCCTATCCCTACACCACTCATCTCTAAAACACCACCCAATAACCTAAAAAGCCTACTAACCCTACAACATTGTTTCTATCTACATATGACAATGATTACTCTTCTCTATCAAGGTAAGAGAGAGATGATTGTTTGCCTTAAAAATCTTTCTCTCTCTCTCTCTCTCTCTCTCTCTCTCTCTCTCTCTCTCTCTCTTCTCTTCTTCTCCAGCAACTTTTCTCCATTTTTTTAGCTCACTTTCACTCATATATTCCCCTATATAACCATTGGAATAAAATCTCAACTTTAGATCCATGTACCTTTGAGCTTGAAGACTATCTTGGAGGTGTTTGCTTGAAGACCTTGTAGGTGGGTGTGCATGTACTTAGAATCTTAGGATCTACATTCTTTCCGCTTATTTCTCTTCTTCACCTCATGTTTGAAGCATGTGGGGCCCACCAAATGATGGTGGAGGCCCCATGTCTTCTTGGATATGGGCATTGGCCCATCCTTTTGTGAATGCATAACTCATGGGAGGGACCATTCTCCATGGACCCCACCATGGTTTCTTTTCCTAGTTAAAAGGATCCTTAGGTCATCTAGACCCTTGATCCTTGGTGGAGATGGCATCTCCACCATTGAATTTTGATTAGAAGATGCATGCATGGGTAGATATTGTAACCCCATCAATATAGTGATATGTGTGGTTTGTGATGAAGGGAAGGGCCTCAATGTGGCGGAGCCCCTTCCCTTGTTGCCGATTCTTACTATTCTTTTATTGATCTATTATTCTCAGATGTGTGTGGCCTACCTTGTGGCCTAGAAGTATCCAGACCATCAAAAGAGAGTGGACGCCCATGTCTGTCCACTCTATGAACATAGGTGCCCCCATTTGCTCCTTTTTAGACACATGCAATGGATTTTATGGTATGGATTAGGTATGAATATTTGTGGGACCCACTGAGGTGGACCACAACTCAAATTCCATGGGGTGATTTCTCCTTATTTTGGTTCCTATACTCATTTTATTTCATGTGCACGTTGCTGCCCATAAATTTTTTGGACAGATTTTTGTTGGACATTGGGCTTGAATTTGGGACTGATTGGAGGACCTTTTGTAATCATCAAATATATTTTTCTGAAATGTGTGGATCTCATCTTAATGTCCCCCAAATTTTAGCCCCATCTGACCTTCATTGGGGTCCCAAAGGTGTAGTCCAAGTGAGGTGGACAGTTTGAATTTTCTGCACTGTTCCAGCAACATTCCACCCTGGACAGGTTTGAATTCTGAAATTTATTAAAATACTTTTGGATGTCTAGAAATTCTAAAAATTTACAGGGAGGTGATCCACCCATGGTAGGACCCACCTACAAAATTTTGGGACCAATGGACGCCTGTACACACCATGATGGTGGTTGGACCGGCCCACTATAATATGGTGTCCAGATCAGTCCAATTTTCAGAACAGATTGATTTCCTTAAATGAATTAAAATATTTTTATATGTCTAAAAATTCTGAAATTTTGTGGAGGTCTGGTGCACTCATTTTAAGATCCACCTACCAAATTTCAGGGTTAATGGACCACTGTGTACACCGTGATGAGGGCCAGACTGGCCCACCACGTTGGGATGTCCAGGTTGTCCAATTTTCTGGATAGATTATTTTGTTTAAATTAATTAAAATACTTAGGAATAATAAAAAATTCTGAAATTTTTTAGAGGTGTGGCCCACCTATGTAAGTTTTACTCCGTAAAATTTCAGACCCAACGGACATTTGATCTGACCGTGGTGGGGCCGGGAATGGCCAGCTAGGCAGGGACATCCAGGCTGGGGTGTCCAGCCTGCTTCGTGGGCCCACCTTGATGTGTTGTATATCCCACCACCCATCCACGTGGGGTCCTTAGGGGATTGATCATCCTCCATTTTTTTGGTATTCAATTTGGGGCCCATTGGGTGAATTTTTGGGCCAGATACCCCGGGCCCATAGGGCTGCCTACACATGGGACATCCCTGCCTTAGACTACTGCTGGGTCTACATTCCAACGGCCTGGCCCATTTGATGTATGTGTTGCATATCTTCTCTCATTTGGTGGGGTCCACAGTGATGTGTGTAGGCCATTAAGGATTAAATATACTAAGAAATACTTTTATTGTTGGACTCCAACCAACCCAGAAATTTGGGTGAGCTGGAATTTGGCATTGAGCCCAATAATTGTTGCCTATTGATGTTCTTTGGGGCAATATGGCCCACTAGATCTGAGGAGGACTTAAGACAGTTATCTTACCATCTTAATTTTAATTTTTGGGTTTAATTAGTGCATGATTAAAGGCCCATTCCAATTGGATTCTTTTTAAGCTAGTCTCCTAGTTAAGTATGGGCCTTATGTTGGACTGGAACTTTTGATAGGCCCATTGAACCCTTGGGTCCTATATTAACCATGTCATCGTGATGGGTCTTATAGGCCAAATACTCAAGTAGTTGGGCCCTTGTTTGCTCACTATAGTAAATCCATACTTGGGCTGAGATGTGAGGCCCAACTTGCTTGTGTTAAAAATAAGGATTTCCATATGATTGGGATAATGAGCTGCCCATTAGGCCCACCACAATGAGTGAACCCATGACCTTTATCATTAGGCCATAACCTTGCTTAAAGGGCCCACCAGGTTGCCTATGTATTAGGCTCAGTGTATGGCCCACTAGGCCATGGATTGTTTCAGCCTTGGGCCTTATTTCATGCTCGCGTAGTGGCGGACTACCTCTTGGAAACCAGTTGATGTTGAATGTCCTCCTGGGTGATCCTAAGGTAGGCCCATGGGTTTTTCTATGGATGGTTAAAGGCCCACCATAGACCCTGGGCCGTTTATTTGAGGTTAAATATGGATGTATGTGGAGCCTACCTCAACGTGTGTTGGTCCAGGCCATTCAAGCCTTGGATCGCCCGATCATGGAAGCACTCCCTGCCTTGGGTTGCTGCTGGACTCACAACCCAGTAATAGGCCCACTTGATCTTTTCATGATATATACACACTCTCCATCTGGTGGGGTCCCCCAGTGAGTATAGTTGGCCTTCATGAGATTATTCCCACATAATTAACTAATTTCTGGACCTTAGCCGATCGAGGAAGTCAAATGGGCCAAAAGTTTATCAAAGGGCCTTAAATGTAAAATTGTATGGTTAAAACTTTATTTGGCTGTGGGGCCCACCATATTGAGAACTTGTGTACGTGTTACATGCTTATATTTTTTTTATAATCTTTGGGCTTAATCAGTGCATTCTTTTGGGTCACCTTTAGTGATCACATGAGGACCCCATCTTAGATCAGATTTTTGGGATATCCCTTAAGCCCAGAGTGGGCTGGGATGTCCTAGCTTGGTCCAACCATACATTGGGCCAACTTCCACCATTTTGATGGACTTGTGGGCTAAGGTAAGGATAGTATTAGGCTCTTGGTTGCCCACTTAAATAATAGTTGTTGGACTGATGTAGTGAGACCCATTTCATCCAGACTTAAACTTATTTTTTTGGGCCGTATATTGTGCACGCGAACTGCCCACCAAGTCCAACTTAATGTATGGATTCTATGGCCATTGGAAATTGAGCATTGGGCCTTAATTTCCCTCTTGGGGCCCATGTTGTTAAAAGTGGTATTATATCCTTTTCTCATGGCCTATTATGAGGAATATATGTATGTGGTTTTTTTTTTTACACACGCGCACACACCCCACACACTCACGCTAGTGGAATTTCACCACTATGGGTACTCGAACCCTTGTCCGGGAGTTGAAACTCCTAAGAGTCTACCACCCGGGCAAGAGTAAGGACCCATATATGTATGTGGTTACTTGTGTTCTTATCTTGAATGTAGGGCCTTGGGCCTTGTATCCATATAGTTCGTGGTTGAGATGCCTCTTGGGGAATGGTGGTTAAATGTCCACATTATGAACCCCTTTAGGCTCGTTCGTATCTAAATGTGATTAGATGCTCATCTTAAACTCTTGCTAGACTCACTTCTGTGTTACTTAGACACATAGTTGTATGCTTAGTCTCGTGGTCTACCCCAGGTAAATGGGCCCCCACTAGAGGTGGGATTCCTTATGAATATTGTCTAAATACTTAGTCTTGGTCTCTTCTTGGATAGGAGTGTACTACTTTGTATATCGTCGCATAATGCGTCTAGACCCATCTTCATGGCCCATGTGCATCATTGTATGCTTGAATGACACTGTGTGTGTGGTTATGATTGTGCCATTGGGCATTGCATGTTGCCTTCCCGAGGGACGTAGTATTCCCTCTTGAGCATGTTGGATGCTTGGAATTGATGCATAGTTGATAGTGTGATTCATGCATCTGGCATTGCATAACATATGAGCATTATCACCCTCGCTTCATCAGGGTTGTAGCCTCCACAGATACATCGTGGATGACCATATTTGGACACCGAAAATGTTACTTGAGCATACTGGGTGCATAGGATGCCCATGGGTGAAATTTTCAAAACTTACATAGTACCAAGGATCTGCTCCAGCGCCATGACCGGGTCGAATATATGAGCGCACGAGGGCCTTATACTGTTAGGCTATGACTCCCACTGTCGTGTAGTCGGTTGGATAGGAGTGTGGCCTTACTCGCCTGATGTAAGGAGGCATTGCTAGGCTGAGTCTGACCAGCTCGTGAATGGGTCGCTACCTTCAGGCCTTACCGGTGATTTGTTGTCCGCAGGTAGGGTAGTGAGGTCTTTTACGCTCGTTTGACTATGCGGGGTTTGTAGAGTGGCAGTCATCCAACAGTGTAATGGACCCCGGTGATTTCCTTATGACGGAAATGTACTTGATATGTAGATTGAAAACTTGATATGTAGATTGGATATGAGCATTGACATTACTTCGCATTGCATTTGCATCTGTTGTATAAGCCTCATATTGCATCACCTTGGCATGGCACTCAGTCCTCATTGCATTACAGTACTCATTGCACTAAATAGCCTTGGTATGGCTTCCTGCATTATCATACTATCTTGGTATAGTTTCTTGCATTCATAATAGCCTTGGTAAAGCTAGTGGTATTGGTATTGATCATAACTCCCTTCTGTATTCTCTATCTTCTTCTGAGCACCATTGTCACACACTTTCACCACCCTCTAAGCTTTCTATAAGCTTATGCACGATTGATGCGTGCAGGAGATCCTAGGTAGGCGTCACAGTGGCAAAGTTTGGATTAGAGCTGAGCTTGAGGACCTAGTGTTGCAGATTTCCTTTCTTTCTTCTATTATCTTATGTATGTCCTTTTGGACCTTATTATGTAAGCTTGTAAAAGTTCAAATTCTTAGTGAATTTTGTGATGTGTGCCTTTGTTATTTTCAGATTTACTTGTTGCGATTTGGGTATGCTCGTATTAGTAATGATTATACTATTATGAAAATTCTCCTTGTAGGATCCCAGGATAAGAACCTGCTTCAGGAGCTGAGAATGGGGTACTAAGGAGGCTGTTGTGGCCAGAATCGGCCATCGGGTTCCTTGTGAGTCCGGTTACCGAGTCTGGGGTGTGACAATGCATGAGTGCTAGTGGTAGATTTTTAAGGTTTGGGATCTTCATCTTATCACATAAAAGCAAGGACAAGTATGATAATACTCATCGAGATGGGATTCAATCCTGACTTGCGTGGTGAAAGAATCTGCATTCCAAGGATACCTAAGATATATACGAGTGGACCTGATTAAGGTCCATGTTGTTGGGCCCACCTTTATAACATCGAATGTCTATTGTGCACTCTAGGACCACCACACAGTGAATCGCATTGCAGTAGGCATAATCTCTATAGGTCTCATTGAGATGTTTTGTTGGGAATATGTGGAAGAAAATTCTGAATTCCGATCACACGTGATTAAGCAAATATAAACAAGCAATTACAAAGTACATGCAATTTTAAGAAGGAAAACCCTAGGCTAATGTTAACTGTGTGCATGGTGGGTGGATTTCTTTCTAGTAGGAATTCACATTCGTGCTAAATCATAAGGCAAGGCAACTAAACAAGGTGGGTTATGTGCTTTTAGCCGACGTGCAACCTTGTTGGTAACCATGAGCAACTGGATTGTCGTGTTTAAATACCTCAAGAATCAATATGTCGTTGACAATGACTTTAAGAATGCGTTTATTAGATGTCGGGAGGGTCAATCCAATGACATCCATATTCAAGATGACTTCCTTTTCAACAAAAATCGGTTATGTATTCTACGGAGTTCATTGCAGGAGCGTGTGATCCAAGAGTTACATGAAGGTGGCCTCGGCTATCACCTAGAGCGAGACAAGACAATAGCTCTCTTATAGAAGTGTTACTATTAGCCACAGCTAAAATGGGATGTTGAAAAAGCAGTGCAATGATATCATATGTGTCATGCTTCTAAGGGACAGTCAAAGATCATGGGCCTATATGCTCTATTGTTAGTACCTGACAACCCTTGGGAAGATTTGTCCATAAACTTTGTGCTAGGTCTTCCTCGGACCTAGCGTGGAATGAACTAAATATTTGTTGTGATCGACATATTCTCCAAAATGACTAATTTTATACCATATATGAAGACTCGACGCTACACATGTCACAAATTTATTCTTCCGGGAGGTGCGAGTACATGGTGTCCCAAAATCTATCACCTCATATTATGAGACTAAGTTCCTCCATCACTTTTGGAGCTTCGAGCGGTCTATAACGGCCTTGCCTATTGTAGAGCTATGGGATTAGTTAACGTTGAGGTAGAGTCGGACTCTGTGTTGGTGGTGGGGCTCCTAAACGGGACTTTCAAGTTGAGATGGCGTTGGATGTATTGGATGCGGTGGATAGAAAGATTAAGTGTCAGAGGCCAAGTCAGCTTTTCCCATGTTCTAAGGGAAGGGAACGGTCCCGCGGATGGTCTAGCCCGAATGGGGTCTGAGCAGCATATCTCCTTTCTTGCGAAGGACCCTTCTGATCTTCCTCCCCACATCAAGGGGCTGATCTTTCTGGACAAAGTGGGCTTTGGTAGGATTAGGGAGGAGTTTGTGTTAGCCTAAGTCCGGTCTTAGTCATGTCCATAGCTTTATTTTCAGTTTCCCTACATGATAGCCTCCCTGGGTCTTTTTTCATCGGGCAGCCCGAAAGCGATTGAGGTCTCTATACATGTTTCCTACTTATACGATATAATACTTGAGTTTTTTTTTTTTTTTTTTTTTTTAGTTCCTCCATCACTTTTGGAGGACTTTGTGGAGATTATTTGACACTAAGTTGCAGTTTAACAGTGCATATTACTGCAGACAAATGGGAAAACTGAAGTGGAGAATTGTACACTCGGGAATCTTATATGATGCATCTCAAGAGATAAGTCTAAGCAATGGGATTTTACCTTGACCCAAGTGGAATTCATGTTCAACAATATGCAAAACCATTCCACCGGTAAGTCCTTGTTTGAAGTTGTATATGCACGAGTCCCTAAGCATACTCATGATTTGGTTCCATTGCCCAAGCTTCCTAGCGTGAGCGTTGCAATAGAACATATGGCGGACCGAATTATAAGTGTACACGTTGATGTTTAGGCAAAGTTGCAAGTATCCAATGACAAATATAAGGAAATGGTTGACACACATCGGCGGCATCTGAAGGTATTCAACATGGGTGACAATGTCATGGTTTTTCTGGGCAAGGAGAGATTTTTGACTGGGACATACAATAAGCTAAAGAATAAGAAGATTGGACCAGTACATATACTCCATAAGATCAATGACAATGCTTAAGTTGTTCCTCTTCCTGAAGGCATAGAGCTCTCAAGCATATCACTGTGGTAGACCTGTACAAATATCATGAACTGAAGCCCGAGGATAACTCGGGGATGAGTTTTTTTTTTTTTTAAGTGGAGGGGATCTGATGTATATATGACATGGATCAAGCATGTCATGTTCCTGACACAAATCAGTTGGAAGAAGACCGAAAGGAAATTGAAAATTTTCGGCATAGTTTAATTGATCGCTTGGGATTGAACAAAAACTCTACATAATTCGATCGATCGATCGAAGCTCAGATGATTTATTTATTTTTGTCTTTGGATATTTTTAGGCCATCTTGATCGATCCATCCATTGATCCGACCCAAACGATTGACCGACGCTAGATAATGGGAGTTTCCATGTTTTTAGTTTTTATTTCCTTATTTATATAATTCTTTGTTAATTATGCCTTAGAGTTTATTTACAATTCTTTAAGCTTGAAAACTCATGTTTTAAGTTAGTTTTTAATAATAATTTCACAAATTTCCTTTATTTTTCTCATGGATTCGAAAATTTTCTTTTGTGGATTCAAAAGATCTTTATGAATTCGAAGTGTTTATCGTTCGTCCTCATCATGCCTTTCCCTGTGTCCCAAGCTAGACTTGATCATACATTATTTTATTTTTTTTTGTTTTGAGACTAAATGTACGGCAGTAAGCATTCAGAGAAGTGGAGGAATCAGGCCAATCATGTTTTCAAAAAGCATCCAAAATTTTGGTTTAAGATTGGTATAGCACATTAGTAAAAGCAAACACCCAATGATCATGTCTATACCTATTTCAGAGACACATGTAATCAAATAGAGAAGGAAAATATAAAAGCAAATACGACTCCTCTTCCTCCATTGCATCCTGCATCCCAAGTGATTCACTTAGCGATATTCGATGAAGCCAATTTCCTTACAAGAAAACTGGCTTTTACCGGCGGTCAAATAACCACCGGTAAAAGTTGCATCGGTAAAAGCTTTGCTGGCAGTTAGGGACCTTTACCCGCAGTTGTGCTGGACGCCCCTAAATCGTCAGCTTTTTCAGAAAAATGGTAAAAGGCTACGAGTTAAATCCGTAGCCATAAAACTTAAGACTTCCAAAAAACCGTAGCCATAGATCAAATCCTTCTCATTAAAAAAAAATAATAATAATAAAATATTATTATTATTATTATTTAAAAAAAAAAAAAAAAGAAAGAAAGAAAGAAAGAAAGAATGATAGGGTCAGATAGCTTGCACTTCTCTGTCCATTTCCCTTCTCCTCAGGTTATCTTTTATGGGCAAATACCTGCAGTTTGATATTGCACACAAGATGGGGTCAGATAGAACCTTCTGAATTTTGAACCAATAGGAGCCATCTGAAAACAGGATAAACGGGCCAATGTTCAATTGGTATTTTATAAACCTTATTAACTTACAAATCTGTTGTAATTTATCAGACAGAATGACAGTTGTTCCACGGCCAATATTCAATAAAAACGACAGTTGTTCCACGGCCAATGTAATACTCCTTAATTTTGTGCAGGCTGCAGCCATACGGTTTTATCCTGATAGCTGCAATCTCAAGACTAATACTTCCAGCAGATACAGATGGCACATGCATCATGCTGAAGCAATTTCTCAGATAAAGGATTTCCATAGTCGAATACATTATGGTAGACTCCCATGAAGACATCACCCAAGATCCTGCATGCAACCAGACATGACATTAGACACCTCTCTTCTCTATATATAACCTCATCTTATATTAAAAAGATTAAAAAAAATTAAAAAAAATTAAAAAAAAAAAAAAAGAAGAAGAAGAACTGTGACCATCACGAGAACAATAAGCAAATGCTGAGTAGAGAAACAGCAGCGGGAAATACCAGAGAGGACCATGGGGAGGAGCTATATCCATAGCAGTAAATCCACTAATGCACTGAGCTGCAGCTCCCTCGCCCACCAAAGAACACTGTTCATCACAATTTAAGGCAATTACATCATTAGACGTATTCAACAAAAAATCACAACCTGCACAAAATATAATGGAATTGAAAAGAATCCCAGCTAGCATACGGACTTAAAGACTGAATCGATATCTTCTGAAGTGCAGATCATCATTTCCAGCTAGCAAGTCTATCACCTAAATTTGTTGAGGAAACAAAGGAACAGAAAAGTACAACTATTTTCAGCTTTAAAAAAAAAAATAAAAAATCGGTCCGCTGATTCATACTATGCATCAGTCCTATACAAAAATCGGCCATGAAAACTCAGCTGAGTCAATATTTGTCTTATAAAAATATTTACACCAAAATTTGACTGTTAATTCAATATAATGCCTTATATAAGTAACATGTACATCATTAGTACTTTGCAAAATCTCTGTAATGTGCAAGATTACCGTAAATTTAGTCAAGTCCATGACTTAGGCCCATGAGGATGAATTTCCTGTGACAACTTAGCACCCATGAGAATGAACTTCCTGTGACAACATGGCACCATGTCAAAAGAATGGCAGCACACTAAAACCCTCATCCTATAAATTGAAAACAAAATCCAAATAGGAAGTGAGAAGAGAAACCACATAAAGGAAATGGACTCCCATGCCACCATCTGCACATCCATCTCCCATTTACAAAATGGCATTTTCATATAGAAAACACAAATAGCAGCTTGATCCAAAACTTTTGTGGCCCTCAAAAAAATTTAATGATGGCAATTCAATCCCTATTGTGCTGACCACTTGGAAATGATCAAATGCTTTTTTTTTTTTTTGAAACACAATGACCCACTGCATTCACATTGAGGGAAAAAAATCAATGTAGTGCAAACATAATTTGTTCAGCATGGGATGAAGTATTACATAATTCTTGGTTTATGGCTTAGTGATTTGTAGTATCTAAGATTAACCCATCAACAGAGTAGATCACGCTCCCTACTTAAACTAATTTTGAGGGTTTTATAGTATAAAAAGGGTACAAATTTAAATGATTAGCAAGATGTGAGCATTTGAACATAATGAAATTGCTGTGAATTGTGATAATGTTTTCTTGGAAAATGTTCTCCTAATACCTTTCGACAAAGAGGATCTGAAAAAATGGGTATGATTTGAGGAAACAAATAGAAAACTACTATATTTTTATGGCAAAGATGTTCCTGACAGTGTAAGAGGGAGTAGAAAAATATATACAACTTCCTTATTTTGTCTCCAGAAAAGAATAATGTGAAGGAAAAAACCTGGGTTGGATTGCTTCTCGTGGCTTTGTATTTCGGGACTTTCACTTGTCTCAAGTTAACTTACCATTGCATGTCACATATATAGAGATGTCACACTCAAAGCTCCATGAAGCCATGAAACAGAGAAGTTAGTATTTATAGAAACAAGAGAAGCTGGAGCAATGGGGATTTCACACTCAAAGCTCCATGAAGCCATGATGAACATTATGGAAAAGCTCCACGAAGGATACAAAAGTGGCAATACACCTTCAACAAGTCCATCTTTCATGAATGGCAAAAGAAGCTCAACTTCATGAAGATTGTCTGAAGTGCTTTGCTGATTTTTAACCACCTAAGATTATAAAAAGTAAAGCACTCCTTAGGCAAGATAGTAGCCACAATACAAATCTTTTGAAAACACTTCAACCTATACTACAGAACAGTCGATAAGGGAAGTCACATGCACATGATTGGATGGAAGTTTTATTCTAGGTGGGCCATAAATTGTTGTCCAACTAGTTAGACATGAGAGATCCTTTCTTATTGTCCCAAAGAAAAGAGGAAGATAGAATGGAATTAGTTGGCCCCCCTGGGAAAATCTGTTTTGGATCCCTGTAAGATCCATGAGATACAAGAAACTAGGCTTGGACCCATCTACTACTTCGATCACCATTGACAAATGCAAGAAGTCTACTGCAGATAACATGATTTGCAACCTCAGTGTAAGAAATCGTTAGTAGAAAAACAAAGTAAAGAGGCATTTGGTGAGCATGTCTAGTCTCAAACAGATGTGAGATAGGAAGAGAAAATGTAATATTGTTATGTGAAAGTCAAGAAAATGTAATATTGCCAAAAGGAACATACAAGAGGATATGCCCAACTGGAAATGGAGCACATGTCTAGTCTCAAACAGATGTGAGATAGGAAGAGAAACTGAGAAAGAGAGACAGAGAGGGAGAAAGAGACCTAATATCGATTGATCATGTGGGGAACAAATGCACAAAGAAAGAAAAAAAAAATGCACAAAGAAAAAGACATTACAGAGGAATTAAGCCAACGGTATACATTCAACACATGCAAATAGTTAGCCGAACAGGCCAGGCTAAAGTGACATGAGTCCAGGCCTGACCTGCGAATTAATCAGGCCATGCATGGGAGGCCCGAGCCCAACCCATGGGCCAACTAGTAGGTCCAAGCCCAGTCCAAACCTGGGTTGGGCAGGACTACCCAGACCATTGCTACCCTTCGTCATTTCCCGTCTATTGAATTTATTGCAACTATCACATTGCATTTTTTATTTTGTTTTTTTGTTTTTTGAACTATCACATTGCATTTAAACACAACCTTATTCCTTTGATCAACAGCATATATCGGAGAAATTGTCTTTACAATGAGACAAAATGTTTACTTCCCATTCACAAGTATACAGATTGTGCATTCAAAAAGCCTGATATTTCTCAATGACAGGCAGAGAGGTTTCTATACATACATCACAGCAAATTTCATGAAGTCAGAATCAAAGAAAAATCTGATACTTCCACAAATAAGACAAACAAACGTAACTCCAGAGATATGTACCTCCCAAATGTTTCTTCAACAAAGGCAGAATATTCCGGGCAAAAGAAATTACTGTCGACAAGCATGAGTCAGTCGAAGCACCTTTTAAGCACTTGTAAGTAGTTGATAAAAATCCCAATATCAACTTCCACTGCTGCATTTCAAGGCATGTTATTAGTTCAAGAAAGACATGGACATTAACATTTGCGACAACAAGATAAACATGGCTGAAACTACAAGGATAATCATATGGATATTTCTTACAAACCTTATGATTCATGCATCGTACTATTGTCTCAGCTGTAACGATTAGTGCAGAAATTAATTCTTTGAAACTTTGTTGATCTTGGGTGATTGCATCAACACTGCAACAAAATATTGAGACTGTGACTTCAGATAGGAATATATAGTTATATGTTTGAATTCATGCGTACACGTGTGTGTGTGAACACCTTGCCCGCAACTTGTAGATGAGAACTTTGTGCAACTACCTGCATTTGGGGTCCACTGTAGGTGTGTATCAGTGTATTAAATAGCGTGGTAGCGTAGCGTGTAGCGTACGCTACGTAGCATAGCGTACAAAAAACGCTACGTAGCGTATAAAATAGCGTTTAAAAAAAAAATTGGTAAAAAAAAAAAAAGAAAAAAAACATACCCTTTTTTTTTCTTTTCTTTTCTTCTTCTTCTTCTTCTTCTTCTTCTTCTTCTTCCTCTTCTTCTTCTTCTCGCCCTACTGCGGCTGCGGCTGCGGCTGCGGTTACAGCCCGGGCCTCCTCCTCCTCCTCCTCCTCCTCCTTCTTCTTCTTCTTCTTCTCTCTCTCTCTCTCTCTCTCTCTCTCCCTCTTCTTTCCCTCTTTTTCTTTTCGGTTTCCCTCTCCCATTTTTTTTCTTTTGAAATCGGAAGCGGTTTGACTGGTGTAGTATAGCTGCTGTAGGTACGTGTCATGCTAAGACGAGCGCTGACACTCCTCGAGCTCCGAGTTGTACGAACGGTTCAAAGGAGATCAAAGTTACATGGGCTCCACAGCGATGTATTTATTATATCTACACCGTTCATCTATTTTTAAATATCATTTTAGAGCATTAGCTAAAAAATGAATCGTATCCAAAGATCGTCTGGACCACACCAAAAATAGCAGCGAGATGATGATTTTTCACCGTTAAAAAATTCGTAGTCCCACCATAACATTTATTTTCCATCTAATCTGTTCAAAAGTTCAAAAAGACCTGAATGAAGAGTCAAAACAAATTTCATATTGATCCAGAAGTTCTGTGATCCCAAAAAGGGTTTCAATGGTAGACATTCAATCCCCCACTGTTTTTTGCAGTGTGGTCCACTTGATAATTAGATCTGTATTATTTTTCGTGTCAAGCCTTAAGACGAGCTCTTCAAATGAATAGACGGTTTAGATATAACACATACCTCATGATCAGACTCACAGGACTTGCTTGCGTCAAATGAATGGATTGGTAGGCGTTACGCAACACGTTGCACAAGTTAATAAAATATACACGTGCCACATGGGCCCCACCATACTGTATGTATTTTATCCATGCCGTCCATCCATTTTGCCACATCATTTTAGATTATGATTCAAAAAATTAGTAAGATCCAAATCTCAGGTGGACCACAACATAGGAAACAGTGGTTATAAAATGCTCACCATTAAAATTTTCTTAGGGTCCACTGTAATGTTTATTTTCCATCTAACCTGTTAATAGGGTCACACTAATGTGGATGAAGGGAAAACACACATATCAGCTTGATCTAAAACTTTTGTAGCCGCAATAAATTTTTAATGATGGTCGTTTAATTATCATTATTTCTTATGGTGCGGTCCACCTGAGCTTTGGATCTGCCTCATTTTTGGGCTCATGCCCTAAAATTATTTGGCAAAATGGATGGACGGTGTGGATATAACACATTCATCACGAGTGGGGTCCGAAAAACTTTGACACTCATGTGCTACACTTCACAATCTGAGTCCTACCTAATTCAGGCCCTTAAAAAATTGTACACGAGACATGTATTAACTTAAAATTTACCAATTAAATTATGGACTGTAATTGTTAACTCAAAATGTCAAAATATTTTATTTTTTCTTACTATTTAATATATATATATATATGGAAAATGGTCACCTGCGAACCAGTTCGTACATACTACGTACGAACCTTTTTTAGAACCCATCATGCGTGATATGGATCCAAAATCTGAACCGTTCATGTGAAGTAGCACCTCGTGAAACCCCCTAAGCCCAAGTTTTACTTTGATCTAAAACTTTGATCGGCCATGAAAAATGAAAACAGTTTCCTCCCTTGATTTCTATTTCTCTTTGCTATGGCCTACCAGAATTTTAGATCGGGGTGAAAATTTGTCACATGGGGTTTTATGGGATTCCGCATCACATGGACCGTTCAGATTAGACACCCATGGCACGTGTGCAAAGGTGCGCACGTGCGTAGGTGCGCAGGAGACTGGGTCTCTCTCTCTCTCTCTCTCTCTATATATATATATATATATATATATATAATATTTTTTTAATTAAAAAATAGAAGTATTGTGTAGCTTATGCTACATGTTACGCTATTTCGCTACACGCTACGGAGGGTTGAACGCTACGCAATACGCTACCGCTATTTAAAACACTGGTGTATATAAAGCCTGTCCAACAGAGTCGCCCAACTATGAAAATGAGACACCCCAAAAATAGGCTGATCCAATCATATTGTGCACCACACCACACAAAATAATGGAAGAGTCACCCAAAAACCTCCAAATTCAAGTGGCAGCCTGCATAAGAGTTGGATCAGCCTATTACTGTGGCCTCCAATTTTTATGATAGGGTGACCCTACTGGATGGGTCGGATGCAATACACACACCAGGGTGGGCCCCACATGCAGCTAGTTGCATGATTTTATCATCTACAACTAGGTGCAAGTACAAAGTAGCACAAGATTTGTCTAACAGGATGGAAATTGTAAATGGAAGACTTTTGGCACAGGTGCTCATCTTTCTGAATAAGAAAATATTAAAACTTTGAGTTTCATGGACAGACCAACTACCTCTGAAATATTTCATACTGATACTTTACACAGAGTTCCATTGCAACAAATGCAAAATCATCCATTTGAAAACAATTGTCAGGGAAGGCCTGCACAATCTGTTCAAAAGAGAAGAAATTAGGCTATGATAGCATCTCTGTAGATCTGAAAATTACAGTGTGAAAAATGCTTGGAATGCAGAATAACTTTCCAACAAGGATCTAATACAACACTTATTGAGAATCATGTAGATCCTCCTCCTTGATTGTGGATCCGCCTTGATTGCATGAGATGTCATACAATCCTCCTTGATTGCATGAGATGTCATACAAATCTGTTTTGATTATTTCCCTTTATTGTAGATATAGATAGCTGTGTAATCGGATTTGTACAATTGTGAAATATTATAAATAGATATACTCACCCATGTAAAGTGGTGTGGTGATTTGCAAACCCTCTCATAGTATCAGAGCCCCTCACGGGTTCAACCTCCCACTGATCTCCATGGCTTCCGATTCCTCCAACTCTTTCCTTTCCTTCAACACCATGATTCATATGATGACCATTAAACTCTCTTCCTCAAACTATCTTCTCTGGCGCAATCAGCTTATTCCACTTCTTGACTGCCAGGGACTTCTTGGCTATGTCGATGGGTCCATCGTTGCTCCACCCACAAACTCTGTCTCTGCTACTGAGTCTTCTACAGAAATCCAGAAATACACAGATTGGAAACTTCAAGATCAGCGCATCCTCAGCTTGCTTCTTTCCTCTCTCACCAAAGAAGCTATGGCAGAAGTGCTCGGTCTCACCACTGCCAGAGACGTCTGGCTTGCCTTGGAAACTCTTTCAGCCATCATTCCAAAACACGTGAACTCCATCTCAAAGATGAGTTGCAATTGATCAAACGAGGAAACCGCAGCGTCTCCGAATACTCTCGCTCATTCAAGGCGTTATGTGATCAGCTCTCGACGATGGGTCGTCCGATTGATGATATAGACAAATCTCATTGGTTTCTTTGGGGATTAGGTGCTGATTTCTCCACCTTTTCTACTGCCCAGATGTCACTCACACCCCTTCCACTCTTCACCGATCTGGTTTCTAAGGCTGAAAGCTTTGCCATTTTCCAGAAATCTCTTGAGCAATCTCCTGTTGTCCCTGCTACGTTCACCGCCACCCATGGTTCCTCTTCTAACTCTCGCGGAGGTGATCATTTTAACCAATTTCGTGGCCGTGGAGGACACCAGCGAAACAGTGGACGTGGTCGTGGCCGTCGTCATTACAATCCCCGTTGCCAGATCTACAAAATCGAGGGCCATACTGCTGATCGTTGTCGAAATCGATATGATAGGGCTGATGCTCAACTTGCTGAAGCATTCACTACTGATTGCTCTCTTTCAACTGAAGTTGAGTCTGATTGGTACATGGATACAGGCGCCTCAGCACATATGACCCCTCATTTGAGTAAACTAGACATATCAGAACCATATTTTGGTAAGGATCGTGTACTAGTTGGCAATGGAGCCTCTCTTCCAATTACCCACACTGGTAGTGTCTACCCTTCTCAAAATATTCAACTGTTAGATGTGCTTGTTGTCCCTCGCCTTACCAAAAATCTTTTATCCATTAATAAATTAACTATTGATTTTCCATTCACTGTTATATTTACTAATGATCAGTTTATTGTACAGAACCGAATAACAGGAAAGGCGGTGGCAACCGGTAAACAAGAAGGTGGTCTTTATGTGCTAGAACGCGGAAATCAGGCTTTTATTTCTGTTCTTGCTAAAAAATCTCTACGTGCCTCATTTGATTTATGGCATGCTAGACTTGGACATGTCAATCCTTCTGTTATTTCTTTATTGAATAAAAAGGGTCATTTATCTCTTACCTCTTTACTTCCCACTCTGCATATGTGCTCTACATGTCAGTTAGCAAAAAGTCATCGATTGCCTTTTTCTTCTAACGATAATAGATCTAATTATATGCTTGGCCTAATTCATTGTGATATTTGGGGTCCATCCTGTTAAATCTAATGCGGGCTTTTGTTATTATGTGTTATTTATAGATGACCACTCACGTTTCACATGGCTTCACCCCATGAAGCTTAAATCTGATTTTTTTGATATTTTTCTCCGCTTCCAACGATTTGTGGAAAATCAACTCTCGGCAAAAATAAAAAAATTTCAAAGTGACGGCGGAGCCGAATTTACCAGTATTCGCTTTCAATCTCATCTTCAGGACAATGGCATTCATCATCAAATGTCATGTCCTTATACTCCTTCCCAGAATGGACGTGCAGAACGCAAACACCGTCATGTGACTGAAACCGGTCTTGCTCTTCTCTTTCATTTCCATGTTTCCCCTCATTTTTGGGTTAATGCTTTCAGCACTGCCACTTACATTATCAACCGGTTGCCTATGCCAATCCTTGGCGGTATTTCACCTTTTGAGGTTCTGTATGGTAAGTCTCCTAATTATGAGCATTTTCATTCCTTCGGCTGTCGGGTATATCCTTGTTTACGTGATTATGTTTCTAATAAATTTGATCCGCGCAGTTTGCCTTGCATCTTTATTGGTTATAGTAAATCTCATAAGGGCTTCCGTTGCTTGGACACAACTACTTCTCGTATTTACATTACTCGGCATGCTCAATTCGATGAGTCTTTCTTTCCATTTTTAGACTCTTCACGTGCACATCCCCCTTCGGAGTTGATCATCTCTAATTTTTTAGAGCCATGCATTTCCATTAGTACCCCTCTGGCTCCATCCTCTGTGCCTACTATTACACGGCCCTTTGCCGACCCTTGCACAATCTGTGATGATTTTCCTGTTTCTGAGTCCATGCAGGTTTCTACCCCATCCTCCACTGCTTTGGCTCCTACTACACGTGAGCCTCGTGATTCCTCAGGCTCTGGCGCTCCCTCCACCGGATCTGGTCCATCCTCCACAGTGTCTAATCAAGCTCCACTTACTCGTCACTCTATGGTCACTCGAGCTCGAGATGGCATCTTCACGCCCAAGCATCCAGCTTTTTTGAGCACCGTGCAACCTCCAACCCTTCTACATGCCTTGCTCAATACTTCTGAGCCTAAAGGATTTCTCTCTACGGCTAAGGATCCTGCATGGCTTGTCGCCATGGATGCAGAAATTGCAGCGTTGCTCAAGAATGATACTTGGGTTCTTGTTCCTCGGCCGCACAATACAAATATTGTGGGCTCCAAATGGGTTTTCAGGACCAAATTTCATTCTGATGGCTTCATTGATCGCTTCAAGACTCGCCTAGTTGCCAAGGGCTACACAGCTTCCCGGACTTGACTACACCGACACCTTTAGTCCCGTGGTCAAAGCTTTCAGCGTCAGGGTTGTTCTCTCTCTAGTCGTGTCTAATCGCTGGCCCTTACGTCAACTTGACGTCAAGAATGCCTTTCTTAACGGTGTTCTTTGTGAAGATGTTTATATGGAACAACCTCCCGGCTATGTTGATCCTCGACACCCTCTTCATGTGTGCAAATTAAAAAAAGCTCTCTATGGCTTGAAACAAGCTCCGCGGGCCTGGTTTCATCGTTTCAGTACATTTCTCTCACAACTTGGATTCTCTTGCAGCTGTGCTGATACGTCTATCTTTGTCTTCAGTAGGAAAGTTGATCTCATCTACTTGTTGCTCTATGTTGATGACATCATTGTTACAGGGAATAATCCAGCATTTCTCAATCGATTCATTCAGCAGCTGCACGCGGAATTTGCCCTCACGGATTTAGGCTCCTTGAGCTATTTTCTTGGCCCTGAGGTTTCCTCTCTTTCGGATGGACTCTTTCTCAGTCAAGCCAAGTATGCTCATGACATTCTTACTCGTGCTCAATTACTTGACAGTAAGTCTGTTGCTACACCAATGGTTGTGTCTCAGCACCTCTCCTCTGATGGTGCACCCTTCTCGGATCCCACTCTTTATCGCTCTTTAGTTGGTGCCTTACAGTATTTGACCATCACGCGCCCTGATCTTGCTCAGTCTGTCAACTCCGTTAGTCAATTTCTTCATGCTCCAACTGAAGAACATTTTCAGGCCGTCAAACGTATCATGCGCTATGTCAAGGGCACTCTTCACTTTGGCTTAAACTTTTCTGCCTCGCCATCTACTGGTCTATTGGCCTATTCTGACGCCGACTGGGCAGGGTGTCCTGACACTCGACGTTCCACCTCTGGTTATTCCATTTATCATGGGGACAATCTTGTCTCTTGGAGTGCCAAAAAGCAGTCTACAGTTTCCCGCTCTAGTTGTGAATCCGAGTACCGTGCTCTCGCTTTTACCGCTGCTGAGGTTCTATGGCTAACTCATCTCCTACGTGATCTCAAGGTCACCCTCACACATCAGCCTTTGTTACTTTGTGACAACAAGAGCGCGATTTTCTTAAGCTCGAATCCTGTTTCTCGCAAGCGTGCCAAACACATCAACCTTGACTATCATTTCTTACGAGAACTTGTTGTTGCCAGCACCCTTTGCACTCAATATGTTTCGTCAAATTTGCAGGTCGCTGATATATTCACCAAAAGTGTTTCACGGCCGCTATTTACTTTTTTCCGATCCAAGCTTCGCGTCGGCTGTAATCCCATGCTCAGCTTGCGGAAGGGTATTGAGAATCCTGTAGATCCTCCTCCTTGATTGTGGATCCTCCTTGATTGCATGAGATGTCATACAAATCTGTTTTGATTATTTCCCTTTATTGTAGATATAGATAGCTGTGTAATCGGATTTGTACAATTGTGAAATATTATAAATAGATATACTCACCCATGTAAAGTGGTGTGGTGATTTGCAAACCCTCTCAGCACTAAATACCATGGAAGAGAGAACTTCATCCCTTGATACATTTCAGTCCTCGTGAGGTTCTAAAGTTGAATTGATATGCTATATTTTACTAATGGATCCGAAAATAAAATTTTAAATTTTAAAAAGTGATAGTAGATCCTAATGGTTGTTTTCTTCCTTAGTTTCTGTGTCCTGTTTGCTTCTTTTTCTCTTAATATAATTTCTAGTTTCAAAAAGAAAATGAAAGAAAGACAAATTTCATGAATCCCAAGAGCAATGCTTCTCTCAAACATTTTACCAAACAGCCTCAATGCATCATCAATGCTACCACAGTTGGCATCATTATTGTAAATATAAGAACCAAAAATCATGCAAATCGAGATGAGGAAAATGCATCTCTATGTTTTTTTTTTTTAATAGAAAAGAAAAAGAAAATGGAAAAGGTTGGAAATTTTAACTGCAACTGCATTGGTGATCAGATTGCCAGTGCGAACCCTCGGATTCCCATGGCAGGAGAAGCTGGCATCAGACCTGACAAAAAGAACACTCCTGCTCCTTTCTGAGAAGAGAAAAAAGAGAAATCGGTAGGTCGGATTGAGATGGAAAAAAAAAAAAAACATGAGGAAATCTCTTGAAGAAGAGAAAGAGAACCCATGAAAACGAGTTGCTTCTTCTTCCTTGTTGGGTCGAGAGCAGAAGCTCCATTGGTGCTGCTGCTGCAGCAGTAGAAGCGTTGAAGGAGCAGAGCAGAAGCCATCAACTTCTTCTCCACTGATTAATAAAAAATTCAAGAAATCAGATCCGCCACTAGAAGTAAGGAATGCACGGACGGTTGAGATCGGAGACGGGCATTTGCATTTTGATTTAACAGGGACCTTTTGCCTGCGGCCGGCTTTGGTTCCGGCCGGCAAAGGGTTCGACCAACAGCCGGTTTTGCCCTCCTTTCTTGTAGTGGGAAGCACTGCCGGCAGCACATAATTAGCACATACTTCCTGATCAACCCATGCAGGTTTCTGCAGACCCGGTAAGCATGAGATCCAATGTCGTAGTTCTTCGGATGAGTGTTCCAGATGTTGGTGGGGCCCATCTTCTCTCGTTACATATAGCCACACTCTTCTACTGATGTATGGGACGGTTAGGCTTACCTAGTACAAAGGTGATTTTTACAAGCATGAACAATTCATGACACGTCTCTAACAAATCAATACGAAGGTCATCGATCAAATTGTTAATATTTGTTAGATTAGGGTGAGGTTTTCAGAATTATTTTTTTTTAATTTTTAAGAAAGGTGGATGTGATGTTTTCATGTTAGCTTATGAATTGTTCATTGGACTCGATGAACAGTCTAAGCCAGTGGATTAAGGGATTGGATGGTATTGGAAGGGGGATTGGCCGGGCGTACCAAAGAGATGGGGGTGATATGATCCCAAGATATAGCAACCCCATGGATCTTAAGACAATCAACTGACAACACCATCATTACCTTTAAATCCCATCCAATCCACCCTAATCCGTTCAAATTTGCCTGGAACATGTTTGGTTCGAGGGATTGGAAGGGATGGGAAGGTTTAATCCCGGATTGGCCGGGCATGCCAAACAGACTCGATATAGCAATCCCATGGATCTTAAGACAATCCACTTTCAACACCATCATTACCTTGAAATCCATGCCATCCACCCTAATACCATTCAATCCCTTCCAATCCACCCGGCCAAACGGGGCCTAAGTACCCCAATGTGACTAACTTCTAGTATTAAAGAAGACTCAGATAATCAATAATGGCCACTAGTGACATGATTGTGAAAACTTCCAACTCAGGCGCCCTCTGGTGGGCTCCATTCTAGTCAAAGATCTTGTCAGTACATTTGAATTTCATTTCGCAGAACCAATTTCTGTAGTAGTATGAATGGTTCTCCATAGATATTTTCATATTTTCCACATCCGTTGTCCTCCCTCCACTTCATGTCATTTGGAGGCCCATAACTACAGTCCATCGCTTGCTTGGATGCTTGTGCACTCTGGGCTTTTCTCATGCCTGCACTAAATGACAAGAGATTAAATTGGAGACCACCATGATCTAAATGGCATCCAATCAGTCCATCATGTGCACCCATTTATGTTCTCCTTAGCCCACAAAAAGAAGGCCAACTCAAAACTCAGGTGGGCCACACCATGTAAACTCGTGCCTAAAATCTCTAAACTTATATTTTGCCTCCTATGTCAGTTTTTAATGGACTGATCGTTGGGTTGTCCATTCATCAGAATTAGATGCATGTTCTGAATGGATTGAATGGTGTATATGATAACTTGAGAGGATTTAGAGAATTCTTCCATATTTTTTCATATACATGAAAGTAAATCGAAGAACATATGATAGGGTTTATACAGGGAAGATAATTCAAAGAACATATGATAGGGTTTATAAAAAGAAGAACAATAGCAATATATGGAAGGTAAATCAAAAGATATACCTAGAAGTTTATACAGGGAAGATAATTCAAAGAACATATGATAGGGTTTATAAAAAGAAGAACAATAGCAATATATGGAAGGTAAATCAAAAGATATACCTAGAAGGTGAATCAATTTTCATAACTTTCCTGCCAAAATTGATTTTTGTGATCAACTAGGAACAATTTGAGGATAATAAAAAAAAAAAATGTCTGGCAATGGTGATAGTTTTCATTTAAAAAAAATCTATAATTTCATTTTTAGACTTAACCTTAGAAAAAATGAAATGACAATACGAAATAACATAACAGGAAAAACAAGTTAATATATAACATAGAAAGTTTCCCTACATGCAGGTCTTTGTGACCTTATCAACAGGTTAGATGACAAATAAATATTAGTGGCCTGAGGAGGTTTTTAATGGTGGGCGTTCAATGACCACAATTTTTTGTGGTGTGGTCCACCTGCAATGTATGTTTGCTTCGTTTTAGGGCCATGCCATAAAATGATATGAAAAAACAGATGGACAGTGTATATATACATATATTGCATGTATCAAGGTGGGCCCATGGTCAGGGTCTCACCTATATCATAGGTTATGGGGATTGTGCCCATGAGAAGGACGCGGATTGCCTATGCCAGCCTGTCCATCTATTTTGACAGATGATAAGGCAGGCGTCTTAAAATGAGGCAGATGAAAGTTTCAAGTGGACCACAACACATGAAGCAGTGGGAATTAAACTCATACAGTTGAAAACTTTCTACAGTGCACTGTTGAAAACTTTTTAGGGTGCACTGTGACGTTGGTTTTCCATCCTACTTATAAGGTCACATAGACTTTCATGAAGGGAAAACACAAATATGAGCTTGATCTAAAACTTTTGTGCCCTAACATGTTTTTAATGGTAGGCTTTAAATACCTACAGCTTCAAGTCATGTGGTCCTCTTTTAGCCTTTGATCTGGCTCCTTTTTGGGTTCATGCCCAAAACTTATGAACCTGGATACACTACAACAAAAAAAAAGGCCTTTAGTCTCAATTCAAAACTGTAACTAAAAAGGATAAAAATTGAGGCTAAAGCCTTTAGCCGCAGTTTTGACTCAGTTACCCAAACCGAGGCTACAACCGCCGGGGCTAAAGGTTTTAGCCTCAGCTGTAACAACTTAGGCTAAAAAGGTTTTTATTCTATATTGTTTTCAACCGAAGCTAAATCCAAATTTTGTCCTCAGTTGCCTCCAAACAAAGCTAAATTTATTTTTAACATTGGTTCTCTACAATCGAGGCTAAAGCTTCTATTTATAGGAGTTGCAGCCTCAATTTGGATAAGTAAGGCAAAACCAAAGTTAAAGATGGATTTAGCCTCTTTTGGCATCTACTGGGCTCAATTCAGTTTTTAACCTCATTTCTCAATAACCGAGGCTAAATCTAGTTTTTCACCTTAGTTGAATCCATCTTTAGCCTTTGTTTCTATCAATGGAAGCTAATAATATCATAATCAACCAATGATTAAACTTGTGTATGTTTCACCTATTTAACGTTCACCAAGACAACAATCATCACAATACCAACAAAATAATTAATAGTCTATTTAAAGTTTTCAAAACAAGCTATAAATGCACATGAACTGCTACATAGCATTCTACACAGCCACAGCCCTCCACAGCCAACAATTTTGTGTTGGCAGGAATGTTTTAACAGTGAAAATCATTATCCCCACTGTTGTGGTCCAAATGCTCTTTGGATATGATTCATTTTTCGCATAATGCTCTAAAATAATCTTTAAAAGTAGCTGAATGGTGTAGATATAATAAATACATCACTGCAGAGCCATGTAACTTTGATCTCCTTTGAACCGTTTGTACAACTGGGAGTTCGAGGAGCGTCAGTGCTCGTCTTTGCACCACACGTAACTACAGCAGCTATATAGCTGGTGTGTAGTACACCAGCCAATCTGCTTCCGTCCATGTGGACCTCCTGATGGCTTGATTAGTGTAGCCTGTTTTTTCAAGGGAATCTTCGGAGGAGGCGGCATTATGTTTCGCTAAGACATGTCGTTCACCTGACGTGTGCTGCTTTTAAAGGTGCAAGCATGGCCATTCTAAAACATTCAAGTAGAGTGTGAAACACCCAAGCTCTGTGTGACCCATCATATTGTACATGTGAAATCCACTTCGTCCATCACGTAAAAACCCTTACATTAATAGAATTTACAGAAGATCAACCCAATGAAAAATTCATATGGGCTGAGTAATGTTATTTTGTGCCTAAAACATTCAAGTTCAAGGGGTGTATTCCACCCAATCATTGGTCCAAGACAAGAACACTTGAGGGACGGTATGGATATATCACGAGGCAACATGATGGGCCCCTGGGGTTTTGTGATTTACGCACTGTAACAGAGGATTCGGGTCCCTAACATCCACCCATCTTCGTACCCCAGCATAGGATTCCTGGTTCTCATGCACTGTCATACAGACACATGTGTAAGAGATCTGGGCCATTCATCAGATATGGCAAAATGCCCAAGAGTAAAATAATGTTGGCCACCTCATCCAGACTTGTCAAGCTTTCACTTTTTGAAATAAAGGAGGCAGCACCATCGGACGTAAACTAATAATAGTGCAACAAGAGACAGATAAAAAAGATGCGTGGAATCCGCAAAAAGCCCGAGCCCTTTTAGGGTCATGTTCCTATCTATAGATAGGGACATGAAGCTATGCTATCTGCTTTCTATATTATCAACATGCTTGTCAAGCTTTCACATTTTGAAAAAAAAGGAGGCAGCACCATCTTCGTGCATGTAGAGCTTTCAATGCCCATCTTACTGACACGAACTGCGCACTCACACTGGCAGTAATCAGACGATGCTCTGCGGGCCCCACAATGATGTATGTGTTTTATCCATGCCGCCCATTCATTTTGGATCATTAATTTAGAGTATTAGCTGGCCTAAAAACGAGAAAGATCCAAATATCAGGTGGACAACACTACAGTAAACAATGGTGATTGAATACCAACCGTTAGAAACTACTTAAAGCCCAGTGTAATGTTTAGTTTCCATCTAACCTCTTGATTAGGTCACACGAAACAAAATATTAGCTTGATCCAAAACTTTGGTGGCCCTCAAGAAGTTTTTAATAGTGGCATTCAATCCCCACCATTTTCTGTGGTGTGGTCCACCTGAGGTTTGGATCTGCCACATTTTGGGCCCCATGCCTTGAAATCAGCTGGAAATATAGATGGACCGGGTGGATAAAACATATACACTATAGTGGGTCCCACAGGGCACCGTACGTAGAGAGTGGCTTCTCCAGGGTCAGTATGCAATCAGCATCCTATCTTCGTCCCACCTTTCACTTCGTCCACCTACCCTTTACCACAGAAAAATGTACAACCAGAAAAGAAAGTTTAGCTGGCCCAGGTTAACATGAATCACGTGATGGGCTGCAGGCGGATTCCTAAGTTCCTGCTTTAGAAGCTGGCTGGAGCCATGTGTTGGGATGCCTTGCACAAACCTTAGGATCTAGCCTCCCGAAACAAACCAGAATTATGGATAATAAAAGCAATGAAATAAATCAAAGCATCAATCACACACCACACAAGAGATTTTTACGTGGAAAACCCTCCAAGAGGTAAAAACCACGGGACCTCGTCCAGATCAACAATCCACTATGAAGTAGAACGTTTACAACCTTCTTCACTCACGCAGGAGTGGATAAACAATAAGAGAAATAGAGAAAACGGAGAGATCTAACCGATTACGAGGACATAGAAGCGCTGAGATGTAGATTGCAAAGTAGAGAACCTCCACGAGCAGAACCTCCCTTCTATAAGCTTCCTCTCTCTCTTTCTCCCTCTCTCTCACCTTTGATAGCCCTAAACCCTTTAGCAAATACCTTGTAAAGCTTTAGGAAACCCTCTTGCTATTTTGTGATACCTAGAAAAACCCTAGGCAACCCCTTTTATAGTTTTGGGAAACTCCTTTCCGCATCCCAGTTGCGAAAGGACTCAAATCCGCAGTTTCGCGCAAAATCGCGGAACAAACTGCGTAACCTACGACCGGTCCTGGATTTCCTACGACCGGTCGTAGCCACCCTCGACCAGTCCTAACTCACCCTCGACCAGTCCTAGCTACAGTAAAAAATAACAAAATTACTCGCTGGACTTTGAGTCGTGCCAGGGCTCGAACCTACGACCGGTCGAGCGCCTCCCACGACCGGTCGAGCGGGGCTCAGGACCGGTCGAAGACGGGGAAAAAAAAAACCCCATCAAATCTCCCCCTTTTTGACCTAGGAGGGATCCACCTTCTTCAAGCCAGCCAGGTTTCTACAAACCTCAAACTTGCCCTTGAGCAAAGCCTTGGTCATCATGTCTGACCCATTATCGTCCGTGTGGACTTTCTCAAGCTGTAACACCTTCTGTTCCAAAGTATCCCTGATCCAGTGATACCGAATCTCTATGTGCTTCGACTTGGAATGCTGACTTGGATTCTTGCTCAAGTGTATAGCACTTTGACTATCGCAATAGACCACGTGCTCCTCCTGCTTTAGGCTAAGTTCCTGTAGGAACCTTTTCATCCAAAGCATCTCTTTACATGCTTCTGTGACTGCGATGTATTCGGCCTCTGTCGTCGACAATGCTACGACCTTCTGTAGCTTGCTCTGCCAAGAAACCGCTCCCCCTGCAAACGTGAACATGAACCCCGATGTAGACTTCCTGGAATCTATGTCACCTGCCATATCTGCATCTGTGTAGCCCTCTAACACAGGTTTACCGTCACCATAGCATAGGCTCAACCTGGATGAGCCTCTTAGATACCTCAGTATCCACTTTACCGCTGCCCAATGCTCTTTGCCAGGATTGGCAAGATACCGGCTGACAACACCAACCGCATATGCTATGTCTGGGCGTGTACACACCATAGCATACATCAAACTTCCTACAGCTGACGCGTAGGGTATCTTCTGCATCTCTTCCACCTCTGTCTTCGTCTTGGGACACTGCCTGTCGCTCAATCTGAAGTGACCATCCAGTGGAATACTGACTGGCTTCGCTGCATTCATATTGAACCGCTCTAGGACTTTCTCAATATACCGCTCTTGTGACAGCCAAAGCTTCCTGCTACTTCTGTCACGGGTTATCTCCATTCCTAGGATCTGTCTAGCCGGGCCCAAGTCTTTCATCGCAAAAGACTTGCCCAACTCCTGTTTCAGCCTGTCAATCTTTTTGATGTCTTTTCCCATGATGAGCATGTCATCAACATATAACAGCAGAACTAAGAAATCACCGTCTGAGAACTTACGCGTGAACACACAGTGGTCCGACTCCGTTCTGTCATACCCATGCTGTAACATGAACGAATCGAACTTCTTGTACCATTGCCGTGGAGCTTGTTTCAGCCCATACAAGCTCTTCTTCAGCCTACACACCATATGCTCCTTGCCCTTGACTTCGAACCCCTCAGGTTGGTGCATGTAGATCTCTTCTTCCAGGTCACCATGGAGAAAGGCAGTTTTAACATCTAACTGCTCTATCTCCAGATCCATGCTAGCCGCCAACCCAAGCAACACCCGTATGGATGTCATCTTCACCACTGGTGAGAATATCTCCTCGAAGTCTATGCCTTTCCTCTGACCAAACCCTTTCACCACAAGTCTGGCCTTAAACCTCGTCTGTGAATTCTTCTGCTCAACTTTCTTTCTGAACACCCACTTGTTGCTCAAAGCTTTCTTGCCCTTAGGCAATTTCACCATGTCATAGGTGTGGTTCTTATGCAAGGATTCCATCTCCTCTTGCATAGCTTTCAACCACTCCTCCTTATGCTCGTCGGCTAGGGCCTCAGAATAATCTTCTGGCTCTCCCCCATCAGTTAGCATAATGTACTCATGCGGCGAGTACCTCTTGGACGGCTGTCTGTCCCTAGATGACCTCCTCACCTGTGGCTCAACAGGTGGATCAAGTGGGGGCTGCTCCCCTGGTCCATCTTCTGAAGGAACTCCCTCGTCCTCTGCACCTTGCTGTACTCCCCCGTCATCAGGCACCACGGGAGGAGTAATCGGATCCATGTCCTCTAGCTCACCTGAACTAGGCTGGTTCTTCTCTGGCTTACCAATGTCTTCGATACACTGATCTTCAAAGAAAACCACATCTCTGCTCCTGACGAGCTTCTTCTCGGTCGGATCCCATAACTTGTAACCGAATTTTTCATCACCGTACCCCAAGAACACACACTGCCTGATCTTCATATCGAGCTTGGACCTCTCGTCCTTTGGTACGTGAACGGATGCCCTGCATCCAAACACCCTGAGATGACTGTACGATGGATCCTGTCCAGTCCACACCTTCTCAGGCACTTCTCCATTCAACGGGGCTGATGGAGACCTGTTTATCAAATACACCGCCGTGCGCATTGCTTCTCCCCAGAACGTCTTGGGCAACTTCGCATGGGATAACATGCATCTGATTCTCTCAACAATGGTGCGATTCATTCGCTCAGCTACACCATTATGCTGGGGGGTCTTGGGAACCGTCTGTTCATGCCGTATACCCTGGGACTTGCAGTACTCATGAAAGTCTCCAATGTATTCACCACCATTGTCAGTGCGGATGCACTTCAATGGTCTACCTGTCTCTCTCTCGACCATAGCATGAAACAATTTAAACACACCAAAGACCTCGTCCTTGGATTTCAAAGCATAAACCCAAACCCTCCTAGATGCATCATCTATAAAAGTAACAAAATACAATGCCCCACCCAAGGTTTTTGTCCTCATAGGACCACAAACATCAGAATAAACCAAATCTAATGCATGCACTTTATTAACATGAGAAGCAGTTTTAACGAATGAAACTCTATGCTGTTTCCCTGATAAACAATCAAGACAGGTTTTAAGAGGCATACCTGTCACGTCTGGAAGGAGCTGCTTCCTCGCTAGTAGCTGAAGCCCTTTTTCACTCATGTGGCCTAGACGCCTGTGCCACATGTCAATAGCCGAATCTTCCGCTGCGTTCAATCCACCCTTGCACATACTGACACTTGCCTTGTACAGGGTGCAACACTTCTTTCCTCTAGCCACGATCAATGAACCCTTGATGAGCTTCCATCGCCCACTAGCAAACCGGCTTTCATAGCCATCATCATCCAACCTTCCCGTCGACATCAAGTTGAGGCGAAGGTCTGGGATATGCCTCACATCCTTGAGAACCAATGTGCAGCCCACATCAGTTTTCACACAAATATCACCAACTCCCACGATCTTTGATACGCCAGAATTTCCCATCTTCACAGTTCCATAGTCACCTGACTTGTAGCTTGTGAAGGAGTCCCTGTGTGGAGTCGCATGAAAAGAAGCTCCCGAGTCTATCACCCAGTCGGTGCCCTGACTCGTAGCCGTGAGACATACATCGTGACTTGTAGAAAGAATAACTACCATGTCGCCATCTGAAGCGACCGCAGTGGAATCTGATTCATCTTCCTTCCCTTTTCCTTTCTTGTCGTTCTTACGACATTCATGCTTATAGTGGCCCTTCTTGCCACAATTCCAGCATTCAACATCTTTTCTGTTGCTCGACTTGCCTCTTGATTTATCTCGGGCCTTCCCGCCCTTCCTGTTCTTTCCTCTCCCCCGTTCCTGTGTCACAAGAGCCTCTTGCTGAGTAGACCCCTGAGACTTCCTCCTTGTCTCCTCATTGAAGAGACAGCTAGTTACCTGTTCCATGGATATCTTTCCGTCTGGCGCGGAGTTGCTTAGAGACACCACCAATGTCTCCCAACTGTCAGGCAATGAACTAAGCAATAGTAAAGCCTGCAATTCATCATCCAGGACCATCTTCATAGAGGTGAGTTGGTTCACTATATTGCTGACCTCATTCATGTGCTCGGCCACAGAACCACCATCCTTGAACTTGAGATTCACAAGTCGCCTTATCAGAAATATCTTATTACCGGCTGTCTTCCTCTCATACAGCCCTTGTAATTTTAGCCATAGGCTTTCGGCTGAGGTTTCCGTAGACACATGGTGGAACACAGAATCATCCAACCATTGTCTAATAAACCCCACCGCCTTTCGGTCCGTCTTCTTCCAATCATCATCAGTCATATCCTTGGATTTTGCTGATATGCCTGAGATTGGAGAATATAGGTCCTTGCAGTAAAGCAAGTCCTCCATCTTAGCCTTCCATATGGTCCAGTTAGAACCATTGAGGCTGATCATCCTTGAGCCACCTTCCATAATTCAAAACCGATCCTACCCGTTCAATGAACCTGTCTCTGATACCACTTTGTTGGGATGCCTTGCACAAACCTTAGGATCTAGCCTCCCGAAACAAACCAGAATTATGGATAATAAAAGCAATGAAATAAATCAAAGCATCAATCACACACCACACAAGAGATTTTTACGTGGAAAACCCTCCAAGAGGTAAAAACCACGGGACCTCGTCCAGATCAACAATCCACTATGAAGTAGAACGTTTACAACCTTCTTCACTCACGCAGGAGTGGATAAACAATAAGAGAAATAGAGAAAACGGAGAGATCTAACCGATTACGAGGACATAGAAGCGCTGAGATGTAGATTGCAAAGTAGAGAACCTCCACGAGCAGAACCTCCCTTCTATAAGCTTCCTCTCTCTCTTTCTCCCTCTCTCTCACCTTTGATAGCCCTAAACCCTTTAGCAAATACCTTGTAAAGCTTTAGGAAACCCTCTTGCTATTTTGTGATACCTAGAAAAACCCTAGGCAACCCCTTTTATAGTTTTGGGAAACTCCTTTCCGCATCCCAGTTGCGAAAGGACTCAAATCCGCAGTTTCGCGCAAAATCGCGGAACAAACTGCGTAACCTACGACCGGTCCTGGATTTCCTACGACCGGTCGTAGCCACCCTCGACCAGTCCTAACTCACCCTCGACCAGTCCTAGCTACAGTAAAAAACAGCAAAATTACTCGCTGGACTTTGAGTCGTGCCAGGGCTCGAACCTACGACCGGTCGAGCGCCTCCCACGACCGGTCGAGCGGGGCTCAGGACCGGTCGAAGACGGGGAAAAAAAAAACCCCATCACCATGGTGATTTTTTGTGAGAAATTTATTCCACCATCTATTTTTTGCCGTCCATGTTAGGATATGAGCTAAAAAAATGAGCTAAATCCAATCTCCAGTATTCTGAATGATAAGAATCAGTTAAGATTGAACGTACACCTTTAAAACATTCATCGAGCCACCGAAGTTTTCCATCAGGCTAATATTTTTATGTTTTCAGTCCATCCCAATATTTTTGGTTTGGATGGCATATTAACATCAAAGTAGACCTCGACGTGGTTTCAATTGTATGCATTTCCCTTTGGATGGCATATTAACATCAAAGTAGACCTCGACTAGGTTTCAATTGTATGCATTTCCCTACCCACTTTTACCTGGTGTATATAAGGTAGACTCGAGATTTAGATCTGACTCATTTTTAAGCACATGCCATAACATGAGCTTGAAAAACGGATGGATGTTATAATGATTTCTCACAAACATCATGGTGGGCCCCACCTATCTTCTGAGCATAAGAACTTATGCAAGGGGCGTCCGAGGCAATCCACGTCCTATTGGGAGAAGATTAGATACATGCCGGCCTCACCCAAGGGTGTGGCCCTAACCGTGGAGGCCCACCTTAACATACCATATGTATATCCATGTTGTCCATTTGTTATTTTAGATTTAGGGCATCCACCCAAAATTGAAGCTGTTCCAAATCTTAAGTTGACTATACTATGGGAAATAGTGGTGAGTGAAAGTCCCACCATTAAAAAATTCCTAGGTCCCACCGTAGTGTTTATAATGTTTATTTGGCATCTAACCTATTGATAAGGTCACATAAACACAAATGAAGGAAGAAAAAACTAAAAGAAAAATAACAAACAACAAACAAGATAAAAATGGAGGCACATGGGCTCCTCAACCAAGTTAAAATTGAAAATTGCGACATTTCAGGAATTCTCAAACTTTGTCCCAACAGATGTTCCAACTTGGACATCCTTGAGGATCTAGTTCCTACATATCCCAAGGGAAAGCGTCTAAGGATAAATTGATTTTGGGGGATGGCTTGAATGTGCAGTTTTACAAGCCATCCACTAAAATTAATCTATCCTCGTACGCTTTCCCTGTTGCGAGATGTCTTAAATCTGAGTCCTTTCGCAACTGGGATGCGGAAAGGAGTTTCGCGGATTTCGTGTCACAAGTCCTTTCGCAACTGGGATGCGAAAGGAGTTTCGCGGATTTTGTGACGCAAGTCCTTTCGCAACTGGGATACGAAAGGGAAGTTGCCAAAACTATAAATTGGGGTCCCTAGGGCTATTCTAATATTATTCCAAGACTTCCTAAAGGTATTCTAAAGGGTTCTAGGGTTATCAAAGGGTGTAGCAAGGGAGAGATTCGAGGTTGTTCGAATCGGGTAAGTCCTTTCTCTTTGTAATTGATGCTTTCATAGTGGTGATCTGTCGCTTTGTGCCGTGGTTTTTTCCCGCAAGGGTTTTCCACGTTAAAAAAAATAAATAAATAAAAAAATAAAATAAAAAATCCATGAAACTCGTTTCGCATCCCAGTTGCGAAAGGACTTGCGACATGAAATCCGCGAAACTCCTTTCCTCATCCCAGTTGCGAAAGGACTCAGATTTAAGACATCTCGCAACAATCTCTACCATGTCTTCAATCTTCAACCGTATAGCTTCTTGACCCCTTCTCTTACTTCTGCATCACATCATAGCTCAAGATCACATTGGCCAACCAGCCCCAATCACAGATCTGATAGATACCTGCTATACCGTCGGCTCGAATATCTCTGAGAAGCCAATCCCTTCTCTCTGAGAATAATCTCTCGCTACCAACCTCGCCCTGTATCTATACTGTATCCTCTTGAAGGTCCACCTGCATCCAACCGCTCACCGGCCCACTGGAAGCTTCACCTGCTCCTCTATGTCGGTCTGGTACAACGAATCCATCACATCGCCCATAGTCACCTTCCACTTCTCAGCACCAGGCTCACCTAGAGCCATCAGAATAGAAGATGAATCCTCTGTGATATTAAAGTCGTCCATGTACCACGCCGATATCCTGCGATCATGCCGTATGATTCTTCACACAGGTGGCTGTTCCACCTGCTCTGTATCCCTGTCTGCACGTCTCAGCCTTCCTGCCCTGCCCGCTCATGTGGCCATACCCATCATGCCACACACGTGTAGAGGTGGAATCCGCTACATCCACTGTAGCTCCACCTTTTGAAGTGCTCCCGATCAACCTATAAACATGATCGAGTCGTTGCGCTTTCATGATTACCCGTGCCCCCTTAGATACTTTAAGAGCACCATCAATACATGTGTACTTGCATCCTTTTGCCTCAAGTACACCAAGAGAAATCAGATTCTGCTTCAAATTAGGAATGTGACTCACATCTGTCAAGGTACGCTTCATCCCATCAAACATCCTGATGTGCACCGTACCAAAAATCCCCAACAAGTGGTATCAAAGCTTGAGTTCGGTTAGGGCACAGATCTGAATGTGAGGGATTGGTAATAATGGCGAGCACCAGGTATGAGATTGAGAAGTACTCAGGGAAAAATAATTTTGAGTTATGGAAGATCAAGATGATGAGTTCCTTAATCAAACAAGGCGAAGATGGTGCTCTTGAGGAGCGAAAGTCCACTATGACTGATGGTGATTGGAATACTCTTGACAAGAAGGCTTTATCATCGATCCGTTTATGTCTCACGGATGAGGTTCTCTACAACGTCATGAGGGAGAAAACTGCGGCTAAGTTATGGACGAAGTTAGAGGATGTCTATGCGAAGAAATCCTCTGAAAATCGCCTACACTTGAAACGGCAGTGGTATAACTTCAAGATGGCAGAGGGTGGAGATCTGGAGGCTCACATCAGCAACTTTAATAAATTGGTTTGCAAATTGTTGGATATGGAGGAAGTGATGAAAGATGAAGAACAAGAATGTATGTTGCTGAATTCTCTCCCGGCGTCCTATGAGTCATTCAAGGACACTATGTGCAGCATGAATAAAACCCTGAGTGTTGACACTGTTATCTCAGCCCTTCAAGAAAAGGCTATGAGACAGTTAGACAGCAACATGGGGACATCTTCTGATGCACTGTTTACAGTGGGTAGGAATTCTGAACAAGGTACAGGTTCTTCAGGTTTTAGATCCAAATCCAAGGGCAAGGGCAAAGGAAAGGTAAAGTGCTGGAATTGTGGGAAGGAAGGACATGTGAAAAGGGATTGTGAAAATCCTAAATCTAAGAGGGAAGATTCTGAAGCTTCATGCAGGGAGGCTAACACTGCCACGTCAGATGAATCGAGTGGATGTGATGGTGATATTTTGTCTGTGTCTTCGCTCAGACGGTCATACGATGATCGTAAGGACGAGTGGATGCTAGACACAAGGACATCTTTTCACATGACTCCTCATCGGAGTTGGTTCACCAGCTACAGGGAGTACGATGGTGGACAGGTGTTTATGGGCAATGGCTTTGCCTGTAATGTTGTGGCTGTTGGTACGGTGCACATCAGGATGTTTGATGGGATGGAGCGTACCTTGACAGATGTGAGGCACGTTCCTGATTTGAAGCAGAATCTGATTTCTCTTGGTGTACTTGAGGCAAAAGGATGCAAGTACACATGTATTAATGGTGCTCTTAAAGTATCTAAGGGGGCATGGGTAATCATGAAAGCGCAATGACTCGATTATGTTTACAGGTTGATCGGGATCGAGCACTTCAAAAGGTGGAGCTACAGTGGATGTAGCGGATTCCACCTCTGCACGTTTGTGGCATGATGGGCATGGCTACATGAGCGGGCAGGGCAGGAAGGCTGAGACGTGATGATAGGGATACAGAGCAGGTGGAGCAACCACCTGTGTGAAGAATCATACGGCATGATCGCAGGATATCGGCGTGATACATGGACGACTCTAATATCAAAGAGGATTCATCTTCTATTCTGATGGCTCTAGGTGAGCCTGGTGCTGAGAAGTGGAAGGTGAATATGGGCGATGTGATGGATTCGTTGTACCAGACCGATATATGGGAGCAGGTGGAGCTTCCAGTGGGCCGGTGAGCGGTTGGATGCAGGTGGACCTTCAGGAGGATACAGTATAGATACAAGGCGAGGTTGGTAGCGAGGGGTTATTCTTAGAGAGAAGGGATCGGCTTCTCAGAGATATTCGCGCCGACGGTATAACAGGTATCTATCAGATCCGTGATTGGCGCTGGTTGGCCAATGTGATCTTGAGCTATGATGTGATGCAGAAGTAAGAGAAGAGGTCAAGAAGCCACACGCTTGAAGATTGAAGACATGGTGGAGATTGTTACGAGATGTCTTAAATCTGAGTCCTTTCGCAACTGGGATGCGGAAAGGAGTTTTGCGGATTTCGTGTCACAAGTCCTTTCGCAACTGGGAAGCAAAAGGAGTTTCGCGGATTTTGTGACGCAAGTCCTTTCACAACTGGGATACGAAAGGGAAGTTGCCAAAACTATAAATTGGGGTCCCTAGGGCTATTCTAATATTATTCCAAGACTTCCTAAAGGTATTCTAAAGGGTTCTAGGGTTATCAAAGGGTGTAGCAAGGGTGAGATTCAAGGTTGTTCGAATCGGGTAAGTCCTTTCTCTTTGTAATTGATGCTTTCATAGTGGTGATCTGTCGCTTTGTGCCGTGGTTTTTTCCCGCAAGGGTTTTCCACGTTAAATCTGTGTGTTCTCTTTTCTTGTGTGTGCTTGGTGCCATTGGATTACCATCCTAGATCTAGATCTGTGTGTGGGATATGAAGAAACTGGATTCACAAGGATGTCCAAGTGAAAATCACGTGCCAACTTATGCAAGAACAGAAGTGCATGATCTCTCTCTCTCTCTCTCTCTCTCTCTCTCTCTCTCTCTCTCTCTCTCTCTCTCCAGGGACTCTCTTTACCAAGTTGAGCAATTATCCACTCCTGACTATCCACATGCTCAGAAATTGTAGGGCCGTTTGAACAAAGAGGGGACCATGAAGGACGACAATTGCATCGGCAGTTGCTGGCCCATGACCAGCAATGGTGGAAGTAAGCAACGTCAGTGCCAAGAACCTGTGGGATCTTTCGTAACACCAATAGAGCATCCTCCTCATCCTCGACATGCAGAAGCTAACCAGGCAAGTGACAAACTGAATATTACACAATGATCCAACGACGATACTCTATTGTCGCAAGAATGGTAAGGTGGATAGTGAGTCACAAAGCACAAGAAGACAAACTGCCTCTCCACGTCTCTCGGGTAGTTCGACCAAATACCCGACTGAAACGTTGAACCTCCGAGTACCTTGTGGCCCACCTTAATCCAATCATTGCCACAACTATGCTAGATACACATCACGATTGGGCCCCAACATGTCATCTACATCGAAAAAGGCTAGCCTCCAAGTATTATCTAACCCTTAACTCAAAATAAGCCCAATCTTGGCCATCTAGACCCGACCATCCAAATGATGGATGAAGGATTAGATCTTTCACAAACCTTTGCCATAAGTCCAATTTTGACCATATGGACCTGATCAAGGTCGTCCAGATGATGGATGACAGATTGAATATTTTAAAAAATCAAAACAAAAACCAATCTTGACTAATTGTAACTGATTAGAACTGTCTAAATGATGGTTGCTGGATTGGATCGTTCAAAAATCACTGTAATAAGTCCAATTCTTGACTAATCTAGATCGATGAAGACTATCTAGATTACATATGATGGATTGGATTCTCCAAAATCTTTGCAATAAGGTCAATCTTTACCAGTGAATTCGACTAGGCCCATTCAGATTTGAGACAACGGATTGAATTCCCTCAAGACTTCTACCATAAATCCAAAATCTAAATCATCTAATCTGGATTAAGCCCATCCAAGCACAGAACAACGGATCAAGACAACCTAGATAAAGGCTACTGCACTAAATCCTCAAGTTGGAGTCACTTCCAAATAACTGATTGACAATGCTCACCTTGAGATCGGATGGATCTATTCCAAATAACTGGACTAGAAAAAGCTTTCAAAAACATTCTTCAATAAAAACCCCATGGGACTACGTTCTACAGGGGAGTACTCATTTCGAGAAAATAAAAAAGATTAAAGAATAAAAAAATGCGTATGGCATCCCATAACCGGGCAGTTTCTCATACTCCTTAGTGGGTACCAACGCGCAAGAAATAATTGATTCGAGGGACTTTTGGAGTTTTTAATTTTCTTCGGAATCATATGCAGAACATGAGATGACCAGCCTAAACCTTCAATGTCAACCCGAATATCTCGGATCGCGTATTGAGCCATGATTGGGATGTCATAACTGCAGTTACACAGAAAAAAGGCCTTAGGTAAGCTAGCGTATTAAGCTCGAAGCCTCATATATAGGGGTGCACATTTAACCGGTAGAACCGTGGAACCGGACCGGAACTGACCAAACAGTCCAGTTTGGTCCGATTCTAGAGTGCACCGATTCCGGTTCCGGTTCCAAAAATCAAAGAACCGGTGACATCGGTTAGGTTCTCGGTTTGGGGGTATGTAGAACCGAACCGAGCCGTGAACCGATCCGTAGAACCGAACCGTGGATCCGATCCGTAGAACCGAACCGTGGAACCGAACCTTGAACCGAACCGATGTATTTTTGCACACCTTATACAATATCTAAACCATTCATTAAATGGACCACAACATGGATGGACATGGGCTTGCAATTGGGCTGGATTATAAAAAGCCCAGAATCATGGAACCGATCCGGTTTTAACGGTTCAGTTCCGGTTCGGTTCTAGGGTGCCAACGGTCCGGTTCCGGTTCCGAATTTTCTAGAACCGATAGGAATGGTTCGGTTCCGGTTTCACCCCAAAACCGGACCAAACCGAACCATGTGCACCCCTACTCATATAACAAAAGAATAATTCAAAAAGGCTATAGTCAGGAACACTTGTCATGACTAGTATAAATAACGTGGGAGATTCATAAAGACACAATATGCAGGCAACTGCCCATTACCCATACTTGCCTCTGGGTGACTCCGGAGAACTATACATGCATCTTACTTAACTACTTCAAACTAAACGGTTATTCTCGTAAGGCCATAGAAAGCACATGGGCTCTACTCCTAAATTCGACTCACCAGCACATTTAATGCACACATATTAGTCAAGATGTGAAGGAGTTGCAGGAATTTCATCTGCAAATGGTTAATTCTAAGCGAGCTCGTCTAGCTACAATGTTGGTTCACTCACTTAATAACTTGTAAATCCACAGAAAGCGCAAGGACAAATCGTCACGTCTTCCTCAACTCTCAAGAGCCATTCAGATTAATCATTGACCAAACGAGTATTTCTATGGTCAGTTGAGGCACACTCCTACTATCTTAAGTAGTGGGGGTGTCCACTTGCTGTGTATTCAATTGCCAACAAACTTTGCCAAAGAGGGGCATTTGTAAATACCCTACTTATGAAACACATCCAAAAAGGCAAACGGTCATGTGGCACCCTGCATGGTTTTTTTTTCACAAATGTTCTCCTACGTGAAAAATTGTTGCCAAGTGCCCATTAGCCCCTGGCGAGCTGACAGTTTCCTAACCTATTTAAACAACACTCGTCCCTTGTCTAGGAGAGGCCGAAATGACAAAAGAAAACAATCTGAGGAATTTTTGCCAAACTCCTTAGTTTCCATTCCCTAGCAACGAGGAGACTCTGCCACCTAGGATGCTCTACAACTACCATATTTCTATCTCGGTTTGACATTAGTCAACCACAATAATCTAATTCATTAAAGCCAACCAATCAAGTTATGAGTAAAATTAGGATTAGAGACGTCCGATTAAGAAAGGGTGTTTGTCTTCTCTTTTCTTTTTCTCGCATCTTGATCAAGCTTAGAGCGTGGTACAATCCCCACATTTCCTTTCCTTCTAACGTCATTTCTTTCTCTTTTACTATTTTACTTATTTATTTTTATTTTGTTTGCTTGCTTAGGGCCTCATCTCTATGAAGCAAGGTTAGGATATTTTATTTTTCCAGCATATTTTATTTTATTTTGTTTGCTTGCATAGGATTTCGGCCCTGTAAAGCAAGGATAAGATTTGTTTACTTTTCTTTTACCTGTCTGACCCTCTTTTAGGGTTATGTGTATCATGGCCATATGATTAACATTTCTTACGGATATATGATTTTTCTAAAAATTACACGTCCCTTAAAGTAGAGACCACATGTAAGTGTGGTAAGAGAAAAGTAAGGATAAGATTTGTTTACTTTTCTTTTACCTGTCTGACCCTCTCTTAGGGTTATGTGTACCGTGGCTATATGATTAACATTTCTTACGGATATACGATTTTTCTAAAAATTGCACGTCCCTTAAAGTAGAGACCACATGTAAGTGTGGGTAAGAGAATGTGCCTAACTCCTTTCATAACCGAGACCTTACTTAGACCTTTAAGATCGTAAGTTAATCACATGAGTCATTCAAATTGAAGGATTTTCTTGATTCTTCAGCCTTACCTAGTAAGTTTAAGGATTTGGCCGACCATGAACTGTTATCTCACCAAATCAGCTAGTGGGTGACTCCAACCATTTCAAACATATTATTCTGGCCACCTTGAAAAGGTATCGTACAACCAAGAAAGTTATGACGAGTTAAACAAATCATATACATAGAGTCTACGTTACCACCTCAAAGAGTCAACCACACACAATAACAAAAACAACATTCCGTGAAGGTCATTCTTTCATCACATGTCACATATTCAGCACTACGCTGCACGCGCGTCGGGGGAGGACGTTCACAAGAAAATAGTGATAATTGGGTACATTAAAAACTTCGTGTGGGCTGCAAAAGTTTTTTATTAATTAAGTGTATAATTGTCTTCCACTTCATCCTATATTTCTTTTTTTACTTTAATAGGAGATTGGATGGAAAATGAACATTATTCAAACACTAATGGAGGTCATGGAAAGTTTTTAATGGTGGGGAGTTCAATAACAATTGTATCCTGTGAAATGGTACACCTGAGATTTGGATCATATTCATTTTTGATCTCATGTCCTGTAATAATCTATCAAAACTGATGGACAGTGTGGATATAAAATACATGCATTAAAGTGGGACCCAAGTGAAGGGTTACACCTTCTTAGGTATGGTAGGAGCACACCTAATCCCTCCGGCCTATTTTTTTGCTCAATCCTTGAAATGATCAGGCAAAATGAATGAAAAATGTGGATATAACTGATACATGGTGCTAGGGCTTACAGAACTTGCCTCGTCACCACATTACAACGTGAATGCAGATTTCTTGTGAAAGCCTTTTGCAAGAAGTTATTGTGCTGGGATACTTAGGTAGGACCCACCTTGATGTTTGTGAGAAATCCACGCCATCCATTCATTTTTCGAGCTCATTTTCGGACATGTGACTGAAAAATGAGATAGATCCAAAACTCAAGCAGGCCACGCGAAATGAAACAATGGGGATTCAATGACCATTTATTGAAACATTTTTAAGGCTACAAAAGTTTCTTACCTGGCTAAGTTTTTGTTTTTATTTTTATTTTTATTTTTATTTATTTATTTATTTATTTTGTTGGGTGTTTTCACTTTATCCCATTAGGAATGACCTTATATAAATGGTTTGGATGTCATAAAACATCAAGGGAGCTCAAGAAGGTTTCAACAGTAAAAACTCTTTCTCCAGTTTCCCTCCCTTATGGCTTAGTTGAGTTACTAATTCGTTGATGCATATCCTGAAATGAGCTCTAAAACAAATCGCGGGGTGAATTTATCACAAACATTACGTAGGTCCCACCTACCATCCGAACGTTACAATGCAATCCTAACCCATCAATAATTGCATGCAGACTTGTCAGATGCCGGACTCAGGTCCTCATTTTCCAAAGGCGAATCTTTAGTTATCAACGGGTCCCACATGTGAATGAAAGGTGGACATATATGGCGATGCTTTAGTCCGCCTCATTGTCACAGATGCACGTACAGGAGATGTCTGTGGACGTAATTAGGTACTAACAGCGTCAGCAGTGAGGTGGCTACTTACCTGCTGTACCCCCACACCAACGACCTAAGCTGTATAGGAATGTGGCTCACCTAGAAGACTCCAGTGGTCCTTGAGTCCATAAGGGTACTAACCTTGAAAAGAATATTAAAATTGTTTGAGCCCATTATAATGTGTTTATTAAATCTACACGGTACATTCATCTGGCAGGATCATTTTAGAGTATATGTCCAAAACTGAGTCATATCCAAAGTTCAAATAGACCACATTATAAATAGCAGTGGGGACGATAATTACTACTGTTAAAACATTCATAGGTTTAATATAATATTTTTTCTCCTTTCAATTTGTTTATCAGGTCACATAAACATAAATGAAGAAAAAAAAAAAAAAAAAGCACAAATATATGCCAGATTCAAAACTTCCGTGACCCTAAAAAAAATTCAACTGTAGACTTTCAATCTCTCACTGCCTTTTGCAGTGTGGTCCATTGATCTTTAGATCTGTCTTATTTTTGAGCTCAACCTTTAGATAGATCTCATAAAATGGATAGATAATTATCAACCTTATGGTGGCTCCACGGAATTTGGTGACGTCATCACACCAGCGAGGTGGCTATGTGCGGTACACCAGCCAATCCACTTAGGCTACTGATAGTGTTCTGTGAACCATCATGGCGTATGCATCCGATCTACACCTTCCATCCATTTTTACAGACTATTTTATGGCATAAGCCAATAGAATGAGGCAGATCCAAATATCATATGGACCACACCACTGGAAATAGTAGTGACTGAACACTTACCATTAAAAACTTCGTAGGAGCTACAAAAGTTTTGGATTAAGCTAGTATTTTCTGTTTTCTCCTCATCCACGTGTGGCATGACCTAATCAACAGGTTGGATGACAAATAAACATTGCAGCAAACCTTGGGAAGTTTTTACACACACACACACACACACACACACATACATATATATATATATATATATATATATATATATATATATATATATATATATATATGTGGGGCCACCAGAGAACTGTCAGCAGCCACCACGCTACTGACGCTGTCAGTACGCAATCCCCCTCCGCTGTCAACCTAGGCCTATTTCTACTCCAATGCATGCTCTTTCTATCGTACTACAGCCCATTTGTGACCGTCTAAGTCCAGTTCAGTGCTAGGCATGGATCCGAAGCCTCGTGGAGATCGAGCTGCCCTCCATCCCCTCGATGATCCGCCCCACCTCCAGGGAATCATTGATTATACCCTCAATGATCCGCACCACCTCCAGGGAATCATAGATGATGCCCTTATCGCCATAAAGACTCCCTTGAAAGTAGCATTGCTACGAGGGTGGGTTGATCTCGCTGCCGAGATCCTAGAAAAGAATCCGGTACTCGCACACGTACCTGACAGAAGCGGGTCATACCCTTTGCATGTGGCCTCAGCCAATGGCTACGAAAAGATAGTAGTCAAGTTGCTAGACATCGACCCATCTCTCTGTCTCCTCCGTGACAAGGAAGGAAGAACTCCTCTCCATTCAGCTGTTTTGTATGGCCAAACTGGTGTGCTGGGGAAACTCTATCCGATTCACGTCAAGCAGAAAAAGCTCAGTGAGTCACTTGGTGGACGTCAGGCTGATGAAGAAGAGCCGATTCTACACCTCTGCGTGAAGCACAACCAGCTTGAGGCCGCCGATTTTTTTCTGAAAGAAGAAGAGAATTCTAAGAACAAGGCCTGCAAGAAAGATAAGAGACTTATCACAACCAAGGACTGCAACGGAAACACAGTGTTTCACCTCGCTGCGGCTAGAGAAGATTCTCAGGCAACGCTTCTTTCTTTATTCACCTTTTCTTTAATTTTCTTTTATGGGACGTGCTCATGAAAAATTATGGTATCGACCAAAAAAAAAAAGCAAAAATACTTGGGTTCATTAAATAAGTTTGCTACCATACATCCGACGTGTTGCTACTTTTACAGCAGGGTTGTAGCAGTTAGAACTTGGGACATGTTCAGATATCAATTAATTTATTACGAACTTTCTGGAATTATTCTATTTTCTTATTTTTCCTCGGTGGATTCGAGGCATCTCCGTGAGGAGTCTATAGAAGTTTCATGGATTCGGAATAGTTATCCCCCTTGAGGAAGATGGTGCTCGAACTCACATCCTTCTCTGCATTAACCTGTTTGTATGTAGGATTAATTGTGATCGACTAATCCTAACTCACTTTTCTCTTTCAGATGTTGAAGTTTCTACTTGGGAAGATCAAAGTCAAGGATGATTTGAACGCAACAAATAAATATGGCTACACCGCCTTAGATATCTCAAAAGATTCTTCCCATGACAATATAATCAATGACATGATTAAAGAAAAAGGAGGTGTAAGCAACAAAATTGGAGCGAAATGGAAACAGTTCCTACAGAATGGCTGGGACAGTTGGTACATGAAAGAAGAAGTCTGGGCAAATGAGATGCACAGTACATTGATGTTGGTGGCGACACTGATTGTAACAGTCACATTCCAGGGTGCAATCAACCCTCCTGGAGGCTTCTGGCAGGATCTAGATTCTTCCAATTCAACTTCTCCATCGCCATCTCCCATGCCTTCCTCACTTGCTACTTCTCTTACAACTGGAACAACGATTCATGATAACACCAACAATCAAGCATTCCGATTGTTCATGCACACATCTTCCTCTGGGCGGCCTGGGACGGCAATTCATAACAATGAGAACTTTCCTGGGTTCAAAATATTCATGTATTTTGATATGATCGCGTTCGCCGCATCTCTGTCGATCATTCTATCCTTGGTGAGTGGGTTTCCACTTAGGCACCGGTTCACAACTTGGGTGTTGGTGTTCACCATGTGGGCTGCATTGTCCTCTATGGCTATGGCTTTTGCATTTGGCACCGAAATAATCATAGCTGATGCGAAAGTGCTTGAGAAAATACCTTATATTATATATAGCTGGTTGGGAGCCATGGTCCTTGTTCTCTTAGTCCACTGTATCATCCTTGTAGTCCGTTTATGGGGTAAAATCAAGAAGTCTTGGGTCTGCCTGTGCAATTGGCTCCAACCTACCAATGACGCGACCAAGGTGAAGGAGGACAAGGAGGCGGAGGGTTGTTGCTGGCCATGATGGCTTGAGTGATAAGTGCGTGCTTGGACCTACAGATTTTATGTGGTGTGATGAATGTGTGTACTCTTTTCTTGTGTTTCCTAGCGTGGCTTTTGGTATTAAAAGGCCAGGATGACTGAATGTACTACATCAGCAGCAACGTTTAAAACTTGATAACTCGATGAGTCCAGTAACTAGGTTGAGTACTTCTGAGTTTTGAACACCGTCCAAATTTAAGGTGTTAAATTTGTTAATGTTGTTGCGTTGGTAAGTGAAGTCATGTTGTGTGGAGTGTTTTCAACTTTTGTTGAGTCGAGTCAACCGTGGCTTAGATGCGTCTTTGTGAACAAATCGAGTGTTTGTTTTTATCTTTATGAAATCTGATTGAAGTGGCTTCTCTCTACTCTCCTGTACTTTCCATTATGTAAAAACCTGACCAGATAATAATAAGGCGAATGTTAATACTTACAGCCTTATCCAACATTTTGCAACCTCCCCCAGAATCGAAAGAGACGGTTACCTCTCTCACTACTGTGCATTCTTGTCACCCTATTTTTTATTTTTTTTTTCCTTTATAAGTTGCCCATTGAAAACTTGATGCACGACATATCATAGATTCGTTCATGGCTATGGAGCGAAGAAAAGAAGCTAAGAAGAATCGATAATATTCAGCATAGTTTGACTAGTCGACTAATATGGCCAGAGGTCAAAATTTTGCCAGAAATTTTAGATTGGTTGGTGGACAATTATTGTCTATTTTGACAAGTCGACAGATCTTGTCGACAAGTCGAAATACTGTTTGACAGATCGACAAATTGGATCGATAGGTCGAAATTCATAGAATTTCTAGTTTCAATCCGTGGATGTTTTTGAGCTATTTCGATAGGTTGACTTGACGCGAAAATTTGCGCATTTTTCATAATTTATTTCCCTATTCGATTAAGACTCTTTAGATTATATTTTAGGGTTTATTAGGAGTTATTTAAGCATGCTAAACTCATTTTATTCATCTATTGTAACAACCCGACTTTTCAGGATCCGAGTACACGACCCGTTTCCCAAAAACCCGAGTGTTAACCTTAAAGGATGGTCAAATTCAAGTGTACATTTTTTTTTCTTTTATCAGAGTAAACAAATGAGCGTAGTGTGGACAAATCGACATAAAGAAAATTTTCATTATCATTCCAATATACAAGAAGCTGCCCATAATGACTTATACAAACCTATGTCTCTAAATTTCAATAAGTACAAGATTTGTAAGAATTTAATACACAAAGAATAACAGAAAGCATATAAATATAAGCCGCCAGATCATGCGGCTCCTCCACAAAAATATGGTCATGCATCCTTAGCGATCGTACCCTGCTCCTCATCAAATCTGAACATGCATATCACTAAAGCCACCTGTACCACCTGTACGGTTGTATATTTGATGGATGAGTGGCCAACTCAGTGTGAACTCCCCTCAAGATTACACACCGCCGCATTAGGTAAGCATAGTTATAAAATAAAGCATACAAAACAGTACATGATGCAGATCTTATTATATGCATGGATGTATGGAATACGTTCACGCCCCGGGGATGCTCATCCATGCGGACAGGGCCGCCGCCCATGCAATCATCGAACCTGGGAAACATCAACCAGTCGGAATCATCGAACCTGGGAAATATCAACCAGTCGGAAATAATACGTAGCCCACGTACGATAGCAATAGATGCTGGTCTGTGCGATGTATGCATGATTAGCCAGTCCATTATTAATCCAATTACACTCAGCAGATTTAATAAGCTCAAAGGTCACTACGGGGAGCTCAGAGCCCAGCGTAGGCCGACGGCTCAGGCATAGTGTCCCATTCCACCATCCCCGGCCCATGAGACTACCACCTTAGGATGTTTAATGGAAACCCATCGACTAGTGGCCAATCATATTACAGTAGGTGGGGCTTACCATCACATGATTGCACAGTATAAAACATCGAACCCATATAGGGAAAATATCAAATAAAACCACGTATGGCGAGTATCAAAATATGCCACATAGGGCGAATATTAAAATCATACGATAAAGACCATCCTTAAAAATCATTGGGCACAACAACCCTGGATGGTATGCCCACATCAATGATCCATTTAGACCACCACTCAAAAACCCCCGAGTCGAAGGTCCATTACGATCACAAAGAGTTAAGTTACATCCCAAGTATGGGTGTACATTCATACGTGGGAATTTCCCACTAATGTACCAGTTTAAGTTCCGTAAGCAATCCACAAATAATCCACAAGCATGAACAATTATACAGGATAATCATAAAGCATGTAAGACAGCAATTTAATTTCCACCAGCTAACACATGTGATTATAAAGAGAGATATCAATTATGAATTTAAATAAAACTATAACTTAAGCTAATGAGAAGATGGAAAGCTCAAGGGGAAGAATCATCACCAGATACGTTGCAGGGTGACCTTTGTTGTGAGCCCTCTTGAGAAGCTAGAGTCCCTGCGTCACTTGAACAGATTCCTGGAGGTATCCCTGGCATTAGCTGATAAATCCTAAGATTCTAGGATGCCATGGTTGGTCGAATGGCCCTAATCATGATGGTTTGGGCACTTATTTGAGAGGAGTATAGGCCCGACAATACTTGTCCCAATAGGTGGGCTTAATATATAATTTATTTAGTTGGTGGGGTCCATTGCATGAACCACGTAGATAAACATTTTTTAAAAAATCATGGTGGGACCCCCATACGTGGCCCACCACCATATGGATAGTCAGCATACTACATCTATTACATATACATCATACAGTGTATCTGTGTATACATCATGCATTGCATCATATGGTTTATATGTATACATTATATATATTATGTAGTATATCTATGTATACAACACATCGTATGTACGTACATGTATATATATATATATATATATATATATTATACATGCATCACACCTGCTCTTGGTGTAAGGAGTGGATGTTTGTCTAGGCGCACCACATTCAGGCCTGGACGGTGTATATCCAGCGTGCCTAAGAGTGGTTCCATATGTGTAGGCCTCACCATGCATGGATTTATGAGGCATGCCTAACTATGCATTTGGACACATGTGTTTCTTCGTACATGTGATGTGGGTGTTGAATCTGAACAGTTCATGAGATGTGGAATCTCGAGAAATCTTAGGGGTTAAATTTTCACCTTGATCTAAGATTCCGGTGGACCATAACAAAGAAAAATGTAATTTCAAGGGCATAAACTGTTTGCATTAATCATGGCCCACCGAAGTTTTGGTTCAAGGTAAAAATTAGCATCAGGGCGTTTTATGAGGTCCTGCTTCATATGGACGGTTCAGATTTTCCAGACTCATCCGACAGGGCGAGATATTGAAAAATTGCAGTGGCTTAGGTGAACAGTTATGTTCACGTAAGCCACTCTCTGTTGCATGCATGTTACCTTTCTTCACGCGTGGGTTTTCAAATATGTGGGTCCCACATAAGTCTGGTGCCGAATCCGAATGGTCCATAAGATGTGGGGTCCTAAGAAACCTTTACCCTGGTCTGAGATTCTGGTGGGCCATAGAAAAGGTAAACGCAATTCAAGGAAGAAAACTATTTGCATTAATCTTGGCCCATCCAAGTTTCGGTTCAAAGTAAAAAAAATTGGGACTAGGGGTTTCTTGAGGTCGTGCTCCACGTGGACCGTTTAGATTTTCAAGACTCATCATAACTGATGAGATCTCAAAATTTTGTACGTGAACAGGTTGGCAGATATATATATTATTATATATTTCTTTTTCTTTTTCTTTTTCTCTTTTCTTTTCTTTTCCTTTAGATAAAAAAATGTCCAGCTCTGGACGTTGGCTGGTGGACGGTCAGAGAGTATCCTCCAGTGATGGACGGATGAATGCAACACTTATCTAGGTGCGGCCCATTGGAGTGGTCTGATGGTGTGGCCCGCCAGAGATTTAACTGGGGTCCACCCAGTGTAGTCCACCAGCCTCTTGGTGAGGCCCAACACAGGGCAGCCCATTTGGCGTTTGAGTGAGGCCCAGCTACGTTTTTCAGGGCCTATGTTGGCAGGGTGTGGCCCACTTAGATTTATATAGGAGGTGGCCCACCTGCGGTGGTAAGGTGCGGCCCACCTGCAATTTGGTGGGGCCCAGTTGGCTCTCCTACCATGCAGACGGTTTGGAGCTTGAACAGGGCTTACTCCCTATCATGGTTCTGGCCCAAAACGGCCCAGTTAGGTTACCATTTTCTGGTGCCAACGGCTGAGATTTCGGCTGTCCTTATGCCGTTCCTAACAGAAAACGCAATTGATTTTTCAGCCTGTCCGCAAGCTGGGAAGACAGCAGATATTACCTGTTTACCAACTGGGGAGTTTGCTGATATTAGGCCGTCCTCTCTGTTGTTTTCAAACTGGAAAATCCACCGTCTGCAACCTGATTTGTTTATGTTTTCAGTCTGTTTAACGGCCCATCAGAAGTCATGGTTTCAGTCCTGGTATTGGCCCTGATGTGGCTGTTTTTAAATGCAGATTACAGTTACCTTTAAGTTTGAATGCATAGCTAGAGTCGGGGGTGTTTTTAGAGGAGGAAGAGAGAAGGTGTTACCTGTTCTGTTGGCCCCACTTGAACTGAACACGCCTACAGTTCCTTTCTTCCACATTCACTCTTCCTTTGCTTCCTTCTCTTTTCTTCTTCTTTATTTCCCTCTCCTCGGTGCTTCATGGAGATCCGGACTTGGTTTCAACGTCAGACAGCGTGCTGCAATGACTCAGCGCGAGTCATCACAGCGGTGAAGAAGATGGTGGCTGTTAATGGCATTCTCACCGTCGCTGCATTTCCCTCCAATCCGACTCTTTTAGTAGGTCTGAGGGGACCCTAGAAGGCTTACAAACAAGCTTTTTCGAAGCTTCAAGATGATTTGGGTGGTGGGTTCAGGCGTTGAAGGGGAATTGCTGGTTGACGAGCTGCGGTAAGGATGTGGGAGAGAGATCTGTTGCAACTCTGTATTTTTTATTTAAATCGAGCCCTGAACTCCCTCAGGGCCGTCGGATTGAAGATGGGCGTCCCAGATTAGATCTGGTGGAAACCGACTTGGTTAGGCTAGTAAAACTGAAACCGTCCGTGGTTTCTCTTTACGGTGGGTAGAAAATCCTAGGGCGGTCTGGAACGGACGGTCAAGATCTCTCCCATATGAACGGCCAAGATTGAAGGAGCTATGTTCACACGGATTGCCGCCGTGGCAGCAAGACAGTTGTTAATTTTGGAAATAAGGTTTTGTAGGGTTTGTTTTCAGTGAGGACTGTGTGCACGTACATGTGTGGAATCACTTGGAACTTAGGGGTTTCGGTCAGTTCTACCATCATGATCAGATGGACGGTTTTGATCATCAAGATGGCCCCTCAAGGTGGGCCACAGCACGTCCCAAACGGACTCTGTCCGTCAGCTGTGCAAAACGAAGAGAGAGAAATCTCTCTTTTTATGGAAATTTTCGGTCAGAGGAGCTCTGACCGTTCTTGGTAGTTCGGTGCACGGCGAGTGCTCCTGCACTGTGTACACGTGCAAGGAAACGTGGGGTCCACAAGTGGATTTGATGAATTCCACACCGTCCATTAGGTTCTAAGGGTCCAGTTAGGGTCCTAGACCAAATATGAGACAGATCCAAGGTCTAGGTGGGGCCCGCAACTCGATTTGGGTCGTATTGGTGGATTCCCGCCAATCCAACAGTCGGATCATACCGAAATTGAATAACAACGGTTAAAAGGGTCTAATGGCTCATTTCATAACATGTTATTAACCAATCACTAATATTAACATAATTTATATTATTTTATGTATCACTTATAATTACAATGTTTAAAATTCATATACATACGTAGATAACATTGTAAATATTAACATACTACTATTCACATATTTATTTATTCATAATTTACAATATCGTATTACACACATGAATGAATGAATTGAAGATTGTATGATATCATGTTTAATGAAAATTATATTTGTATTTAATAATGTTACTAAATAATATACAATTCTATTAAAGTATCTAATTATTTTTGTATTCATACTTATGAAAGATATTTAGTGCTATATTGATATTTATAATTTGGTTTTATGTCTTGAACTCATTATTCATTATGTTCATTCAATATAATATTATTTTCGTAATATCTTATATACATTAAATAATACATATCACTCCATTACAATGCATTTTCATACGTTATTTATTTGATAAATAAATCATCAAGATACGTCTATACTCTTTTGATCTATGTTTGTGTAAAACTTATAATACAACAAATAAAAATATACCTATATACACTTATGAAATATTACTGGATAATTTGATTCTCTTATTGAAGTGATTGGGATCCTAAAATAGACGTCTCTGTACTATTTTGAAAATCAATCGAATGGATGGCTTAATGTACGAATGAATGTTATACAAGATAGTTAAGATGAATGGATCGAGGATCTCTGGGTCTCGGTGTGCATGAATGACTACATGTGTTTCTACATACGTGGAAACAATTTTAGACTTCCCTGGTGACACCCGAGTATGCGAAAGTACGGGGTGTTACATCTATCAATAAAAATTCTTAGAAATTAGTTTATTTTCTCGTGGATTTAAGAAATCTCTCTTATGGATTCATGGCATTTATTGATCGAGGAAGACGGTGATCGACCTCATCACGTCCTTCCCTACATCAGTTGGTATCACAATAAGGTTTTTTCTCTGTTCAATGGCATTTAATAACATATCAGACAACAATCCTATGGACAATGCTCCAGGGAATTGTCCTTTAATAGCAGTGGCTCTCAAAGTGATACAACAAGAGAATCATCAAGCCATGCAAGAGCTAAAGGCTTCCATCGATTACATGATGAAGGCCCTAAGGAAATTCTGTGTTCGTGGCAATGATCCACCTTTGATAGGCGTTGGAATTCGCAATCACGCTAATTACAGGGCAATGCTGGCGGTGAATCGTAGAATCACACCTGAGGATGTGGGATCCGACGACGAGGAGGTCGATGACATGATCCTCCAACATACCGGACAAGGTGGCGATCAAATGGATTGAGAATTCAATATGAAAGTCAATCTTCCTAGCTTCAACGAAAAAAAAAAAGTCAATCTTCCTAGCTTCAACAACCAACTCCATATTGATGACTTTCTTGATTGGTTAATTGCTTGAAGTCGAATGTTTTTTCGACTATATAGACATCTTTGAAGAGAAGAAAGTTAAACTCGTGACTTACAATTTAAAGGGAGGATCATCGACTTAGTTAGAGCAGCTTCAACTCATACGGACGAGATAGATGAAGGCACCAATTTGCATGTTGCCACGGATGAAGCAATTGTTGTGTGTGATTCTTGCCCAGTGATTACGATCAAGTATTATTCCAACAATACTAAAATTATCGACATGATAGTTGATTAGTAAGAGATTATGCAAACGAATTCTACCGTTTAGCGGCACAAAATAATTTAATTGAGATTGAATTGTAAAAAGTTGCCCGATTCATCAGTGATTTGCATGTTATAATCAAAGATCGGGTTTAGATGCAACTCATTTGGACAATGAACGAAGAGATAAAACTAGCCACTCGAGTGGAGATTAGCTTGAACGGTCTAATACACGGGTCTATTCTACTAATAGGGTAGCCATAGTGGGTCATTCACAGGGAGCACCGCAGACCAAGGTGAAAGAACATTTAGGGGACATCCTTAACCTCCTACACGTGTGAACCAAGAATCGGAGAGCGGACAAGCGACAAAGAACGGTGACCAATATTGTTGTCGGTCTAAGCATGATCCTAAACCCTAGTGGTTGACTAAAGCCAGACTATTGTTGCCAATGTGGCCAACCAGGTCACCTATCAAACACATCTCCTAAGTGGCAAGTGGCTAACCTAGTCATTAATGATGGAAGCACAAAAATTACAAATGAAGACCTAGAGATTAATGAAGTAGAACACATTGAATAATGAAGTGGTTGAAGTAGATTGGGTTCTGTAAGATTATCGTGAATATCTAGTAGTAAGAACGCTATTGTATACGCCAAAAAAGGAACACCACAATAACATAACATCTTTCAAGCAATGTGTAAAGTGGATCGGAAAATCTATGATGTGATCATAGATAACGGAAGCAGCGAGAATATTTTCTCTAGAGTCATAATGGAGAAGTTACATATGAAAATGGAAGAGCATCCCTCTCTATTACAATTGGTTAGATTAAGAAGGTCAGCGAAACGAAGGTAACTGAACAATGCACTATTTCCTTGTCAATTGTTAAATATTACAAGGACCAAATAGCCTATGATGTAGTTGACATGAAGGCTTGTCATATGTTACTCAGTCGGCCGTGGTAATCAGATCGTGATACCACCCATAGAGGATGAGATAATATACACATTTTCGTCAAGGATGATCGAAAAACTATACTCTCCCCTACAGGCCCGAACGAACAACCCGAAGCTTCTAAATTGGAGAGGCATTCTCTCCTAACCATATGAACTTTGTGGAGCAGTTTAAAGAAATGGGAGAAGTGTACACATTAGTGGTGAAGGGTGAAGATGTTGGAACCACGAATATCTTGGAGAAATTGAAACCCTTATTGCATGAATTTAAAGAAATTTGGCTAAATGATCTTCCCAATAGGTTACCCCCTTATGGGGGATATCCAATACCACACTACAATGAGGCTGATATATGCATTTCCCTTCATCCAAGTCTGAGTGACCTTATCAACAAGGTTGAATGGAAAATAAACCAATGGAAAATAAACACTATGGTGGACCCTAAAAAGGTTTTGACAGTGGATGTCATTATCCCACCTGTCTTTATATTTGCTTCATTTTTAGGTTCATGTCATAAAATGAGGGGGCAAAACGGATGGACAGTGAGGATATAAAACATATACATCAAGGTGGGCCCCACAGCGCCCAACACATCAACACACCATCCCAACACCACGTAATCCACCCCGTTCTCTCCGCATGTGTCGCAAGTGTCGTGTCCCTAATTTCCATAGCAAGGTATAAAAGATAAGTGCACTGAAGGGTGGCAATGGGTTGGGCAGCCCGCCTAACTAGGCTTTCGGCTGGACTTGGACCTGCAAGCTTGGCTTTGGGCCTCGCATGCATGGTCCAACTAATTTTTAAGTTGGGCTTGGGCTCCAGTTATTTAGCCTAACATGAATCGGACTGACCCGACCGAACCTGATTTTAATTACGTATGTTATGTCTACAAATATGCCATTCTCTTTACTATTTAGGCGACCAATTTATCTTAAATATATATAGATCATTGCTTTCATTGTTTTGAATGCCTATTATTTTATGCATGTGGCCCACTTGATCAATGGATACAATAGTAAAATTCAAGTAGTGAGTAGGGATTTTATCAAACTTCCGGGCCAGGCTTGTCGGGTCTACTTTTGGGCCAATGTAAAACCAGTTCCAAGCTCCGACTTGGGCCTGTTGTTCTAAGCCATGCCTATTTTGGGACTGGGTCTTAAGTATTGAACCAGGCCCAAACCAGGCCCATTGTTAGCAGTAGGAGTACTATGGGGGTGCAGAACCATCTCCCTACTTTTATCTCAATCAAAGAATTGAAAACGAGACTTTCCGATAAAGAATAAAAGTAATCTCAAAGAATTTTTTTTTTTTTAAAAAAGTGACTTTCCTGTAAAGTAATCTCAAAGTACTTTGAAGATGCTATAAATAAGTTTAGAAAATGTGGGCCCCCCAGCCCACCATCTTTTCCAAAAATTTTAAAAAGGTGAGGAAAGATATAAAGAATGAAAAAGAGACTACTAAAGCTCCCTACACACGAAACACATGCACCACGTGATGAGGGTCTTTATTTACATGGATCCGTTCATTAGGAGCCATGTATGCATAGAAAGTGTGGCTGAGTGCTCGATCATAACATGCGTGGCCCACTTAACAATTGGCAAAGAGTCCGCTGGCCTTAAAGGGTAGTGCAAATGATGAGGTTGACCAAATGAGTTGCCCTCAATGGGCCATGCTCGAGCCCGCCAAAATCAAAATTTTGAATAATACTAGCTCGACGTCCTGGCCCAAAACAGTTCAAAACCCAGCCAAGGCCAACCTCAGGCCCGGCTCATTGACAGCCCTAGCTAGTGATTAGAGCTAGGATTATCGTTATTGATTACATTGGCCCTGACTCTTTATCTAAAATACCACCTTATTCTAAAATCGGTCTTCTTAGAGCTTGCAAAGTTGACCTGACTCAACCTGGCTTAAACCCCAGCTTTTAAACCCTTCATCCCTCCAAGAGTCACGCTTGTATCACATCTTGCAAAAACCAAGCTTAGCTAGACTCGTATTGGACCGCTACCCGATTCATATGTCAGTAGATTTTAAGTTTGGAGCTGTAATCTTGAAGTAAGACAGGTCCCAAATGACTTACTGAAGGGCCAAGGGTCAAAAGAAGTTTTGAGGAAGGACCTTGTTAAAGTAGGAATTGCCTATTATGCATTGTAGCTTTCGACACTGAATAAAATGGATAGTTTGACCGTGTATTTTCTATTCACTGATACAGAAATTATATACAATTGTATGGGCTACAATTTAGGAGTTAATGAGGAAGTCTATCAATCCAAGTTACACACATTAAAGAAGATTTACAGATGCAGCAAAGAATGGTAAATGCGGATAATGCTAGACTAAAATCACGGAGGATTTGAATTTGCATGAGAGTTGTGCTTTAGTGTATGAGTTGTGCTATTACTCTATGTCAAGCGCAATGGGGCAAAAGCAAAAGTAAGCTTGCCTGTGTTAAAGTTCCTTGATATACATTGATACACCATCCTCTAATGGCTTGAGCTTTTAGAGCAACTGGTTATTTGACATCCCGAAAGAAAGCGAAACCTTGTTGTCAAAAGACCCTTTGTAAAAATGTCAACTAGTTGATCGTTGGAAGAAACAAAGAGGACACGGAGCTGTTTCCCAGCCACTCTTTCATAGGCAAAGTGGTAGTATTCACACCCCAAGTATAGGGTTGTGATGTAGTAATAAACTCGGTAAGACTAAGGTCGAATCCATAGGGACTGAACCTTCTACGTAATCTAAAAATAACTTGAATTAGAACTAGGATAAGATGAAATCTAAATCAGGTAAAAAGAAGGATATAATTGTGAATTTATTTAACTAAAACTGGTGAAATTCAAAGGTAGGGAACTAGAGTGTCAAAGATCCACTTGTAGCAATTGGGAAGCTACCTTGCATTGATTCAAGGACACAAATGGAATCAGAGTCCTATCCTATCCAATTGGTAGGAAGAGATTTCTCAGATCTCTGAACTTCTCTAGGTGTAATCATCAACAGATAAGAATGACGAATATTTGGAAGTGATTCCGTTACCAAACCATGCTCAGGAGACAAGGCAAACAATATCAATTTACCAAACCCACAACCAATCATGAGAGAATTGAGAAGATTAGGAGGATTTCATCACCCAACCATACCCATGAGACGATGGTGAACAACGGGATTGCCTAATTTCGCAATCTCAATACATGAAAGTGAATATCTCAAGCTATCACAGATCTATTGTAATTTGAGTCACAACAAACCATTAAAACTAAAAATATTCCTCAATAATCAAACTAAAATTCATAAGGTTCAACCAGAGATTAATCAAAACAACGCAACCATCCTAATCACACTACAAGCTTCACCTCTTAGCCCTAGATAAGAGGTTTAACTAACCATGGATCTGATTAACTGAAATCTCTTAACAAATATCAATGGAAAAAAAAAAAAAAAACTAAATAAGAAAAGGAAGAAGAATTCCTGGCTGGCTAATACCCTCTCTCTCTCTCTCTCTCTCTCTCTCTCTCTCTCTCTGTCTCTCCTCTTCCTTGGCTCACGTCCAAGCCTCCATGGCTACACAGATCTGATCAAAAGATGGATTAGCTCTCTCTCTCTCTCTCTTTCTCTTTTTATAAGGGCTTGGAGTCGGCAGCAAGGGTCGTGCGTAAACCCTTCCGCAGCAAGAAACACGCAACCGCGTGCTCTGTTTTTGTGCAGGAATATTCTGGCTCTCAAATTGATTTTTGGGACAGTGATCATCCTGACCTTGGAATCTGGCTTCATGGATGGGGTTGTAGCCACCTTCTGGACATGTTGGACAGTCCGGATCATGGAAATGCATGATGGATGGTCCCACTACAGAAAAACGGACGGAGAGCGTAATCTTGATTCCAAGATACACTGATGTGTTCGGTGGGCCCCATATTGATATTTTCTAAGAAATCCGAACCGTTCATTGGATTCCTGGCAAAAAACCAGTCGGGAAAGAGTAGTTTTTGTCGAGTTTTGGTGGCTTCACTGTATAAAATCAAGTCACCGTTAATCTTGCATTTTTCGACGATCCACGTGTTCATGTGTGTATGGGGCCAAACGGACACCTATGCGATGGTCCCCCCCCCCCCCCCCCCCCCCCCCCCCCCCCCGGAGTGAATGGACCGTCTAGATCATTCTAGCGGATGATGGGTGGGGCTCACTAGCCAAAAACGGCCAACGTGCATAAGGCGCTGTTGCATTTTTGAAATTGAAGAAGTAAGTCGGTCAGCGTACGCTATCCGACTTTGGGTGTTTTGGTGCACGGTGAGTGTATGTGTGTTGTGCACACGTACTCACATAAAATGCGTCCCTCCTTGATGTTTTTGATAAATCCACACCGTTCATATGGTTTCCCATCTAATATAAGGGGTTGAAACCAAAATTAAAGCATATCCAAGGATCAGGTGGGCCCCAAATTTCTGATATGTGGGCTGATCTATCCGTTGGCCCACTTACACATGGATCTAATGGATGAAATTTGATGTGTACCGTTAATTTATGGTCCTCATCTCAGATATAATTTTTTGAACCGAACGGATAGTGAGAACCCTGTGATCATGCATTCTAGCTGACTTTTAGGCCCGTTTAACGTGAGTGGCTTGATTTTCTCGAATTTTTGACGTGTAATTTCTTCGATCTCGGTCCCCTGGGGTCTGTCCCTTGCCTTGGTGCTTCTTGAGCGTTAAATCCATACCTTTAGCATTCTTTTCAGTCCAGGCTCTTGAATACACGTTGCATCACAAACACGATCAAAATGAATCGTTAAACCGTATCATGTTCGTAAAATCAGATAATAACTGGGGTCTAATATGCAATATTTGACCCTCAACAGGTAGTTAATTTCAATGTGCTTACTTTGAGCATGAAAATTCGAGTTATCAAACATGTACGTAGTAATGATGTTATCCTAGTAGAGCATCAGTGGATCACAAAGCAGAACGTCAAGACCACGAAGAATTGATGTTAACTAAAGTACAGTTGTTGTGTGGAAAGAGCCCTATATTCAGCCTCGATGCTGGATTTGGAGACTATTCTCTGTTTTTTGGGATATTATGAAATTCTATTGGGCCTAAGAAGAAGCTAAGAACAAGAAGTGAAACATTAGTCATTGGGATTTCTGGCCCAATTCGCATATGAGGAGGTGACTAATTCACAAGATTGGCCTTTTGTGAATGTTAAGCTAGTGGTCAATGTGCATTTAACAAAGCACAAAATTCTTTTTACTTCTTGAAGGTGAGTAGTTCAAGGATTGTGTATGTGCTAGTATACTTGATTGACGATGAATCTATTGTGTCCGGGCTAGTTGGTGTAAGAAACTGAAGTCTACCAAAAAGACTTTAGTATTATGTGGGATCATCTAAATAATCTCCATCATATGCAATTGAGAAATAGTAGTAACGGGAGTAGACCATAGCTTGCACCTCGGCCATATTCGATTTATGCAAAAGTTCCGAAGCATATCTCTTATCAGCGTTAACTGAAAGGTGTGAAATGTTTGCGTACCTTCCGGACCAAGAAAGTAGCTGAGATGACCTAAGTATTTAAGTGTCAAACTTATTGATAACCTTGAAATGAAACTTTAAAAAAGAGGTAGATTATTTCTCATAACTAATAGATCATTCATATCGTGAACAATGGATAATGGGGATCGCACTCACTGGAGCCTTATCAAGTTCTTTTGCTAGTATGGTCGGTTTGACTCAAGGTATTAGATATTTGACTTAAAGTTGTCACTAGCTAATTAATTCAAATTTTCACAGTCAACTAGATCCTATAAAATCCTTAAAAATATGAAAATCTAAGTATTCTCTATTCTAAAATGACTCTTAATTTGCGACTTGGGATTCTAAGGAACCACAGTAATAAAGAAGAAAGTTGTTAGGCACATTCTTATCCGCACAAGTGTACAGTTTCTATTTTACGAAACTCAATTAATTATAAAGGATTTAATTAACACAACCAAGAGGTGCAATATCCAACTCAGGAGTAGGTGTGAGGGATTGAAACAAAAGCAATCTCCTGACACTTGTTTACCTAAGAAAGATGAGAAAGAAAAGAAAAATGTCTAACATATCTAGATTTTTAATGTCATAAGATCTGGGTAAATCGGCAATCCCGAAAGCATATGCTCGAACAAACTAGAGAAGTAGGGGGTTGAAGAGAGAAGAAGTGTCGACTAACTATAATCAAAGTAAAAGAAATTAATAAATATATATACCACAGGAGATGGTTGATAAAACGTATATATGAGAGAGGGAAGAAAAGACCCGACACTCTTTCCTCTCATAGAGACTCGATCATACTCCACAAGATGTAGACAATTAAGATGACTTGTATTGGTTGAATGATGGCTTTGAGTGGATTGAATTAGCATAAATACAAGCTAGGCTTTGGATTGACCAGATTAGGTTGGAGTGTTTGAATGATTTGAATGGGCTATATGGCTACGTTGGTTGGGTAAGATCGGTTAGTTAGGTGGATAGATGGGAAAGATGGGCTAGGTTGGTTGGGAAGGATAGATGGGTTTGGTTAGGAAAGATGGCTTGGGCTAAAAGGGCTGGTTTGGATGAGTTTGCTTGGAAAAGATGGCTTGAGCTAGATGAGCTAAACTTAGTTGGGAAGAATGGTTAGGCTTGGGCTAAACAGTCTCAGCTTGGGAGATGGTGGCTAAGTTGCATGAGAGCCATCTCCTTCCTCTTCTCTAATTGTGTAGGCATGTCTTGAGAATGAAGGAGGTGGGGGTATTTATAGGTAAGAGGATGACTACTTGGTAATATGAGAGTAGATAAAAGGACAAACATGCTAAATGACTCTAGCCCTCTTCTTGCTTTTTCCCTTCCTCCCCTAAATTGTGAGTGCGAGGTTGCTTTTATAGATACTTGTGGAGAAGGACACGTGAGGTTGAATGGATTAGATTAAGAAGGCTTGGTTCCCCTGAGCCTCGGCCTTGGTATTAATGCCAGGTTCGGGGTAAACTAAAGCAAAGTATAAATCCGTGTCCACCAAGGATTGGTCCGGCTCACAAGCCCAACCATAGTCAAAATTGAGACAAAACCTGCAAATTCTGGTAGCAACGCTATTTTTTCACAAAAATGGTGGAGCTACCATCGTCTTTGTGCCAAAAAAAAAAAAAAAAAAGGAACTATCATCGTCTGTGTGAAAATGGTGAAGCTACCGCCATCTTTGAGCTTTGGATCCACCAACACGTGTCACACTTGATCGCAGGGTGTCTATAGATAAGTTAGTGATGTAGAGCGGGTCGCGGACAGTTTCATGGCCAAGATGGATCAGAAAAGGCCCAGTCGGCGACAGAAGTGATCCAGACCATTGGACCTTAAATCAGGCGTATCTCACAATCCGGAATGAGTTACCTGATGTAAAATATATGATTTTAGGGTAGAACGAGCTACTTTAGCCAACTAACCCTGCTATGCCGGGTTGCAACGCCCGGAATTGCAAAAAACCCCTGGATCAACAGTCGTTTCCCTATTTTAATTTCGTTTTTACTATAAATAGTAAGTTTTAGTTTGATTATAACTCTTCATCCGTCGGGCTTTAGGAGTTGCGCCCAACGTGAAAAGAGCTTGGAATAATTAGGAGAATGGTTTGGTGAAGCCAAATAGGACACTTACTATTTTTGGCTGAAAACCTTACGCACTAGTAGACATCACGACCGTCTATAAATAGTAAGTTTACTATTTATAGTAAGTCGCGATTTCTAGGAGTTTTAGTTGTAGTTTGATTCTGATTTCTTTCCCATTGCTTGGTACCCCTATTTAAAGGGTTGTGAACTCATTTTTATTCATTCATTAATCAATTTCGAATTTATTAGAAATTATTTCAATTTCCTGCTTTCTTTCCTCGTGGATTCGAGAAGTCTCTGTGAGGAGTCCAGAGAAGTTCCGTGGATTCAGAATAGTTATCCTCTTGAGGAAGACGGTGCTCGACCTCACGTCCTCCCCTGCGTCAGTTAGGTTGAGTGGGTAGGATGGGCAAGATGCGCTAGGTTGGTTAGGAATGAGGGACTAGGTTAGATGTGTTTATTTGGAAAAGATTGATTGGGCTAGATGTGATAGGTTGTTTGGAAATGAGGGAGCAGGTTAGATGGATTTGGTTGGGAAATAGCTTGGGCTATATGGGCTAAGCTTGGTTGGGAGTGATGGTTAAGCTCTAAACTAGATGAGCTAAGCTTAGGAGAGGGGTGACTAGGTTAGATGAGAACTCTCTCCCTTCTCTCCTCTTGGGTTATTGGTGTGTATTAAGAATGAAGGAGGTGGGGGTATTTATAGTTAACAGGATGAAAACTTGATAATATGGGAGTAGAGCAAAATAATGCCTCGTGATTATATAATAGAGTTTGGTAACATATGACATTCCCCATTGACCCTTAAAGTGGTAGAATGTGTAATAAAGAAGAATTTTAAGGGCATTTTATAAAGAGAAATGACTTTTGAATGCATTCTCCCTTAAATAAACCTCGCAGGGATATTTTACTGAGAGAGTTGACTTTTGGATATGTTCTCCTTTTAAGATGTGTGAGTGATATGTTATATGTTAGAGGGAGTGTTGACTTTTCGATGTATTATCTCTGTTGAAGCAGCCATATATCTTAATTCTATATAGATCATTGGTTTAATTGCTTCCAGATGCCTTTTTTGTTTTTTAAAATGCATGTGACACACTTGATCAGTGGATATATTAGTAAAATTCAAGTAGGAATTTTATCAAGTTTTGGGCCAGGCCAGTCAGGTCAAGTGCTGGTCAGGCCCAAACGAGCTAGGGCCATTGCCACTCTTGGATGTATTATCAGTCAATGGGGGTGCAGATTAATATCCTATACATTTTGCTCAGTCAAAGAATCGCAGAAGAGGCTTTTCTATAAAGAGTAAAAAGTAATCTAAAAGTACTTTTTAAGATGCTTAAATAATTTAGAAGATACAGAGCCCACCATAAAATAGTGAAGGATATAAAGAATGAAAACGAAATGCATGATCCACTTGCGCCACATGTGTGTGACATGACGTTCTTTCTTTTACCTGAACCCGTTCATTAGGAGCCATGCATCCATGGAAAGTGTAGCTGAGTGCTCTATCATTAAACAAGTGGCTCCATATTTCTTACATGTTTGGCCCACTTCACTATCTTACCAGCCTAACTCTCAAGGAAGTTGGCACATACTACGTGGTGTGTACCATATATATGAGCTGCCCTTTTACATTGCAAATGGGCAGTTTTTTATTTTTGGTTAAACCGCACATAGATTGTCCGTGAAAATATGAAGTCTAGCCCATCATTACATTCATGGTTTCTACCAACCCCACATGGATCATCAAAACAAAACAAAAAGATTATTAGTTCGCATGACCACACTGTATGCTATGTAGTTTTCAAAAAGAAGAAGGAAAATCGACATTATCCGTTCGAACATGTTGCCACCATATGGTTTTGGCCGGACATCGATCTTGTCCTCATCCTCCAAGTGGAGTTCATCAGCTGTCTATTCTCCTCGAATGCGACAACCATCAATTACAAGGAAGTAATTAATTTCATTGATGCCCATTGATTGCACAGCACAGTATGTGTTCATTAGCACACGCATTGGAGTGTTTCTTTGCATCTTGAATTTAACTTTGTTGTCATCCTGATAATTAACCTTGAGTTTGATGAAAATGGAGGATGAGGATTGTGTTGCAAGATGTCTTAAATCTGAGTCCTTTCGCAACTGGGATGCGGAAAGGAGTTTCGTGGATTTCGTATCGCAAGTCCTTTCGCAACTGGGATGCGGAAAGGAGTTTCGCGGATTTCGTGTCGCAAGTCCTTTTGCAACTGGGATGCGAAAGGAGTTTCGCGGATTTTGTGACGCAAGTCCTTTCGCAACTGGGATACAAAAAGGAAGTTGTCAAAACTATAAATTGGGGTCCCTAGGGCTATTCTAATATGATTCCAAGACTTCCTAAAGGTATTCTAAAGGGTTCTAGGGTTATCAAAGGGTGTAGCAAGGGTAAGATTCGAGGTTGTTCGAATCGGGTAAGTCCTTTCTCTTTGTAATTGATGCTTTCATAGTGGTGATCTGTCGCTTTGTGTCGTGGTTTTTTCCCGCAAGGGTTTTCCACGTTAAATCTGTGTTCTTTTTTTTTTTGTGTGTTTGCTTGGTGTCATTGGATTGCTATCCTAGATCTAGATCTGTGTGATTCCGCAGGCCAAAAATCCCCAACAAGTGGTATCAAAGCTAAAGTTGGGGCACACATCTGAATCTGAGGGATTAGTAATAATGGTGAGCACCAGGTATGAGTTTAAGAAGTACTCAGGGAAAAATAATTTTGAGTTATGGAAGGTTAAGATGATTAGCCTGTTAACCAAGCAAGGCGAGGATGGTGCTCTTGAGGAGCGAAAATCTACTATGACTGATGATGAATGGAATACTCTTGATAAGAAGGCTTTATCATCGATCCGTTTATGTCTCACGGATGAGGTTCTCTACAACGTCATGAGGGAGAAAACTGCGGCTAAGTTATGAGCGAAGTTAGAGGATGTTATGTGAAGAAATCCTCTAAAAATCGTCTACACTTGAAGCGGCAGTGGTATAACTTCAAGATGGCAGAGGGTGGAGATCTGGAGGCTCACATCAGCAACTTTAATAAATTGGTTTGCAAATTGCTGGATATGGAGGAAGTGATGAAAGATGAAGAACAAGCATGTATGTTGTTAAATTCTCTCTCGGCGTTCTATGAGTCATTCAAGGACACTATGTGCAGCATGAATAAAACCCTGAGTGTCGACATTGTTATCTCAGCCCTTCAAGGGAAGGCTATGAGATAGTTAGACAGCAACATGGGGACATCTTCTGATGCACTGTTTACAGTGGGTAGGAATTCTGAACAAGGTACAGGTTCTTCAGGTTCTAGATCCAAATCCAAGGACAAGGGCAAAGGAAAGGTAAAGTGCTGGAATTGTGGGAAGGAAGGACATGTGAAGAGGGATTGTGAAAATCCTAAATCTAAGAGGGAAGATTCTGAGGCTTCATGGAGGGAGGCTAACACTGCCACGTCAGATGAATCGAGTGGATGTGATGATATTGTTTTGTCTGTGTCTTCGCTCAGACGGTCATACGATGATCGTAAGGACGAGTGGATGCTAGACACAGAGGCATTTTTTCACATGACTCTTCATCGGAGTTGGTTCACCAGCTACAGGGAGTGCGATGGTGGACAAGTGTTTATGGGCAATGGCTTTGCCTATAATGTTGTGGCTGTTGATACGGTGCACATCAGGATGTTTGATGGGGTGGAGCGTACCTTGACAGATGTGAGGCACGTTCCTGATTTGAAGCAGAATCTGATTTCTCTTGATGTATTTGAGGCAAAAGGATGTAAGTACACATGTATTGATGGTGCTTTTAAAGTATCTAAGGGGGCACGGGTAATCATGAAAGCGCAACGACTCGATCATGTTTACAGGTTGATCAGGAGCACTTCAAAAGGTGGAGCTACAGTGGATGTAGCGAATTCCACCTCTACACGTGTGTGGCATGATGGGCATGACCACATGAGCGGACAGGGCAGGAAGGCTGAGACGTGCGGACAGGGATACAGAGTAGGTGGAGCAGCCACCTGTGTGAAGAATCATACGGCATGATCGCAGGATATCGGCGTTGTACATGGACGACTCTAATATCACAGAGGATTCATCTTCTATTCTGATGGCTCTAGGTGAGCCTGGTGCTAAGAAGTGGAAGGTAACTATGGGCGATGTGATGGATTCGTTGTACCAGACCTACATATGGAAGCGGGTGGAGCTTCCAGTGGGCCGGTGAGCGGTTGGATGCAGGTGGACCTTCAGGAGGATACAGTATAAATACAGGGCGAGGTTGGTAGCAAGGGGTTATTCTTAGAGAGAAGAGATCGGCTTCTCAGAGATATTCGCGCCGACGGTATAACAGGTATCTATCAGATCCGTGATTGGCGTTGGTTGGCCAATGTAATCTTGAGCTATAATGTGATGCAGAAATAAGAGAAGAGGTCAAGAAGCTATACGGTTGAAGATTGAAGACATGGTGGAGATTGTTGCGAGATGTCTTAAATCTGAATCCTTTCGCAACTGGGATGCGGAAAGGAGTTTCGCGGATTTCGTGTCGCAAGTCCTTTCGCAACTGGGATGCGAAAGGAGTTCCGCGGATTTTGTGACGCAAGTCCTTTCGCAACTGGGATACAAAAGGGAAGCTACCAAAACTATAAATTGGGGTCCTTAGGGCTATTCTAATATGATTCCAAGACTTCCTAAAGGTATTCTAAAGGGTTCTAGGGTTATCAAAGCGTGTGGCAAGGGTGAGATTCGAGGTTTTTCGAATTGGGTAAGTCCTTTCTCTTTGTAATTGATGCTTTCATAGTGGTGATCTGTCGCTTTGTGCCGTGGTTTTTTCCCGCAAGGGTTTTCCACGTTAAATCTGTGTGTTCTCTTCTTCTTTTTTTTTTTTTGTGCTTGGCGCCATTGGATTGCTATCCTAGATCTAGATCTGTGTGATTCCGCAGGCCAAAAATCCCAACAGATTGATCCTTGGATTTCTTATGGCCATCCGTGTTCCTGTTCTTGCTGTTTTCTTCTTTTCTCTGTTTTCTTTTTATTTTGATGCCCAAAAATAAGGCTGATCCATATCTCAGACCATCAGTGATTAATGTGTCCTTAGTAAAAATCACCTTCATTAACTGAAATTCAATATAATCTACTATTTCTATAACATATTTTCTTTTTAAATAAGCACCTAAGCATGCATGACACTTTCTCAAATGTTACTTTTACATCCAACACAATTCCCATTTCCCCAATCTTAATAGCTTCAGAGAAAAAGCATGGTGAGCTCCCACAAGCAGTCTTATGACTCATCATACAACTTCAACAAGAATGGTGATCAGGTCCCACAAGCAGCCTCATGGATCATCACACGCAACTTCAACCGTTGATGTCATTTGTACTGCTTCACATGATGCAACAATTATCCTGGTAGGGGTCTTGGTACACATAATGCAGTGGCTGTGGCATGCTGTATTGGTAGGCCCAATAAGTAGGCAGAACTGCGGTTTCGCTTGATGGCTTTGTCTGCTCCTCTTCCTTCTTCTCATCAACCACTGCGACGCTAACGAGCTCTGTAAATCCCATCTTCTTTCTTAGCAGGGTTGTCAACACGACCGAGTCGACTCCCTCACCAACCACTACAAGCTGTTCCTTATTGCCGCCCTCCAACGTAGCAGATATAACACCTGCAACCAACATGATCAAAATAATATCTTAGAACCCAAATCAGAATCTACAAAAGACGCCAGTTCATGCCATATTTGTGGTTTGGTTCAAAATTTCAAGGTACCAAGAAGATGTAGGTACTCTAGTTCAACATTTAGAGAGTGGACTCACTGAGTCGACTCAGCTCATGGGTTGTCGAAATCAAGTCAGTAGTGAACTAGGGGACGATTTAAAAATACCACTACTCACTGAGTTGACTTAGCTCATCTGGTTCGCGCTTAGAGTGGTTTAGGAAAATGAATATGATATCTGGTTAGGTTCCTTTTCACCTCTATCTTGCGTGGAATCTCAATTTCAATTGTGCTAGAATCTGCGGTCAAGCTAGCAAATCCCATCTGTCTATAAAAGTGGGTCTTCAAAACCCAATTTAATAACCATCAGAATGAGATTGGGCTGCTAAATCAGCCTTCTCTGACTCGATGAACTCAGTGAGTCAACTCAGTTTGTTTAACTGACGCTTGATTTGACGCTTGATTTGCTGACAGCTTAAATCTCACGTTGAAGAAGTTAGAACTGAGAACTTGGCAACAGATCTAAGCTAAACGTTGCTAAAATTACCTTGTACGCCGACTGCGGTTTTCATGGCCTTGGACCGGCTCTTCGAATCGTTCATCGGGATTTTCATCACAATCTTTTGCTGTAAACAGAAAAAACAAGTTACTACAATGAAAACCACATAAAAATTCACATGACCCACTTCAAGAAATCAAATATACTAAAAAGAGAACTAATATAAGATACCTTCATTGTCGATCTATAGCGATCTACCACAGCAGAAACGTTAGTTGTGTGTGATTGTTTATCCCACCTAACGATTTTCAGCCGGGGTACGATATTGCTTTCTAGACTCCCCTATTTATAGATATCAGAAAACGGCTGTAGATCTTCGTGGAAATATTCATATCTTTTGAAACTGTGCTACGTTGAAGCTGAGATGGGCCCTACTGAGACACGTTTGATGGAAGGATAATACGTGGGACGACGCGGTATCGACGCGGATTAGCTACTTACAAGTTGATTAGCGAGACTCGCTAGTACTGAAGTAACGTCAACAAGTTCGGTGGACCCCACCATGATATATGTGTTGTATCCACACCATTATTCTATTTTTAGAGATCATTTTAGGGCATGATACAAATAATGAGGCAGATCCAAAGCTGGCGTGGACCCCACCAGAGAAAACAGTGGGGAGAGTGACGGCCACCGTTGAAACCTTCCTAAGGTCCACTATGATGTTTATTTGAGATCCAACCTGTTCATGTGTTAACGCAGAGATTAAAGAAGGTAAAATACAAATATCAGCTTGATCAAAAACTTTTCTGGCCTGTAGAAGTTTTAAATGCTGGGCATCACTCTCCCCACCGTTTTCTGTGGTGGGGTCCACTCGAGCTTTGGATCTAACTCATTCTTTGTACAATGCTATAATATGATCTCTCCAAATGGATGGACGGTGTGGATACAAAACATACATGATAGTGGGGTCCACATAACTTGATGACGTCACTTCAGTAGCGAGTCTCTCTGGTCAACCTGTCAGTAGCTAATCCGCGTCCGGTATCACGTCGAAATGAGCCCTTAATTTCATGGTGGGCCAACCTACGCGGACAAGGGCTGCGGTTATTGACTGATTTAATGTGCACAACTGCCCCGGTGCGGAATTTTCATACTTTGTGGGGATGGGTACCTATTTAAGACCTAAGTTGGACACAACGATCACGGTGGGCCATTAGGTAGGAAGGGTCCACTGTGGATTGTACATGGTCGCGATATCATCCTGATCAAGTGATCACAGCCTTTCAAGGGACGCAGATTGCCTGTGATGGCCGTCCCAGGAACTTCCTGCGACAGAAAGCTAGGTGGGACACTCCCTGATGTTTGTTATAAATCCAATCCGTCAATCTGTTCTTGCAGATCATGTTAGGAGATGGACCCAAAAATGAGGCAGATCCAAAACTCTAGTAGGTTACACCAAAGGAAATAGTGAGAATTGAATGTCCACTGTTAAAACAATCATGGGCCCATATGTTCTTGATCAGTCTAATGTGTTTGTGTTTTCAATTCACCTTAGTAGAAATGACATTAAGAACAGTATGGATGGCATATGAACATCAGAATGAATTGAGAAAAATCTCAACGGTAGGCATTTCTGTCTTATTTTTGGGCCAGTCCTAACATGATCTGGGAAGATTAACTGATAGCTAGGGTAGATTTCTCACAAACATTATGGTGGCCCCACATAGATTTTGGGTCACTTCTTAGATTTGTGTAATGGACGGAGATATGGTTCTTGCTTGCAACGTCCATTTCGGATGCTGATGTAATTGCATGGTTGTAATTATCTGATCGTGGTTAGTTTCGGGTGATGTACAATCTGTGCTGGATTCTTCCTATCATACGGAATCATAGGTGGGCCCACTTGGGTCCCACATAGGTAGGAATAATTTGCATTAGAGAGGTACGATCGTGTGTTACCGTAAAGATGTGGGGCACACATTATGTAGGTAGGAAATCCAAACCGTCTATTAGATGCATAAGGTCATGTTATTTTTAGGTATGAAAAATTAGCATCATCCAACACAAATCTAAAACACGGGATAGGGAATGATACATGAGGAAATGTTCACACTTGACTTGCACGAGGGCTCACCTGAGCTGTAAAACAGCCTAGCTTTGGGCCTGGCCATTTATCCAGGCCAGATAAACGACCGAATATCTTAGATTGCAGATAAACTATACAGTGAGGCGGCCTATTCAAATCAACGGTAGATGTCTAGTCTAACCTTGTTCTCTAAGGGACGGCCCAGATGAATTTTCGTTTCAGCTGATTTTCAGCCACCGCTCTTACCTGAGGTCACACATCCGAGAAACGGGTTGGATGTCATGAATACATCAGTTTGGACCTACTTTTATACGGCACCATCCTTTTTTACTGTGCTAACGCGCCCTACAGTTTGGAGCACAAGTTTGGATGGTTTGGATTTAAGTGATACGTATGAGGGAGGGTACATAGCAAGAATGCATAAGTCAAAGGCCGATTCCAAGTCACCATCCCAGACGACTCAGGAATGGATTAGGTGAGACCCCTGCCTCACCCAAGACCGTGCGAAGTGTGGCCTCCCAATTCTAAATCCATGCCGTCCATCCATTTTAACAAATCATTTTAGGGAGACTTCCCAAAAATTAAGAATATCCAAATATCAGGTGGATCACACTCTAGGAAGAATTGGTGATTGAATGCCCTACTATTAAAACTTTTTAGGGCACATGCTAATGTTTCTATAGTGTTTATTTTCCATCTAATCCGTTGATAAGGTCATATAATCCTTGATGAAGGAAAAAAAATCAAATGCCAGCTTGATCCAAACTTCGGTGGCCCATTAATGGTCCATCGCCACTGTTTTTGTATGCTATGGTCCACTTGATAATTGGATCTACTTTATTTTTGGGATCACCATTAAAATAATCTTATTAAAAAAGATGGATGGTGAGGATGCAGAATAGATATATTAAGGTGGGCCCCGTGGGAAGGTCCACACCAACTTGGGTGAAGCCGGGGTCTCACCCAATCCGCACCCAAACGAGTTGCCTTAAGTCAAGTCTTCAATTCCGGTCTACTTTATTTTCAACTTGCCGCCTGTGTGGGCCTAGCTGAAATCGTGTCCTGCATGGCGCGTTACGCGGACCCGAATTGTCTACTACCCCGTCTATCCCTAGCTTTGGACGGACGGGGGCTCCGAGTGACCGCCATGATATATGACTTTCATCCACACCGTTCATCCACTTCTACACATATTTTTATGTTTTATGACTAAAATTTAGTTAGATCCAAGCTCAAATGGACCATACCATAGGATATGACCCCACCGTTGAAACTTTCCTAAGACCCACCGTAATGCTTGTTTGCCATCCAACCAACGAATCTCGATCCTCTGCTTGTGGAAAGCAGAGGATCTGGATTCTCCAACCTATTCATAAAGTTACGTGGACCCGGATGAAGGTAAACCCGAATATCAGCTCGATTCAAAATTTAGGTTGCTCACAAGAGATTTTCAACGGTAAGAATTTAATCTCCATTGTGGGTCCACTTGTTTATTCTCTCCACCTCGGTTTTGGCTTATATACTAAAATAATACAGAAGAATGGATGAACGGCTTCGATAAAACCCATAGATCATGGTGGCCACTCAGACCCTCCGCCGGATCCAAGATCGGGACGTGCGGAGCTAGAACGTAATTCGCGTCCGTGTTACACGTTGCCTGCCTGAGCTGGGATGACGTGGGGAAGTGGATGAACGTCATTAATTGAGGGAGAAAAATTCTTTATCACTCTGGCAGAGTATAATGGTTGATACGCAGGCACTAAAAAACTTTATCTGGCATAAAATTAAATTTAATTAAACCGTCCAAATTACGGGCAGAAGTTTAGATGGATCATAGTTCAAAAGTTACATTGATTGATTTTTTTAAATGATCGACTTCTAGACATTTGATGGATGGTTAAGATGAAGTCTGGATATGGCCAAAATTCAAGAAACTAATTTCCTTTAATCAGGGCTTCAGATTTCTTAAATGACCTGATTTTCTTGTGGTGAAATATCCACAACAGTTCCTGATCTTTGGACGGTATAGCAGACCTGATTTCTGTTTGCCTGCTTATCAACCATCACACTCTACGAGGGCATGAAATCTGAGAAAGGGAACCATTTTATACTCTGGTGGAGGGTGATAGTATATACGCAGGCACTTCGAAAGTGTACATGGGAACGTATTGACTCAAATTAAACTGCTAAATTTGTGGGACCCATTGAAAATAGGTTACTAACCGAAATACTGGTTGACGGAAGGATCCTAACTAATTATTATTGAAAATTTAGTTGTAAATTCGAGCCATGGATTAATTTTAATTTTGATCGTTCATTTAAGTGTCCGCCAAATAGAGGAATAAAAATCACTACAGTTTTCAGCTTACGTCACATCTAAATTGGGATCCTTCATTTAGACGGTTTGGCTTAAGTTACTCATATGAGACGTCTGCTGTTACTTATTTCCTGCGTATCAACAAGCCTACTCTGCGAGTAGGAAGTCTTTCTCAGTTGTGAAATGCTGCGTACACGAGCCTCACACACGTGTGATACCAAAATAGCTCATCAAGCGATCCGCTCTACAGATGATGTATCTTTATGCAGGGCACACGTCGAGAAAGACACGTGTTACCCATCTGACGATCACATGGTCACTTTTGTGAGCGTGAGATCTATATGGTGTGTATATCCTGATGGGCAGCTCACAATATCACACATGTTTACAGGTCTTGAACGTCCATGTTAAGGGGCCCCACCGGGACCTAGCTAGAGACAGACCGTCCTGGCAGGAGCTCTGTGGGGCCTACCATGATATATGTGTTTTATCTTCTGTCCACTCATTTTTACAGATTATTTTATTCACGGCTCAAAAAGTAAGCTGATAAAAGAGTACTTAAATAAACTATATTAAGGGAACTATGGTGACAATGACACCCACCATTTAAACCTCTCAAGGACTACATCTGTATGTTTATTTTATGTTGTTCATAAGGTCACGTAGACATGGATTTAGGGAAAACATGATGGACAGATCTGATGTCATGAGTACATCATGGTAGGCCCACATGAACTTTTGTATGATAAGCTTGTCCAGCAAAACTTTTGCAGATGATCCAAATGGTAACAATTTAATGCAAATATTATATATCTAGAAGTTTTTCTGATAATATTATTGAAAGAAAAACATAAAAATCTGAACATCTCTTCAAAACTACTCAATCCGGGAAAAATTGCTTTGAACAGTATTCTAACAATGTCATGGGTAGGCTCAGCCCATGGATGGTCTAGATCTACTGCCCATTTAGATGCATAGGTGGTAGATATCCAATAAATTAAATGGTAATGACATAAGAGCATATTAATTGGCCGAGTCACCAATCTGAAACCGAGTGATCTCCTTGTCATGAGCTGCAGTGTGACTCAACCCATGTTTACACTTGTAACTCTTCCATGTGTAACCCACGTTGGGATACGTCGGTCTCCACGCAAGCAAGACCTTGACCGTTGGTTTACTTGACCATGGACTCTAAAAAGAGCATCAGCTCGTGGAACATGACCCTTTTGTCTTCTTTTAGCTTTTCCCCTTTTTCCTCTTTCACACGTGATATTTATAAGTAGACCCTACACGCATTATTCGCAACCCGTATTTTGCACTCTGCATGCTATGCAAAGACTAACTTTTGAAGGCAATTTCAGGTCTATTTATTTCCACTAGTTCCATGCTATATTTTCGTTGTGCTTATTAGAAACATAAGATATACCGGAATTCCCATCTCAACCAAGATGTGGATTTCCTGCTTAAAGCCTTTGGCAGGAAGTTCCTGTGCTGGGAACCTAGGTGGGATGCACCGTGATGTTTGTGAGACATCCACGTCCTACCATCTGTTTTTGCCGGATCCAATACTCAAGGGGGCTGAAAATGTGAGGATTGAACGTCCATAATTAAAATACTCACGGGGCACAAAAGTATCAGATCAGGATAATATTTGTGTTTTCAGTTCATCCCAGTAGGAATGACGTTATGAACGGTATATATGGATGGCATGTAAATATCAATGTCAACCCAGGAAGGTTTCATGGTAGGAATTTCTCTACCGACCTTTGCCTTTAGTGTGGCATACTTAAATCTTGGATACTGCTCGCTTTTTGGTTCACGTCTTAAAATGAGCTCAAAATAATGGATGGACGAGGTGGATGTCTCACAAACATCACGGTGGACCCCATGTAGGTTTCCACTGCAGGAACTTCGTGCGAAAGGATTTCCCGCGCGCGTCCCTCAGCTACAATGCGGTGATTGGATATCTCATCAAGATCAATACAACTATTGGATTTTACGCTGTCTAGATAGTGGCACATGCACACAGACATGGACAATGCACCTCTCACATGTCCATGCACCGTTGAGGGTGGTGTCTAATGTCAAGAACCGCTATGATTTATTGCCGACGTAGCTGCATCACTCTGAGATCCACCGGACGATATGCATTACATCAATGCTTTCCATGTGTTTGGATAACTCATTTTGATTGCATGATTTCCATTGTGATGCATTTTCACATCTTTCGAGCTTCACACCAGAGGAAACTGTGATGATTGAAACTCCACCGTTACAGACATATTCGAGCCATGGAAATGTTAATTCTCCAATCAACCTTTCAAGATTCACAAGGACCTTTGATAAATGGCCAAACAAAAATAGGCCTAATTCAAAACTTTTGCGGTCCACAAAATGATTACAATGGTCAGTAACCACTGCTATCCAAGACATTGAGAGAACCTCTTTATAGTCTATTCAGAACTGAAGTGGGCCCTAGGCCTGGATTATCAGGGCAACAATCGAGCGATGCCACCAACTCCATTCGAGATCTCCTGAGCTCATCTCCATTCCACCTCTCCCAGGTGGATATTTTCAAGATATCTCTCTCAGCCTACATTCTGATTTTCAGATCCAGGGAAGAAGTCAGCTCATTCTCAAGAGACAGGGCTCTCCGTCACAAAATGGGGCTATAGAATACCAGATCTTGGGGTCCTACAATGATGCTGCCAGGAAGAGGTTCCTGGCTGGGATTCAGATAGAAGGCATCCCCATTCATGCCTAGAGCGAACACACAGTAGGAAGCATTGTATTATGTATGGGCTCTGTCATTGAACTAGATCGAAATCTACTAGAAGGCCCAAATCGTTGGTTCACCAGGGCCAAAATCATTCCCCACCAGGATGCCCCTCTCCTCAAAATGACCAATCTATTGGTCAATGGGAGATCATTTCCCATTCAAGTGTATTTTGAACTAAGCAGTCAGACAGGATCATCGACGACTACAGGGGAAGCTCCTCCAGTAAATGCTAAAGAAACTACTAAGCAGTGGGTTGTCTGATCCTTTGCAAATCCTCAGAAAGAGAGCATGGAGGAACTCCCAGCAGGAAGGCCAGGCAACAAGCTTACTATCGTCAGCTAATGTAGAATCCTCCTACCTGCTCGACCAAATGTCCCACAGACTATGCCAGAGGCTAACACCCTCCATGATTCAAGGGAGCGTCAAGACTATCAATTTCAGGCAATGTCAGGGCCTCAGGCTATCAATGCTCCTCCATCCCCACAAGCCTTAGAGCATCAGACGCTGGACATGCTGCCTCCTCCGGTTCTGCTCGCGCGGTAGGCCCTGCACCAAAGCCTTCAGCCTCATCCGGCCGCAGTGCCCAGCAGTTTTGGAATGGAGTGTAGAATATTGGAGCAACCTGGAGCATCTGTTAGCAGGGGCGGTTTGCAGAATGTGGCAGACTTTAACAGTCAGCCAGACCAGCATCATTCAGTTGGGCAGGACAGGGAAAAACAGGTTAAATGTCAAAATGTTCTCCAGGAACTGACCACTCCCAGCCGTCAGCCAATTAATCAACCTTCAATGCATCAACGGATTCCACCCTCCCTAGAATTGATGGTGGCCTGGGAAGGATGGCTATTAAGGGTGCAATAGCTATTCAAAGAAGGGCCGAACAGTTTGAATCCCATTAATACAAAGGCAAAGACAAAGCCAACTGCAGTGCAGGCCATTCAGATCCCCACCTCGCCAGTCCCTATAGATAGGGAGCTCCACACGCCCAACAGGGACCACACATTGGAACTTGCGCAAAGACAATCTTGCGTTCCAAAAGAGGGGCTACTAACAGCCCGCCAGGATTGCCAGGACTGCAACAGGAGGAGAAACAAGAAGAAGGGTGAAGCTCTGACTCTTTGTATGGACATTCAAGGTGAGCCCAACACGCAGGCAGCTATCACTTCCGGCACAAGCTGCAACTCCCAGGAAGAACGATCAGATAGATTAAAGGAGAAAAAGAAACGGAAAAACCATCCCAAAATCAACTTCACTAACAGGAAGAGTCAAAGATTAAAGAGCTTACAGAGAAGGGCTGAGCAAAAGGGCTAGTCTTCTTTCATAGAATGTGAGGAAGGTAGGTAATGCTCAAACTAGCTGCTACTTGAGACGTCTGATCAGAAAACAGAACATAGCGATCCTCCTACTGTAGGATCCCATGATCAGGGATTCCAGAAGAGCTGCAGTTGCTACCAAACTGGGCTTTGGTAAGAAGATTGTAAAAGAAGTAGCAAAGAACAGAATTTGGATCCTTGCCAAGGATCATATCCAACTTCAAACTCGCTGGGCCAACAGACAGTGCATCACTTTCCAGATTTCATCAGAGAGTCTCCCGTGCACAGCATTCATTACCATAGTTTATGTGAGCTACTTCAGAGATCAGAGAAAGCTCCTTTGGGAGGAGATGAGGAGGTTCAACAATGCTATCGCAGGCCCGTGGCTGGTCTATGGAGACTTCAATTCCACAATCAGCCCAGGTGAACGGCTTGGTGGCCCAACCAACTTGACCTAAGCAATGATTGAATTCCAGGATGTGATTAATGACACGGGCCTCATTAATGCGAGGTTCTCAGGCTCTCCTTACACCTGGTTAACAACAGAGCAGGTAGTAGGCGCCGATGGGCTAGATTGGATGGGATGCTAATCAATTCAGATTGGATGCGAACTCTGCCGGCTGTCAGAGTTGAACACCTCACGAGAGCTCACTCCAACCACTCTCCCATTCTCCTCAGCGTACAAGAAGAAGTAGCGAGAGTCCCTCGCCCATTCATATTTCAGTGTATGTGGACAGCCCACGAGGACTTTAAGAGGGTCGTTAAACATTGCTGTGACATAGACGTGGCTGCTGCCCCTATGTATGAGTTCTTCCTCAAACTGAAATACCTGAAAGCCACACTCAAAACTTGCTGAGGACGAAGTTAATAAGGCTGAATTCAACCTCATCAACTCGTAAACGGTAGCTTATTCCTATCAGGCTAAGTTGCGCCCAGGCAAATCTGAAGAAGGCCAACCTTCAAGAGGAGATTTTTTGGAAGCAGAGGTCTAGGAATACATGGCTCAAGGAAGGTGACAGAAACATTAGGTTCTTCCACAATTCTATTTTGGACAACCACAGGAGATTGGCTAGCTAGAAAATGAAGACGCATGCGGGTGATCATATAGTAGATCATATCGAAGACATCGGGAATAAGGTAGAAAGCTACTTCAAGACTCTATTCTCTTCAGAAGGCTCTACCAATGTGGAAGATCTTATTATGTGTATTCCGAGTACGGTGACCCCACAGATGAATGCCGGTCTGTTAAGGCCCCTTTCTATGGAGGAAGTGAAAGATGCAGCCACCTCAATCTTACCAGATAGCGCTCCTGGCCCGGACGGCTTTGGTGGAGCCTTTTACTCTTCCGCTGGGATGTTATTGGGGATGACTTAGTTGCAGCTGCCAACGATTTCCTTTAGGGTGGACCAAACCCCAGAGCCTTCCAATGTACTCTCATTTATCTTATTCCTAAGAAGAGGAACCCGGAATGCATCACGGACTATAAGCCAATTAGCCTTTACAACTGCATAATGAAGATATTTTCTAAAATTATGGCATCCAGGCTCGCTAAAATTATGGCATCTAGGCTTGCTCACATCCTCCCGAAGTTGATATCCAAGGAACAGGGAGCCTTTTGTTAAAGGGCGATCGATAGCTGAAAACATCGCCATTGCTCGGGAGATGTGTAAGGCCCCGTACTTTTCGGTACTCGGGTGTTACTGTATAACCAAACTTAGAATAACGCAGGCCTGGCTAGGTGAATGTTCACGTTCATCCTAGCCTAAATCCAACCGTTGAAAACAGTACCAATCCATACGTTAAGCTATCTATCCGTCGATTTTCAAGATAGATCGTCATACCGCCAAAGAGACCTATCTTCTTAAGATCCACCATTTGAAAACATAGATCGGGTTACCTGGTTGCATATCCAACTCCTGGATCACACCTAAGCGTTCTTTAATACCACAATGGTTATTGAAAATTTAATGTTAGTGTAGACACCCCACCCAGGCTAATATCTTGATTTTTGTTAAGACAATCCGAGAACCATGATTATATCCTAAACCTAACCCTAATCCTAACCTGAGCCATCATGAGTCATCATTCAATCCAGACCATGTCCAAAATCGATCTATTTCTCGGGTCATTTTCGAGTAACAATTGAGCCAATTTCGAGCCATTTTGAGCCGAATATCCAAAACGGACTTTGTTTCACTCTAAGGACCCAAAAAAGGACCCACCGGCTAAATTTCAAGGGAACCTGTACCGAAGCGGTAGTTTGACTACCGCCGGCGGTAGTCAAACTACCGCTCCCTCTCAAAAAATGTGCGCGGAGCCAGTCACACGAGTTTCGGACCCAACCTAGCCCGGGCGGTAGTCGGACTACCGCCGGCGGTACTCGGAGTACCGCCGCGTGCGGCCTGAGCATGGACAGCTGTCCCAACATCCAAAGTCAACTCTCCCATACAGTTACCCTCCTCATCCTCACTATTTACCGTTTTACCGCTCCCCATAGCCAATGGAAAAGTGCCACGTGGCATTCCTCTCTCCACAGCCAACCACGTGACAAAAGTCCCGCTGTAAGTTTTCTGCTCATGAAAGAACTAGTACTAATAATACACCTGAATGCTTCTGATTTCTGCATATTTAAGAAAATTACAGAAATTCTTACCTGTCATTACCAAGTACTTTGGGATTAGAATGGCTAGTTTTGTGGTTTGGCAAGAAGAAAGAGAGTATGCATAAATTCATCACTAGGTTTCTCTACCATCAATGAACACACCCAATCTCTGGGTAGAATAGATCTGATTGCTTAATGGGGATGAAATAGCCACTTGTGAGAAACAAGTTTTTATTGGAAAATGGAAGGGTCATATACTTGTAGAAGGTTCAATCAATATCAATGCATGATTTCATAAACATTGAAATAATTCCTAGTTATAAAGGTTGCCTAGAGCGTAATATAAATCATTAATTCACAAAGAATTATAAGCTTGCATCAGTCAAACGTACTTACAGTGGATGTTCTGGTATTGGAGAGAATGTCAGGACAGTTGGATGCTAATGAAAGGTGCCTTTTGTGGTCTGAAAGATCTTGTTTGTTACTTTTAGTTGAACTTGTGGAGCTTGTCCTATCAAGCAAGTTGGTTAAAAAAAACACTAGTAAATTTATGCTTTTACAAGTCAATTATTTTATGTTCTTTTGAATATTTTACAGAATTTCTGGTTGCAACCATGGTGTCTCTGAAGTTGCAAAATCTTAAATATATTGCTATTGTAGGTACCCTGGCCCAATGCTTAAGAATGTCTGATCAACTGGTGGGCCAAAGCTCAAGCTTGTCCCATCAACTGGTGAGCCATACATGTACATTGAGTGTGGATTTTACCCAAGTTCAGAGATCAAATCATACACAGTCAACTAAAGTTCTGCATTCAGCTTTATAAAAATTTAGACTATATTTAAATTTGAATTTGTTTATGGATTCTTTTCTAGCAAGAAGATATTTTTCTGTTGGTTGGCATCCCATTGGTAAAGAACTCCTTCTAGTGCCATGGCATACAATTCAATGGTTGTTTTTCCTTTTGGATCAGCCGTGAATGAATCTGTGACATGTGTTTGATGCCCTTGCATCATAACCACTGAGGCTTCAAGCTCAAAAAATACTTTTTATTTGTTTGCAATTTATGTATATTATCAAGGTTCATTACCTTTGATTCTCGAAAGCCTTATTTTGTATTTATAAACATTTTCTAATACACCCAAATGTTGGTTAGCATCTTTTGTTATGTTGCAATTTCATGTTTGCATCATTAGGCAATAGCAATTTGAAGCCATTTAAAACAATGTACTGAATGCCAATATGGGATTCTTTATCATTTACTTCATGCATGATATTGTATTATACCTTACTAGGGAGGCAAACAATCTGGATTAGGTCAGTGAAGGAAGGAATACCAAGACTGTTTGTGTAGGATTTTCCTCAATTATCTTGGTGAATTCTTCATTATAGATCTTTTGCTTCTCACTTTAATAAAATGGATATTACGAACTTACAATGGAAAATTCTCCCATTCATGTATTGGATGCTATTGTGTTGTACCTTACTATGGAGGTAAACAATGTGGAATAAGCCAGGGAAGGAAGGAGTACCAACACTGTGTTATGTGTAGGATTTTCCTTCAATCATCTTTGGTGAATTCTTCTTTACAGATCTTTCATTTTTCACTTTAATAAAATGTATGTTACTATAGAAAAATTGTCCCATTCCAAAAAGAAGAAAAGAAAAATTCTTATTGTTCCATGTTGTGTAATGTTGGGTTTCTTTTTCCATGTTCATAATTTATTAATTGCGTGTGTACTGTCTTAGATGCTATTTATTTGCATCATAGCTTTCTTTACTGCTATGCTTGCTTGCATGTGTTTTTCCATGGATGGAGTAGGCAAAATTGTTTTACATTAACTGCCATTTCTGGGATGAGTAAAGTGTCTTTTGTTTCTTTCTTTTTCTTCTTCTTTTTTTTTTTTCCCAGGTGGAAGATGCAGTTTCTTGTGTCGCTGAGGGAATTCCAAGCGCAGTCCAGGAATTAGATTTTTCATCCCTCCGTTCTCAATTGGGTCCTTTAGCTGCAGTAAGTATTTCCAATTCCAATGGATTTCAATTTATTCAAATTTTGTAGTAGATAAGTATATCCTAACATATGTACTCTCATATCAGATTCTTCTTTGTATTGATGTTGCTGCTACTTCTGCTAAGAATGTGGATACTTGTACTCTCATATCAAATTCTTTTTTCACAGAATGTTGGTCCCTGAGAAGTATTTCTAAATTTATTTTTGATGTGAATGACAGGAAGAGGAAATTAAAGATAAGCAGGCAAAAATCGAACATGGATGGATAGTTTACATTGCCCTTTCTATTTTTAACTTTTCTGTCTTTTTTCACAGAATGTTGGTCCCTGAGAAGTATTTCTAAATTTATTTTTGATGTGAATGACAGGAAGAGGAAATAAAGATAAGCAGGCAAAAATCGAACAAGTTGAGAATCATCTAATGAGTTTGCATTTGGAGCTGAAGGTAAGCTCACATTTTCTGAGACTAGCTTCCTTTTCAAAGTATAAGGGTGTCCTGCCTGCCGAATGGTCTGGCCTGAGTTTTGGGCCAGTTATATGGTTCAATATCCTGCATATGGCCATGCATGGAGGTGTATGTGGGCTTATCAAACCTGTTTGTTATTATTATTATTATTATTATTATTGTTATTGATGATGGTGGTGATCAAAGTGATGGTGAGAATTCGAGGATTGTTGAGAACTTAAATGTATTGGTTAAATGGGGAGCTCTTACTTCATGGAGAGAACACATGTATTAGTCAGGTCCTGGCCATATTGGAAAACTGGCTGATTACAACGTACAGGACCCAACAACGTTGCTCAGAGTTGTTGATTTCAACAGATATTCAACCACTGCCTTGTTTCATCTAAGAAAGGGGGTCTTTTAGAGCCTACATCTGGATTTTTCTTTTTGTAGCTCAGTTTTTTGGTGAATCTATGTTGAGTGCCTCTATTGGTTTCTTTATTCCTCAGGGAAAGCAAGATTCATAGAGCCCGTATGGACAAGGGCTGAAAGACATGAATTCAAACCTGGATTCGATCTCAGAGTATTTATTCTCAATGATTGGTTTTTGTAATAGGTGTGGATTTTATGTCAATTTTATTCAATATTCTCATGAGAAGCATTTTGTTTCTACAGATCTCTCGATTGTTTCTACAAACACTCTTCAACTTTCACAACCAAGGAGGTGATTCACATTAGTTGTTATTAGTGTAAGTTATTTGTTATGAATGGCTTTACTACTTTGGATGTGGCATGGGCTACAAATTGTCTATTTATCCATTTTGTTAACAATCCTTTTTTGTTGGGAATTAGTTTGGACAGAGTTACAATGGACTGGCCATTGCGAGTTTTAGTTGTGCATGGCACTTTAATAGTTCCAGTCCCTGCATGCTGGAAGTAGATCAGGCCATCAAATCAAGTGGTTCTATGAGGTTCGTCTTTCTCTCAAACATGATAAATGCTGTAGGGAATTGGACCAATGCACAAGGTGGGCTTCACCATGACGATCACATTTACAGCAATGGCCACATTTACCGGTGCTTGGGGCTAACCTTCTTGAAAAGGTTATATTTCTGCATCCTGCTACTCTACATCCTCACATTTACAGCAATGGCCACATCTTTTTAGCAGGGATTTTATAGCTATAGATGAGAAATTTGTGCAACTGGTTGCATGTGGGACCTGTTGTGGCATGAGAATTTTTTTTTTTTTTTTGACTCATTTCTTCTTGGAAATGAAGTGGAAATGAATAAATCCTCTCTACATGTGAAACTGTGGTCCTGTTCTCATCCAAACAATCTGGATATACATTACATTGGCAATATTTCTACCTGTAAAAGCCTGGTTTGGGTTGTACCAAAGGTCCAAAACATGGTGTTCCTGAGTTTCACAAACAATCCAATTACCCTTGATTTTGCAGCTAACCAAACTTCAAGGTGAAAAATTAGGCTGATTTCATGGAGCACAAATTGCTACAGTTTTGTTCTGATCTAGTAGGTGGTCAATACTCAACTGCTATTATATCCTTAGTTCTGTGATTTTGCCTATGCTCTTGAGTACCATAAGACACCAATGCCCTTGAATTTCAAAGATGACCACCATTCCCTTTCTTCTCAGCTCTTGGTTTGAGCCAATGGACTGCACATTTTGTAAAGTTTGCATGCAACTCTAACATTTGTTCTTTATGCTACATGATATTCTGCTAGTTGATATACACAACTTACTGATTGTAAATGGATCTAACTTGCAAAATGGAAAAAGGAGACGTTGCAAGATTGAGTTAACTAAAGAAGAGAAACTAATCTCATCTTTTATATTAAATTCAATAGGAATTAAAAATGCTAGAGTTATTTATCCATCGAAGTAAACCTAGGCCCTGTTTGGATACGAGGAATCTGTGGAAAAGAATTCTTTTTGAAGAAAACTACTGCTGTTTTTTGTTTACACTGTTTGGATTGTAAAAGAGTTTATGCGTAGGTGTGATTGTGGATGTTCTCTGTCAAGTAGCATAATTTTAATATTTACAACATATGTGTACGTATGGTTGCAATCACTTAATAATGTCTCCCTTGCAGGTTCCATTGAGAAGTGACCAATCTTGGTTAGTTATGTAAAATATAAATATTGATGAATGGGGCCAGTAGCTGCTGCGGTTACAAGTTTTCTGTTGGATGCGGCTTGTAGTTGAGCTCATCGCAGGCTAGGCTGTATGATGTATAAATGAAGTGGGTTTAGAGATAAGTTATTGTGGCCCTTTGTCAGGTGGTGGATGTGTATGGCCTGCTTCACAAGTTCGATCCAAACCACTTAGAAACTCAAAAACTGTCTGAACCATTATGAGCTTTCTGTTGAACCGCTAAAAAGTTGTACAAACTGCAGTTGAATACGTATCAGCTATTAGGTTTTACCATAATTACATATGTAAACACATGTAAATCTATGGACATGGATAGGCTGGTGTTTCCACTTGCATTCATAGTTAAAAACTATGGGCTATAAGGAATGGCCTGGTGGTGATCTATTGGATTGGCTGTCAAGGGACTAGGCTTCATATTGCCAAATCCCAGTAAAAAGTCCTCAAAGCTAGCCCAAGCTTTGAAGACTATAGAGTTGTACTATTCTATTTCCAAAAGTAGAAAAAAAAAGTTGTGTCTACCAAATAGGATTAGTATAATTATCAATTGCTGATTTTTTTTTAGTGTGTTATTTTTACATATTCATATGGAAAAGATTACGAGAACACTGCATGAACCAAGGTCAGGCATAACATGTTATTAAAATTATAGTATTTTAATACATTGTACATGAAGTATCACATAAGACTTCTCATAGATACATAATCCAGTTCAGTCCAGATTCGAGCATGGGCAGGGGTGTAACAACACCTGGTGCATTTATTTACCAGGCTAAAAAACTTACCTAAACCCATGCCCATGCCCATTTAGCCACACTCTGGGTGCAGGAACCTGTAGGGCCTAGCCAGCTCATTTACAGCCATACTGAAATGTCATTCTTATCCATTTGCACATTGGATTATGCAATATATGCTGATTTTTATGAAACAACAGGTCTGCATTCAATTTATTTTTTAAAACCTGAATTTTCTTTATTCAGCTAATAATAGGATCTTCTATTTGCTTTTTCAGTCCATCCTTCCAGAGGTTTGCAGTGAGGACTTCCAAAACAATAGACGACATTTCTAACCAGGGTAATGCAGAATGTTATTTTCACCATCTCCAATGTGTTTGTGTAGTGATACATTCTCATCTAGAGTCTTAACAAGAGTTCTTGCTGGATGCAACTCTAAAGAAAAGACAAGAATTAACTGAGCAGTTGAAGGATTTGTTTAGGAACATTGAGGTAAATAAGGACTGTCCCTTCCCATTTTTGCCCTGAAGAATGAAATGTTACTTCCAAGACTAAGTTAATGGTATACTATATTTTTCAATTTGTACAAGTGGGAGTTGTGCTTTAGATAATACTCTACTCAAAGTGATCCTTTATTGGTGTATCTACAAGTAAGAAAAATTTGAAATGAAACTCTGGGTAATGTAGTTCAAAGATGCCATGATTATGAAAAGAATAAAAACTGGATTTTTCTGCAAATCTCGAGAGAATGGTTTCAACTTTCAAGGGAATCTTCCATGAATGGGTAGGTAATGGGCAAACTTTAAGATATTATGCTTGTCTAAAGATTTGTTCTTGGGATGTGTGATATAATTGATGAGCATTTAATTTTTTTTACTTGGAGATCAATTAAACCCTTTGAGGCTTCTTATGCCACATTGTCATTATCATTTATGCATTTACCGTCCATGATAAATGGGAACATAGGTTCTAGGGCTAGTGATGTGTGATGTGTCCATGTGCACCTTTTGTTTCTTTGTATCTTGAGCTTTCGTCGGGTTGTTTTAGTCATTTCCTTTCTTTGTTATTATTAATTTTTTTTAGCAAGGGGTTTATAAGGTTGCTAGATTTAGTTTTGATTAATTTAGGATTAATTGTGAGCAGCACAAAAAAAAAAAATGTGAGCAGCACACCAATTCCTCTTAGTCCATGATATCTTGGCTTTTTGTCATTTCATTTGTATAATATTTTTGTCCTGTCAATGCAGCTAGGTACAACATTGGTGCAGTTATCTTGCTCTGGGCACCCGTGGTCTTGGTATGTCTCATTGTCCTTCAATAATTTAATATATAGAGATTTCTTTCCCATCATCATTTACATTTTTCTTCTTAATCGATACTTGGAAGTTAATATAATCATTTACATTTTTCTTTAAAATCTTTATTTGTAAATCTGTGCCCATATGCATTGTCGGAGAAACTAAAAAACTTACTCATTCTCAGATTTATTTGTAAATCTGTGCCCATAAACTAAAATCTTTATTTGTAAATCTGTGCCCATATGCATTGTCGGAAGTTAATATAATCATTTACTCATTACTAGCTAATCCTAATCTTAACTCCCTAACCTAAACCTAAACCTAAACTTGAAAACCCAAACTTAAACCCGATCCCGAACCAGAACCTGATTTCTTAAACTAAACGTTAACCTATTCTCAATACCGTAAACCTTAACCTATTCTCAAATCCCTAAAACTATAACCTATAACATATAACCTATAACCTAAACCTAAACAAAAAAATGCAATGAGTATCTCTGGTTTTATGGTTTTAAATGTAGTTTCCTGTATTGATTACTCAAGCATGACGGTTATGCGCATTCTTTCAGGTGGATGTTGCATGTGTGAGGATTGGAGCTGCGTATTTCAGATTCAAGGATCTGGTATGTCTCTTGTCAAGAATGCACATGATTGGAGTGGCCTGGCCATTTGGACAGGCCGTATTTATGTATTTGCTCGAAATTGATGGAGCAGACCCGGATGTGCGTCGGAGCTATCCGGAAGAGCGGGGGTCCCTGGAAGGTGGGAACCGCTGTTATGACCGTGATAAAGCTGTCCATTTCCTATGGACGGCATTGGAGGACCTGGCCATTTGGACAGGCCGTGTTTATGTATTTGCTCGAGATTAATGGAGCAGACCCGGATGTGCGTCGGAGCTATCCGGAAGAGCGGGGGTCCCTGGAAGGTGGGAACCGTTGTTATGACCATGATGAAGTTGTCCATTTCCTATGGACGACATTGGAGGGGCCTGGCCATTTAGACAGGCCGTGTTTATGTATTTGCTCGAGATTAATGGAGCAGACCCGGATGTGCGTCGGAGATATCTGGAAGAGCGGGGGTCCCTGGAAGGTGGGAACCGCTGTTATGACCATGATGAAGCTGTCCATTTCCTATGGACGGCATTGGAAGGGCCTGGCCATTCGGACAGGCCGTGTTTATATTTGTATTATATTTGTATTTGCAGGGACCACACCCGAACCCATTCTCAAATCCTATAACCTATAACCTATAACCTATAACCTAAATCAAAACCCCTAACCTAAACCAAAACCAAAACCTATAACCTAAACTCAATTCCTTAAAACTAAACCTACACCTAATCCTAATCTCAACTCCCTAACCTAAACCTAAACCTTAACTTGAAAACCCAAACTTAAACCCAATCTTGAACCTGAACCCGATTTCCTAAACCTAAACCATAACCCATTCTCAAATCCAAAAATCTATAACCTAAACCTAAACTAAAACCAAAACCTATAACCTCTACCGGAACACATTCTCAAATCCAAAAATCTAAACCTTAACCAAAACCTATAACCTAAACCTGAACCCATTCTCAAATCCAATAACCTAAACCTTAAACTAAACCAAAACCAATAACCTAAACTAAAACCTAAAACCTAAACTCAAATCCCTAAAACCTTAACCTATAACCTAAACTCAAATCCCTAAACCCGAACCCATTCTCAAATCCCATAACCTATAACCTAAACGAAAGCCAAAACCTATAACCTAACCTAAACCTATACTTATAACCTAAAACTATTCCCAAATCCCAAAACCTATAACCTAAACGTAACTTTTCCCTAAACCTATAACCTAAACTCAATTCCCTAGAGCTAAACCTACACCTAATCCTAATCTCAACTCTCTAACCTAAACCTAAACTTAAATTTGAAAACCAAGACTTAAACGCAATCCCGAACATGAACCCGATTCCTAAACCTAAACCATAACCCATTCTCAAATCCCAAAAAACCTATAACCTAAACCTAAACCTAAACCTTAACCTAAACCTTAACCAAAACCTGTAACCTAAACCCGAGCCCATTCTCAAATCCCAAAACCTATAACCTTTTTTCTTAACCAAAACCTATAGCCTAAACCTAAACTTGAAAACCAAGACTTAAACCCAATCCCGAACATGAACCCGATTCCTAAACCTAAACCATAACCCATTCTCAAATCCAAAAACCTATAACCTAAACCTTAACCTAAACCTAAACCAAAACCTATAACCAAAACCAAAACCAAAACCTATAACCTAAACCCGAACCCATTCTCAAATCCCAAAACCTATAACCTAAATCTAAACCTTAACCAAAACCTATAACCTAAACCAAAACCAAACCTATAACATAAACCCGAATCCGTTCTCAAATCCCAAAACCTATAACCTAAACCAAAACCAAAACTTATAACTTAATACCGAACCTATTCTCAAATCCCAAAAAACCTATAACCTAAACCTAAACCTAAACCTTAACCAAAACCTGTAACCTAAACCCGAGCCCATTCTCAAATCCCAAAACCTATAACCTAAACCAAAACCAAAACTTATAGCCTAAACCCGAACCCATTCTCAAATCCCAAAACCTATAACCTATAACCTAAACCAAAACCTATAACCTAAACCAAAACCAAAACCAAAACCTATAACCTAAACCCGAACCCATTCTCAAATCCAATAACCTAAACCTTAACCTAAACCAAAACCAATAACCTAAACCAAAACCTATAACCTAAACTCAATTCCCTAGAGTTAAACCTACACTTAATCCTAATCTCAACTCTCTAACCTAAACCTAAACATAAACTTGAAAACCAAGACTTAAACGCAATCCCGAACACGAACCCGATTCCTAAACCTAAACCATAACCCATTCTCAAATCCTAAAAAACCTATAACCTAAACTTAAACCTAAACCTTAACCAAAACCTGTAACCTAAACCTGAGCCCATTCTCAAATCCCAAAACCTATAACCTAAACCAAAATTAAAACTTATAGCCTAAACCCGAACCCATTCTCAACTCCCAAAACCTATAACCTATAATCTAAACCAAAACCTATAACCTAAACCAAAACTAAAACCAAAACCTATAACCTAAACCCGAACCCATTCTTAAATCCAAAAACCTAAACCTTAACCTAAACCAAAACCTATAACCTAAACTCAAATCCCTAAACCAAAACCTATAACCTAAACTCGAAAACCTAAACCTTAACCTAAATCAAAACCTAAACCCGAACCCATTCTCAAATCCAAAAACCTAAACCTTAACCTAAACAAAAACCTATAACCTAAACCTTAACCTAAACCTAAATCAAAACCTATAACCTAAACCAAAACCAAAACCTATAACCTAATTAACCCTAAACCCTAAACATAAACTTGAAAACCAAGACTTAAACCCAATCCCGAACATGAACCCGATTCCTAAACCTAAACCATAACCCATTCTCAAATCCAAAAACCTATAACCTAAACCTTAACCTAAACCTAAACCAAAACCTATAACCTAAACCAAAACCAAAACCTATAACCTAAACCCGAACCCAATCTCAAATCCCAAAACCTATAACCTAAATCTAAACCTTAACCAAAACCTATAACCTAAACCAAAACCAAACCTATAACCTAAACCCGAATCGATTCTGATCAAATCCCAAAACCTATAACCTAAACCAAAACCAAAACTTATAACCTAATCCCGAACCTATTCTCAAATCCCAAAAAACCTATAACCTAAACCTAAACCTAAACCTTAACCTAAACCTTAACCAAAACCTGTAACCTAAACCCGAGCCCATTCTCAAATCCCAAAACCTATAACCTAAACCAAAACCAAAACCTATAACCTAAACCCGAACCCATACTTAAATCCAAAAACCAAAACCTTAACCTAAACCAAAACCTATAACCTAAACCAAAACCTATAACCTAAACTCAAATCCCTAAACCAAAACCTATAACCTAAACCTAAATCAAAACCTAAACCCGAACCCATTCTCAAATCTAAAAACCTAAACCTTAACCTAAACCAAAACCTATAACCTAAACCCGAACCCATTCTCAAATCCAAAAACCTAAACCTTAACCAAAACCTATAACCTAAACCTATAACCTAAACCAAAACCAAAACCTATAACCTAATCCCGAACCCATTCTCAAATCCCAAAAAACCTAAACCTAAGCCTAAACCAAAACCATAACCTATAACCTAAACCCGAACCCATTCTCAAATCCCAAAACCTATAATCTAAACCAAAACCAAAACCTATAACCTAAACCCGAACCTATTCTCAAATCCGAAAACCTATAACCTAAACCTAAACCTTAACCTAAACCTAAACCAAAACCTATAACCTAAACCAAAGCCTATAACCTAAACTTGAACCCATTCTCAAATCGCATAACCTATAACCTAAACCAAAGCCAAAACCTATAACTTAAACGCGAAACCATTCTCAAATCCAAAAACCTAAACCTTAACCAAGACCTATAACCTAAACCAAAACCAAAACCTATAACCTAAACCCGAACCCATTCTCAAATCCAAAAACCTAAACTTTAACCAAAACCTATAACCAAAACCAAAACTTATAACCTAAACCCAAACCCATTCTCAAATTCAAAAACCTAAACCTTAACCTTAACCTAAACCAAAACCTATAACCTAAACCTAAACCAAAACCTATAACCTAAAACAAAACCAAAACCAAAACCTATAACCTAAACCCGAACCCATTCTCAAATCCCAAAACTTATAACCTAAATTTAAACCTTAACCAAAACCTATAACCTAAACCAAAACCAAACCTATAACCTAAACCCAAATCCATTCTCAAATCCCAAAACCTATAACCTAAACCAAAACCAAAACTTATAACCTAATCCCGAACCTATTCTCAAATCCCAAAAAACCTAAAACCTAAACCTTAACCAAAACCTGTAACCTAAACCCGAGCCCATTCTTAAATCCCAAAACCTATAACCTAAACCAAAACCAAAATCAAAGCCTATAACCTAAACCCGAACCCATACTTAAATCTAAAAACCTAAACCTTAACCTAAACCAAAACCTATAACCTAAACTCAAATCCCTAAACCAAAACCTATAACTTAAACCTAAACCCGAACCCATTTTCAAATCCAAAAACCTAAACCTTAACCTAAACCAAAACCTATAACCTAAACCCGAACCCATTCTCAAATCCAAAAACCTAAACCTTAACCAAAACGTATAACTTAAACCCGAACCCATTCTCAAATCCCAAAACCTATAATCTAAACCAAAACCAAAACCTATAACCTAAACCCGAACCTATTCTCAAATCCGAAAACCTATAACCTAAACCTAAACCTTAACCTAAACCTAAACCAAAACCTATAACCTAAACCAAAGCCTATAACCTAAACCTGAACCCATTCTCAAATCCCATAACCTATAACCTAAACCAAAGCCAAAACCTATAACTTAAACGCGAAACCATTTTCAAATCTAAAAACTTAAACCTTAACCAAGACCTATAACCTAAACCAAAACCAAAACCTATAACCTAAACCCGAACCCATTCTCAAATCCAAAAACCTAAACTTTAACCAAAACCTATAACCAAAACCAAAACCTATAACCTAAACCCAAACCCATTCTCAAATTCAAAAACCTAAACCTTAACCTTAACCTAAACCAAAACCTATAACCTAAACCTTAACCTAAACCTAAACCAAAACCTATAACCTAAAACAAAACCAAAACCAAAACCTATAACCTAAACCCGAACCCATTCTCAAATCCCAAAACCTATAACCTAAATTTAAACCTTAACCAAAACCTATAACCTAAACCAAAACCAAACCTATAACCTAAACCCGAATCCATTCTCAAATCCCAAAACCTATAACCTAAACCAAAACCAAAACTTATAACCTAATCCCGAACCTATTCTCAAATCCCAAAAAACCTAAAACCTAAACCTTAACCTAAACCTTAACCAAAACCTGTAACATAAACCCGAGCCCATTCTTAAATCCCAAAACCTATAACCTAAACCAAAACCAAAATCAAAACCTATAACCTAAACCCGAACCCATACTTAAATCTAAAAACCTAAACCTTAACCTAAACCAAAACCTATAACCTAAACTCAAATCCCTAAACCAAAACCTATAACCTAAACCTAAATCAAAACCTAAACCCGAACCCATTTTCAAATCCAAAAACCTAAACCTTAACCTAAACCAAAACCTATAACCTAAACCCGAACCCATTCTCAAATCCAAAAACCTAAACCTTAACCAAAACCTATAACCTAAACCTTAACCAAAACCTATAACCTAAACCAAAACCAAAACCTATAACCTAATCCCGAACCCATTCTCAAATCCCAAAAAACCTAAACCTAAGCCTAAACCAAAACCATAACCTATAACCTAAACCCGAACCCATTCTCAAATCCCAAAACCTATAACCTAAACCCGAACCCATTCTCAAATTCGAAAACCTATAACCTAAACCTAAACCTTAACCTAAACCAAAACCAAAACCTATAACCTAAACCAAAGCCTGTAACCTAAACCCGAACCCATTCTCAAATCCCATAACCTATAACCTAAACCAAAGCCAAAACCTATAACTTAAACGCGAAACCATTCTCAAATCCAAAAACCTAAACCTTAACCAAGACCTATAACCTAAACCAAAACCAAAACCTATAACCTAAACCCGAACCCATTCTCAAATCCAAAAATCTAAACTTTAACCAAAACTAAAACCTATAACCTAAACCCAAACACATTCTCAAATCCAAAAACCTAAACCTTAACCTAAACCAAAACCTATAACCTAAACCTAAACCAAAACCTATAACCTAAACCAAAACCAAAACCTATAACCTAAACCCGAACCCATTCTCAATTCCCAAAACCAAAACCTATAACCTAAACCAAAAGCAAAACCTATAACCTAAACCCGAACCCATTCTCAAATTCCAAAACCTATAACCTAAACCCGAACCCATTCTCAAATCCAAAAACTTAAACTTTAACCAAAACCTATAACCTAAACTAAAACTTATAACCTAAACCCGAGCCCATTCTCAAATCCCAAAACCTATAACCAAAACCTATAACCTAAACCCAAACTCATTCTCAAATCCCAAAACCTATAACCAAAACCTATAACCTAAACCCAAACTCATTCTCAAATCCCAAAACCTATAACCTAAACCTAAACCTTAACCTAAACTTAAACCTATAATCATATGGTGAGACCATTTCTTTTGTGTTAATTTCATTCCTCTTTAAGTTTTTTTTTTTTTTTTTAATTTATTAAGAATAAAATGGTTATACATGATGCACTTCTTTCACTTTGTCTTTCTTTTCTCCAATGGGTATTCTAATTTATGAGTGACATGACCGTTTATAGGATGATGGAATATACGAAGCTGTTGAAATTTATGTTGAAGTGCAAGCACATTAATTTCTCTAATGAAGCCAAAGGCTTGTATTTTCAGTATTATTGTAATTGTAATTGATTGAATGAATTGGATTGTAATTGATTGTAATTGTAATTGATTGAATGAAGGATTGTAATTATAATTGATTGAATGAAGGATTGTAATTGAATGAATGAATGAAGGATTGTAATTGAATGAATGAATGATTGTACAGGTGGTAATTGAATGAATGAATGATTGTACAGGTGGTAATTGAATGAACAAATGATAATATAAAATTTATTAATGTCCAAAATAGCTACGGATACTGACCGTAGCCACTAATCTGACAGGTGTAGCCTTAAATTTGGGATTTTTAATATTTTGCTACGGATTATAGCCGTAGCTATTGGAATATATAGCTACGGATTAAATCTGTAGCCATAGGTTGCATCACGCCAATGAGTACGAGAGTGCTACGGACTAAAACCGTAGCCATAGATCTCTGGTACAGATTTGGTCCGTAGCCTTTGCCAGTTTCTGGTAGTTATTGCTACGGATCATATCCGTAGCTGTTGGGACATATAGCTACGGATTAAATCCATAGCTATAGGTTCCAAACCTATTGTTTCGGGACCTACGACTACGCTAGTGCTACGGACTAGATCCGTAGCCATATATCTATGGCTACGGATTTAATCCGTAGCCTTTGCCCATTTTTCTGGTAGTGTGTTCGCAGGCAGGGTAGTGAGGTCTTTTACGCTCGTTTGACTATGCGGGGTTTGTAGAGTAACAGTCATCCAACAGTGTAATGGATCCCGGTGATTTCCTTATGACGGAAATGTACTTGATATGTAGATTGGGTACTTGATATGTAAATTGGATATGAGCATTGCATTTGCATCTATTGTATAAGCCTCATATTGCATTACCTTGGCATGACACCCAGTCCTCATTGCATTACAGTACTCATTGCACTAAATAGCCTTGGATGGCTTTCCTGCATCATCATACTGTCTTGGTATAGTTTCTTGCATTCATAATAGCCTTGGTAAGGATAGTGGTATTGGTATTGATCATAACTCCCTTCTGTATTCTCTATCTTCTTCTGAGCACCATTGTCACACACTTTCATCACCCTCTAAGCTTTCTATAAGCTTATGCACGATTGATGCATGCAGGAGATCCTAGGTAGGCGTCACAGTGGCAAAGTTTGGATTAGAGCTGAGCTTGAGGACCTAGTGTTACTGACTTCTTTTCTTTCTTCTATTATCTTATGTATGTCCTTTTAGACCTTATTATGTAAGCTTGTAAAAGTTCAAATTCTTAGTGAATTTCGTGATGTGTGCCTTTGTTATTTTCAGATTTACTTGTTGCGATCTTGGGTATGCTCGTATTGGTAATGATTATACTATTATAAAAATTCTCCTTGTAGGATCCCAGGATAATTAGAACCTGCTTCAGGAGCTGAGAATGGGGTACTAAGGAGGCTGTTGTGGCCAGAATCGGCCATCGGGTTCCTTGTGAGTCCGGTTACCGAGTCTGGGGTGTGACAATGCATGAGTGCTAGTGGTAGATTTTTAAGGTTTGGGATCTTCATCTTATCACATAAAAGCAAGGACAAGTATGATAATACTCATCGAGATGGGATTCAATCCTGACTTGCGTGGTGAAAGAATCTGCATTCCAAGGATACCTAAGATATATACGAGTGGACCTGATTAAGGTCCATGTTGTTGGGCCCACCTATATAACATCGAATGTCTATTGTGCACTCTAGGACCACCACACAGTGAATCGCATTGCAGTAGGCATAATCTCTATAGGTCTCATTGAGATGTTTTGTTGGGAATATGTGGAAGTAAATTCTGAATTCCGATCACACGTGATTAAGCAAATATAAACAAGCAATTACAAAGTACATGCAATTTTAAGAAGGAAAACCCTAGGCTAATGTTAACTGTGTGCATGGTGGGTGGATTTCTTTCTAGTAGGAATTCACATTCGTGCTAAATCATAAGGCAAGGCAACTAAACAAGGTGGGTTATGTGCTTTTAGCCGACGTGCAACCTTGTTGGTGACCATGAGCAACTGGATTGTCGTGTTTAAATACCTCAAGAATCAATATGTCGTTGACAATGACTTTAAGAATGCATTTATTAGATGTCGGGAGGGTCAATCCAATGACATCCATATTCAAGATGACTTCCTTTTCAACAAAAATCGGTTATGTATTCTACGGAGTTCATTGCAGTAGCGTGTGATCCAAGAGTTACATGGAGGTGACCTCGGCTATCACCTAGAGCGAGACAAGACAATAGCTCTCTTATAGAAGTGTTACTATTAGCCACAGCTAAAATGGGATGTTGAAAAAGCAGTGCAATGATATCATATGTGTCATGCTTCTAAGGGACGGTCAAAGATCATGGGCCTATATGCTCTATTGTTAGTACCTGACAACCCTTGGGAAGATTTGTCCATAAACTTTGTGCTAGGTCTTCCTCGGACCTAGCGTTGAATGAACTCAATATTTGTTGTGATCGACATATTCTCCAAAATGACTAATTTTATACCATATATGAAGACTCAACGCTACACATGTCACAAATTTATTCTTCTGGGAGGTGCGAGTACATGGTGTCCCAAAATCTATCACGTCATATTATGAGACTAAGTTCCTCCGTCACTTTTGGAGCTTTAAGCGGTCTATAACGGCCTTGCCTATTGTAGAGCTATGGGATTAGTTAACGTTGAGGTAGAGTCGGACTCTGTGTTGGTGGTGGGGCTCCTAAACGGGACTTTCAAGTTGAGCTGGCGTTGGATGTATTGGATGCGGTGGATAGAAAGATTAAGTGTCAGAGGCCAAGTCAGCTTTTCCCATGTTCTAAGGGAAGGGAACGGTCCCGCGGATGGTCTAGCCTGAATGGGGTCTGAGCAGCATATCTCCTTTCTTGCAAGGACCCTTCTGATCTGCCTCCCCACATCAAGGGGCTGATCTTTCTGGACAAAGTGGGCTTTGGTAGGATTAGGGAGGAGTTTGTGTCAGCCTAAGTCCGGTCTTAGTCATGTCCATAGCTTTATTTTCAGTTTCCCTACATGATAGCCTCCCTGGGTCTTTTTTCATCAGGCAGCCCGAAAGCGATTGAGGTCTCTATACATGTTTCCTACTTATACGATATAATACTTGAGTTTTTTTTTTAAAGTTCCTCCATCACTTTTGGAGGACTTTGTGGAGATTATTTGACACTAAGTTGCAGTTTAACAGTGCATATTACTGCAGACAAATGGGAAAACTGAAGTGGAGAATTGTACACTCGGGAATCTTATATGATGCATCTCAAGAGATAAGTCTAAGCAATGGGATTTTACCTTGACCCAAGTGGAATTCGTGTTCAACAATATGCAAAACCATTCCACCAGTAAGTCCTTGTTTGAAGTTGTATATGGACGAGTCCCTAAGCATACTCATGATTTGCTTCCATTGCCCAAGCTTCCTAGCGTGAGCGTTGCAATAGAACATATGGCGGACCGAATCATAAGTGTACACATTGATGTTTAGGCAAAGTTGCAAGTATCCAATGACAAATATAAGGAAATGGTTGACACACATCGGCGACGTCTGAAGGTATTCAACATGGGTGACAATGTCATGGTTTTTCTAGGCAAGGAGAGATTTTTGACTGGGACATACAATAAGCTAAAGAATAAGAAGATTGGACCAGTACATATACTCCATAAGATCAATGACAATGCTTAAGTTGTTCATCTTCCTGAAGGCATGGAGCTCTCAAGCATATCACTGTGGTAGACCTGTACAAATATCATGAACTGAAGCCCGAGGATAACTCGGGGATGAGTTTTTTTTTTTTTTCCAAGTGGAGGGGATCTGATGTATGACATGGATCAAGCATGTCATGTTCCTGACACAAATCAGTTGGAAGAAGACCAAAAGGAAATTGAAAATTTTCGGCATAGTTTAATTGATCGCCTGGGATTGAACAAAAACTCTACATAATTCGATCGATCGATCGAAACTCAGATGATTTATTTATTTTTGTCTTTGGATATTTTTAGGCCATCTTGATCGATCCATCCATTGATCCGACCCAAACGATTGACTGATGCTAGATAATGGGAGTTTCCATGTTTTTAGTTTTTATTTCCTTATTTATATAATTCTTTGTTAATTATGCCTTAGAGTTTATTTACAATTCTTTAAGCTTGAAAACTCATGTTTTAAGTTAGTTTTTAATAACAATTTCACAAATTTCCTTTATTTTTCTCATGGATTCGAAAATTTTCTTTTGTGGATTCAAAAGATATTTATGAATTCGAAGTGTTTATCGTTCGTCCTCATCATGCCTTTCCCTGTGTCCCAAGCTAGACTTGATCATACATTTTTTTTTTTTTTTTTTTTTTTTTTTTTTTGTTTTGTTTTGAGACTAAATGTTCGGCAGTAAGCATTCAGAGAAGTGGAGGAATCAGGCCAATCATGTTTTCAAAAAGCATCCAAAATTTTGGTTTAAGATTGGCATAGCACATTAGTAAAAGCAAACACCCAATGATCATGTCTATACCTATTTCAGAGACACATGTAATCAAATAGAGAAGGAAAATATAAAAGCAAATACGACTCCTCTTCCTCCATTGCATCCTGCATCCCAAGTGATTCACTTAGCGATATTTGATGAAGCCAATTTCCTTACAAGAAAATTGGCTTTTACCGGCGGTCAAATAACCACCGGTGAAAGTTGCGTCAGTAAAGGCTTTGCTGGCAGTTAGGGACCTTTACCCGCAGTTGTGCTGGACGCCCCTAAATCGTCAGCTTTTTCAGAAAAATGGTAAAAGGCTACGAGTTAAATCCGTAGCCATAAAACTTAAGACTTCCAAAAAACCGTAGCCATAAATCAAATCCTTCTCATTAAAATAAAAAATAAAAAAAATATTTTTATTATTATTATTTTTTAAAAAAAACAAAAAAAAAAAAAGAAAGAAAGAAAGAATGATAGGGTCAGATAGCTTGCACTTCTCTGTCCATTTCCCTTCTCCTCAGGTTATCTTTTGTGGGCAAAAACCTGCAGTTTGATATTGCACACAAGATGGGGTCAGATAGAACCTTCTGAATTTTGAACCAATAGGAACCATCTGAAAACAGGATAAACGGGCCAATGTTCAATTGGTATTTTATAAACCTTATTAACTTACAAATCTGTTATAATTTATCAGACAGAATGACAGTTGTTCCACGGCCAATATTCAATAAAAAAGACAGTTGTTCCACGGCCAATGTAATACTCCTTAATTTTGTGCAGGCTGCAGCCATACAGTTTTATCCTGATAGCTGCAATCTCAAGACTAATACTTCAGCAGATACAGATGGCACATGCATCATGCTGAAGCAATTTCTCAGATAAAGGATTTCCATAGTCGAATACATTATGGTAGACTCCCATGAAGACATCACCCAAGATCCTGCATGCAACCAGACATGACATTAGACACCTCTCTTCTCTATATATAACCTCATCTTATATTAAAAAGATAAAAAAAAAAAAATTAAAAAAAAAAAAAAAGAAGAAGAAGAACTGTGACCATCACGAGAACAATAAGCAAATGCTGAGTAGAGAAACAGCAGCGGGAAATACCAGAGAGGACCATGGGGAGGAGCTATATCCATAGCAGTAAATCCACTAATGCACTGAGCTGCAGCTCCCTCGCCCACCAAAGAACACTGTTCATCACAATTTAAGGCAATTACATCATTAGACGTATTCAACAAAAAATCACAACCTGCACAAAATATAATGGAATTGAAAAGAATCCCAGCTAGCATACGGACTTAAAGACTGAATCGATATCTTCTGAAGTGCAGATCATCATTTCCAGCTAGCAAGTCTATCACCTAAATTTGTTGAGGAAACAAAGGAACAGAAAAGTACAACTATTTTCAGCTTTAAAAATAAAAAATAAAAAATCAGTCCGCTGATTCATACTATGCATCAGTCCTATACAAAAATCGGCCATGAAAACTCAGCTGAGTCAATATTTGTCTTATAAAAATATTTACACCAAAATTTGACTGTTAATTCAATATAATGCCTTATATAAGTAACATGTACATCACTAGTACTTTGCAAAATCTCTGTAATGTGCAAGATTACCGTAAATTTAGTCAAGTCCATGACTTAGGCCCATGAGGATGAATTTCCTGTGACAACTTAGCGCCCATGAGAATGAACTTCCTGTGACAACATGGCACCATGTCAAAAGAATGGCAGCACACTAAAACCCTCATCCTATAAATTGAAAACAAAATCCAAATAGGAAGTGAGAAGAGAAACCACATAAAGGAAATGGACTCCCATGCCACCATCTGCACATCCATCTCCCATTTACAAAATGGCATTTTCATATAGAAAACACAAATAGCAGCTTGATCCAAAACTTTTGTGGCCCTCAAAAAAATTTAATGATGGCAATTCAATCCCTATTGTGCTGACCACTTGGAAATGATCAAATGCTTTTTTTTTTTTTTGAAACACAATGACCTACTGCATTCACATTGAGGGAAAAAAATCAATGTAGTGCAAACATAATTTGTTCAGCATGGGATGAAGTATTACATAATTCTTGGTTTATGGCTTAGTGATTTGTAGTATCTAAGATTAACCCATCAACAGAGTAGATCACGCTCCCTACTTAAACTAATTTTGAGGGTTTTATAGTACTATAAAAAGGGTACAAATTTAAATGATTAGCAAGATGTGAGCATTTGAACATAATGAAATTGCTGTGAATTGTGATAATGTTTTCTTGGAAAATGGTTCTCCTAATACCTTTCGACAAAGAGGATCTGAAAAAATGGGTATGATTTGAGGAAACAAATAGAAAACTACTAGATTTTTATGGCAAAGATGTTCCTGACAGTGTAAGAGGGAGTAGAAAAATATATACAACTTCCTTATTTTGTCTCTAGAAAAGAATAATGTGAAGGAAAAAACCTGCGTTGGATTGCTTCTCGTGGCTTTGTATTTCGGGACTTTCACTTGTCTCAAGTTAACTTACCATTGCATGTCACATATATAGAGATGTCACACTCAAAGCTCCATGAAGCCATGAAACAGAGAAGTTAGTATTTATAGAAACAAGAGAAGCTGGAGCAATGGGGATTTCACACTCAAAGCTCCATGAAGCCATGATGAACATTATGGAAAAGCTCCATGAAGGATACAAAAGTGGCAATACACCTTCAACAAGTCCATCTTTCATGAATGGCAAAAGAAGCTCAACTTCATGAAGATTGTCTGAAGTGCTTTGCTGATTTTTAACCACCTAAGATTATAAAAAGTAAAGCACTCCTTAGGCAAGATAGTAGCCACAATACAAATCTTTTGAAAACACTTCAACCTATACTACAGAACAGTCGATAAGGGAAGTCACATGCACATGATTGGATGGAAGTTATATTCTAGGTGGGCCATAAATTGTTGTCCAACTAGTTAGACATGAGAGATCCTTTCTTATTGTCCCAAAGAAAAGAGGAAGATAGAATGGAATTAGTTGGCCCACCCTGGGTAAATCTGTTTTGGATCCCTGTAAGATCCATGAGATACAAGAAACTAGGCTTGGACCCATCTACTACTTCGATCACCATTGACAAATGCAAGAAGTCTACTGCAGATAACATGATTTGCAACCTCAGTGTAAGAAATCGTTAGTAGAAAAACAAAGTAAAGAGGCATTTGGTGAGCATGTCTAGTCTCAAACAGATGTGAGATAGGAAGAGAAAATGTAATATTGTTATGTGAAAGTCAAGAAAATGTAATATTGCCAAAAGGAACATACAAGAGGATATGCCCAACTGGAAATGGAGCACATGTCTAGTCTCAAACAGATGTGAGATAGGAAGAGAAACTGAGAAAGAGAGACAGAGAGGGAGAAAGAGACCTAATATCGATTGATCATGTGAGGAACAAATGCACAAAGAAAGAAAAAAAAAAAAAATGCACAAAGAAAAAGACATTACAGAGGAATTAAGCCAACGGTATACATTCAACACATGCACATAGTTAGCCGAACAGGCCAGGCTAAAGTGACATGAGTCCAAGCCTGACCTGCGAATTAATCAGGCCATGCATGGGAGGCCCGAGCCCAACCCATGGGCCATCTAGTAGGTCCAAGCCCAGTCCAAACCTGGGTCGGGCAGGACTACCCAGACCATTGCTACCCTTCGTCATTTCCCGTCTATTGAATTTATTGCAACTATCACATTGCATTTTTTATTTTGTTTTTTTGTTTTTTGAACTATCACATTGCATTTAAACACAACCTTATTCCTTTGATCAACAGCATATATCGGAGAAATTGTCTTTACAATGAGACAAAATGTTTACTTCCCATTGACAAGTATACTGATTGTGTATTCAAAAAGCCTGATATTTCTCAATGACAGGCAGAGAGGTTTCTATACATACATCACAGCAAATTTCATGAAGTCAGAATCAAAGAAAAATCTGATACTTCCACAAATAAGACAAACAAACGTAACTCCGTACCTCCCAAATGTTTCTTCAACAAAGGCAGAATATTCCGGGCAAAAGAAATTACTGTCGACAAGCATGAGTCAGTCGAAGCACCTTTTAAGCACTTGTAAGTAGTTGATAAAAATCCCAATATCAACTTCCACAGCTGCATTTCAAGGCATGTTATTAGTTCAAGAAAGACATGGACATTAACATTTGCGACAACAAGATAAACATGGCTGAAACTACAAGGATAATCATATGGATATTTCTTACAAACCGTATGATTCATGCATCGTACTATTGTCTCAGCTGTAACGAATAGTGCAGAAATTAATTCTTTGAAACTTTGTTGATCTTGGGTGATTGCATCAACACTGCAACAAAATATTGAGACTGTGACTTCAGATAGGAATATATAGTTATATGTTTGAATTCATGTGTACACGTGTGTGTGTGTGTGAACACCTTGCCCGCAACTTGTAGATGAGAACTTTGTGCAACTACCTGCATTTGGGGTCCACTGTAGGTGTATATCAGTGTATTAAATAGCGTGGTAGTGTAGCGTGTAGCGTACGCTACGTAGCGTAGCGTACCAAAAACGCTACGTAGCGTATAAAATAGCGTTAAAAAAAAATGGTAAAAAAAAAAAGAAAAAAAAACATACCTTTTTTTTTTTTCTTTCTTTTCTTCTTCTTCTTCTTCTTCTCCTTCTTCTTAAAATAGCGTTACAAAAAAAAGGTAAAAAAAAAAAGAAAAAAAACATACCCTTTTTTTTTTTCTTTCTTTTCTTCTTCTTCTTCTTCTTCTTCTCCTTCTTCTTCCTCTTCTTCTTCTTCTCGCCCTGCTGCGGCTGCGGCTGCGGTTGCGGCCCGGGCTCTCTCTCTCTCTCTCTCTCTCTCCTCTCTCTCTCTCTCTCTCTCTCTCTCTCTCTCTCTCTCTCTCTCTCTCTCTCTCCCCCCCCCCTCTTCTTTCCCTCTTTTTCTTTTTGGTTTCCCTCTCCCGTTTTTTTTCTTTTGAAATCAAAAGCGGTTTGGTGTAGTATAGCTGCTGTAGGTACGTGTCATGCTAAGACGAGCGCTGACACTCCTCGAGCTCCGAGTTGTACGAACGGTTCAAAGGAGATCAAAGTTACATGGGCTCCACAGCGATGTATTTATTATATCTACACCGTTCATCTATTTTTAAATATCATTTTAGAGCATTAGCTAAAAAATGAATCGTATCCAAAGATCGTCTGGACCACACCAAAAATAGCAGTGAGATGATGATTTTTCACCGTTAAAAAATCGTAGGCCCACCGTAACGTTTATTTTCCATCTAATCTGTTCAAAAGTTCAAAAAGACCTGAATGAAGAGTCAAAGCAAATTTCATATTGATCCAGAAGTTCTGTGATCCCAAAAAGGGTTTCAATGGTAGACATTCAATCCCCCACTGTTTTTTTGCAGTGTGGTCCACTTGATAATTAGATCTGTATTATTTTTCTTGTCAAGCCTTAAGACGAGCTCTTCAAATGAATAGACGGTTTAGATATAACACATATCTCATGATCAGACTCACAGGACTTGCTTGCATCAAATGAATGGATTGGTAGGCGTTACGCAACACGTTGCACAATTTAATAAAATATACACGTGCCACATGGGCCCCACCATACTGTATGTATTTTATCCATGCCGTCCATCCATTTTGCCACATCATTTTAGATTATGATTCAAAAAATTAGTAAGATCCAAATCTCAGGTGGACCACAACATAGGAAATAGTGGTTATAAAATGCTCACCATTAAAATTTTTCTTAGGGTCCACTGTAATATTTATTTTCCATCTAACCTGTTAATAGGGTCACACTAACGTGGATGAAGGGAAAACACACATGTCAGCTTGATCTAAAACTTTTGTAGCCGCAATAAATTTTTAATGATGGTCGTTTAATTATCATTGTTTCTTATGGTGCGGTCCACCTAAGCTTTAGATCTGCCTCATTTTTGGGCTCATGCACTAAAATTATTTGGCAAAATAGATGGACGGTGTGGATATAACACATTCATCACGAGTGGGGTCTGAAAAACTTTGACACTCGTGTGCTACACTTCACAATCTGAGTCCTAGCTACCTAATTCGGGCCCTTAAAAAATTGTACACGAGACATGTATTAACTTAAAATTTACCAATTAAATTATGGACTGTAATTGCTAACTCAAAATGTCAAAATATTTTATTTTTTCTTAGTATTTAATATATATATATATATATATATGGAAAATGGTCACCTGCGAACCAGTTCGTACGTACTATGTACGAACTTTTTTTAGAACCCATCATGCGTGATATGGATCCAAAATCTGAACCGTTCATGTGAAGTAGCACCTCGTGAAACCCCCTAGGCCCAAGTTTTACTTTGATCTGAAACTTTAATCGGCCATGAAAAATGAAAACAGTTTCCTCCCTTGATTTGTATTTCTCTTTGCTATGGCCCACCAGAATTTTAGATCGGGGTGAAAATTTGTCACATGGGGTTTTATGGGATTCCGTATCACATGGACCGTTCAGATTAGACACCTATGGCACGTGTGCAAAGGTGCGCACGTGCGTAGGTGCGCAGGAGACCGGGACTCTCTCTCTCTCTCTCTCTCTCTCTCTCTATATATATATATATATATATATATATATATATATTATCATATATATAATATATCTTTTAATTAAAAAATAGAAGTATTGTGTAGCTTATGCTACACGCTACGCTATTTCGCTACACGCTACGGAGGGTTGAACACTACGCAACACGCTACCGCTATTTAAAACACTAGTGTATATAAAGCCTGTCCAACAAAGTCGCCCAACTATGAAAATGAGACACCCCAAAAATAGGCTGATCCAATCATATTGTGCACCACACCACACAAAACAATGGAAGAGTCACCCAAAAACCTCCAAATTCAAGTGGCAGCCTGCATAAGAGTTGGATCAGCCTATTACTGTGGCCTCCAATTTTTATGATAGAGTGACCCTACTGGATGGGTCGGATGCAATACACACACCAGGGTGGGCCCCACATGCAGCTAGTTGCATGATTTTATCATCTACAACTAGGTGCAAGTACAAAGTAGCACAAGATTTGTCTAACAGGATGGAAATTGTAAATGGAAGACTTTTGGCACAGGTGCTCATCTTTCTGAATAAGAAAATATTAATACTTTGAGTTTCATGGACAGACCAACTACCTCTGATATATTTCATACTGATACTTTACATAGAGTTCCATTGCAACAAATGCAAAATCATCCATTTGAAAACAATTGTCAGGGAAGGCCTGCACAATCTGTTCAAAAGAGAAGAAATTAGGCTATGATAGCATCTCTGTAGATCTGAAAATTACAATGTGAAAAATGCTTGGAATGCAGAATAACTTTCCAACAAGGATCTAATATAGCACTTATTGAGAATCCTGTAGATCCTCCTCCTTGATTGTGGATCCTCCTTAATTGCATGAGATGTCATACAATCCTCCTTGATTGCATGAGATGTCATACAAATCTGTTTTGATTATTTCCCTTTAATGTAGATATAGATAGCTGTGTAATCGGATTTGTACAATTGTGAAATACTATAAATAGATATACTCACCCATGTAAAGTGGTGTGGTGATTTGCAAACCCTCACATGGTATCAGAGCCCCTCACGAGTTCAACCTCCCACCGATCTCCATGGCTTCCGATTCCTCCAACTCTTTCCTTTCCTTCAACACCATGATTCATATGATGACCATTAAACTCTCTTCCTCAAACTATCTTCTCTAGCGCAATCAGCTTATTCCACTTCTTGACTGCCAGGGACTTCTTGGCTATGTCGATGGGTCCATCGTTGCTCCACCCACAAACTCTGCCTCTGCTACTGAGTCTTCTACAGAAATCCAGAAATACACAGATTGGAAAATTCAAGATCACCGCATCCTCAGCTTGCTTCTTTCCTCTCTCACCGAAGAAGCTATGGCAGAAGTGCTCGGTCTCACCATTGCCAAAGACGTCTAGCTTGCCTTGGAAAACTCTTTCAGCCATCGTTCCAAAACACGTGAACTCCATCTCAAAGATGCATGAGTTGCAATTGATCAAACGAGGAAACCGCAGCGTCTCCGAATACTCTCGCTCATTCAAGGCGTTATGTGATCAGCTCTCGGCGATGGGTCGTCCGATTGATGATATAAACAAATCTCATTGGTTTCTTCGGGGATTAGGTGCTGATTTCTCCACCTTTTATACTGCCCAGATGTCACTCACACCCCTTCCCCTCTTCACCGATCTGGTTTCTAAGGCTGAAAGCTTTGCCATTTTCCAGAAATCTCTTGAGCAATCTCCTGTTGTCCCTGCTGCGTTTACCGCCACCCATGGTTCCTCTTCTAACTCTCGCGGAGGTGGTCATTTTAACCAGTTTCGTGGTCGTGGAGGACACCAGCGAAACAGTGGACATGGTCGTGGCCGTCGTCATTACAATCCCCGTTGCCAGATCTGCAAAACCGAGGGCCATACTGCTGATCGTTGTCGAAATCGATATGATAGGGCTGATGCTCAACTTGCTGAAGCATTCACTACTGATTGCTCTCTTTCAACTGAAGTTAAGTCTGATTGGTACATGGATACAGGCGCCTCAGCACATATGACCCCTCATTTGAGTAAACTGGACATATTAGAACCATATTTTGGTAAGGATCGTGTACTAGTTGGCAATGGAGCCTCTCTTCCAATTACCCACACTGGTAGTGTCTACCCTTCTCAAAATATTCAACTGTTAAATGTGCTTGTTGTCCCTCGCCTTACCAAAAATCTTTTATCCATTAATAAATTAACTACTGATTTTCCATTCACTGTTATATTTACTAATGATCAGTTTAATGTACAGAACCGAATAACAGGAAAGGCGGTGGCAACCGGTAAACAAGAAGGTGGTCTTTATGTACTAGAACGTGGAAATCAGGCTTTTATTTCTGTTCTTGCTAAAAAATCTCCACGTGCCTCATTTGATTTATGGCATGCTAGACTTGGACATGTCAATCCTTCTGTTATATCTTAATTTATTGAATAAAAAGGGTCATTTATCTCTTACCTCTTTACTTCCCACTCCGCATATGTGCTCTACATGTCAGTTAGCAAAAAGTCATCGATTGTCTTTTTCTTCTAACGATAGTAGATCTAATTATATGCTTGGCCTAATTCATTGTGATATTTGGGGTCCATCCCCTGTTAAATCTAATGCGGGCTTTTGTTATTATGTGTTATTTATAGATGACCACTCATGTTTCACATGGCTTTACCCCATGAAGCTTAAATATGATTTTTTTGATATTTTCCTCCGCTTCCAACGATTTGTGGAAAATCAACTCTCGGCAAAAATAAAAAAATTTCAAAGTGATGGCAGAGCCGAATTCACCAGTATTCGCTTTCAATCTCATCTTCAGGACAATGGCATTCATCATCAAATGTCATGTCCTTATACTCCTTCCCAGAATGGACGTGCAGAATGCAAACACCGTCATGTGACTGAAACCGGTCTTGCTCTTCTCTTTCATTTCCATGTTTCCCCTCGTTTTTGGGTTGATGCTTTCAGCACTGCCACTTACATTATCAACCGGTTGCCTATGCCGATCCTTGGCGGTATTTCACCTTTTGAGGTTCTGTATGGTAAGTCTCCTAATTATGAGCATTTTCATCCCTTCGGCTGTCGGGTATATCCTTGTTTACGTGATTATATATGTTTCTAATAAATTTGATCCGCATAGTTTGCCTTGCATCTTTATTGGTTACAGTTCATCTCATAAGGGCTTCCGTTGCTTGGACACAACTACTTCTCGTATTTACATTACTCGGCATGCTCAATTCGATGAGTCTTTCTTTCCATTTTTAGACTCTTCACGTGCACATCCCCCTTCGGAGTTGATCACCTCTAATTTTTTAGAGCCATGCATTTCCATTAGTACCCCTCTGGCTCCATCCTCTGTGCCCACTATTACACGGCCCCTTGCCGACCCTTGCACAATTTGTGATGATTTTCCTGTTTCTGAGTCCATGCAGGTTTCTAGCCCATCCTCCACTGCTTTGGCTCCTAATGCACGTGAGCCTCGTGATTCCTCAGGCTCTGGCGCTCCCTCCACCGGATCTAGTCCATCCTCCACAGTGTCTAATCAAGCTCCACTTGCTCGTCACTCTATGGTCACTCGAGCTCGAGATGGGATCTTCACGCCCAAGCATCCGGCTTTTTTTTAGCACCGTGCAACCTCCAACCCTTCTACATGCCTTGCTCAATACTTCTGAGCCTAAAGGATTTCTCTCTGCGGCTAAGGATCCTGCATGGCTTGCCGCCATGGATGAAGAAATTGCAACGTTGCTCAAGAATGATACTTGGGTTCTTGTTCCTCGGCCGCACAATACAAATTAATATTGTGGGCTCCAAATGGGTTTTCAGGACCAAATTTCATTCTGATGGCTCCATTGATCGCTTCAAGGCTCGCCTAGTTGCCAAGGGCTACACACTGCTTCCCGGACTTGACTACACCGACACCTTTAGTCCCGTGGTCAAAGCTTCCACCGTCAGGGTTGTTCTCTCTCTAGCCGTGTCTAATCACTGGCCCTTACGTCAACTTGACGTCAAGAATGCCTTTCTTAATGGTGTTCTTTGTGAAGATGTTTATATGGAACAACCTCCCGGCTATGTTGATCCTCGACACCCTCTTCATGTGTGCAAATTAAAAAAAGCTCTCTATGGCTTGAAACAAGCTTCGCGGGCCTGGTTTCATCGTTTCAGTACATTTCTCTCACAACTTGGATTCTCTTGCAGCCGTGCTGATACGTCTATCTTTGTCTTCAGTAGGAAAGTTAATCTCATCTACTTGTTGCTCTATGTTGATGACATCATTGTTACAGGGAATAATCCGGCACTTCTCAATCGATTCATTCAGCAGCTGCACGCAGAATTTGCCCTCACGGATTTAGGCTCCTTGAGCTATTTTCTTGGCCTTGAGGTTTCCTCTCTTCCGGATGGACTCTTTCTCAGTCAAACCAATTACGCTCATGACATTCTTGCTCGTGCTCAATTACTTGACAGTAAGTCTGTTGCTACACCAATGGTTGTGTCTCAGTGCCTCTCCTCTAACAGTGCACCCTTCTCGGATCCCACTCTTTATCGCTCTTTAGTTGGTGCCTTACAGTATTTGACCATCACGCGCCCTGATCTTGCTCAGTCTGTCAACTCTGTTAGTCAATTTCTTCATGCTCCAACTGAAGAACATTTTCAGGCCGTCAAACGTATCCTGCGCTATGTCAAGGGCACTCTTCACTTTGGCTTAAACTTTTCTGCCTCGCCATCTACTGGTCTATTGGCCTATTCTGACGCCGACTGGGCAGGGTGTCCTGACACTCGGGGTTCCACCTCTGGTTATTCCATTTATCTTGGGGACAATCTTGTCTCTTGGAGTACCAAAAAGGAGTACTATACAGTTTCGCGCTCTAGTTGTGAATCCGAGTACCGTACTCTCGCTTTTACCGATGCTGAGGTTCTATGGCTAACTCATCTCCTACGTGATCTCAAGGTCACCCTCACACATCGGCCTTTGTTACTTTGTGACAACAAGAGCGCGATTTTCTTAAGCTCGAATCCTGTTTCTCACAAGTGTGCCAAACACATCGACCTTGACTACCATTTCTTACGAGAACTTGTTGTTGCCGGCACCCTTGGCACTCAATATGTTTCATCAAATTTGCAGGTCGCTGATATATTCACCAAAAGTGTTTCACGGCCGCTATTTACTTTTTTCCGATCCAAGCTTCGTGTCGGCTGTAATCCCACGCTCAGCTTGCGGGAGGGTATTGAGAATCCTGTAGATCCTCCTCCTTGATTGTGGATCCTCCTTGATTGCATGAGATGTCATACAATCCTCCTTGATTGCATGAGATGTCATACAAATCTGTTTTGATTATTTCCCTTTATTGTAGATCATATAGATAGCTGTGTAATCGGATTTGTACAATTGTGAAATATTATAAATAGATATACTCACCCATGTAAAGTGGTGTGGTGATTTGCAAACCCTCTCAGCACTCAATACCATGGAAGAGAGAACTTCATCCCTTGATACATTTCGGTCCTCGTGAGGTTCTAAAGTTGAATTGATATGCTATATTTTACTAATGGATCCGAAAATAAAATTTTAAATTTTAAAAAGTGATAGTAGATCCTAATGGTTGTTTTCTTCTTTAGTTTCTGTGTCCTGTTTGCTTCTTTTTCTCTTAATATAATTTCTAGTTTCAAAAAGAAAATGAAAGAAAGACAAATTTCATGAATCCCAAGAGCAATGCTTCTCTCAGACATTTTACCAAACAGCCTCAATGCATCATCAATGCTACCACAGTTGGCATCATTATTGTAAATATAAGAACCAAAAATCATGCAAATCGAGATGAGGAAAATGCATCTCTTTTTTTTTTTTAATAGAAAAGAAACAGAAAATGGAAAAGGTTGGAAATTTTAACTGCAACTGCATTGGTGATCAGATTGCCAGTGCAAACCCTCAGATTCCCATGGCAGGAGAAGCTGGCATGAGACCTGACAAAAAGAACACTCTTGCTCCTTTCTAAGAAGAGAAAAAAGAGAAATCGGTAGGTCGGATTGAGATGGGAAAAAAAAAGATGAGGAAATCTCTTGAAGAAGAGAAAGAGAGCCCATGAAAACGAGTTGCTTCTTCTTCCTTGTTGGGTCGAGAGCAGAAGCTCCATTGGTGCTGCTGCTGCAGCAGTAGAAGCGTCGAAGGAGCAGAGCAGAAGCCATCTGCTTCTTCTCCACTGATTAATAAAAAATTCAAGAAATCAGATCCGCCACTGGAAGTAAGGAATGCCCGGACGGTTGAGATCGGAGACGGGCATTTGCATTTTGATTTAACAAGGACCTTTTGCCTGCGGCCGGCAAAGGGTTCGACCAACGGCCAGTTTTGCCCTCCTATCTTGTAGTGGGAAGCACTGCCGGCAGCACATAATTAGCACATACTTCCTGATCAACCCATGCAGGTTTCTGCAGACCCGGTAAGCATGAGATCCAATGCCGTAGTTCTTCGGATGAGTGTTCCAGATGTTGGTGGGGCCCATCTTCTCTCGTTACATATAGCCACACTCTTCTAGTGATGTTTGGGACGGTTAGGCTTACCTAGTACAAAGGTGATTTTTACAAGCATGAACAATTCATGACACGTCTCTAACAAATCAATACGAAGGTCATCGATCAAATTGTTAATATTTGTTAGATTAGGGTGAGGTTTTCAGAATTATTTTTTATTTTTTATTTTTATTTTTAAGAAAGGTGGATGTGATGTTTTCATGTTAGCTTATGAATTGTTCATTGGACTCGATGAACAGTCTAAGCCAGTGGATTAAGGGATTGGATGGTATTGGAAGGGGGATTGGCCGGGCGTACCAAACAGATGGGGTGATCTGATCCCAAGATATAGCAACCCCATGGATCTTAAGACAATCCACTGACAACACCATCATTACCTTTAAATCCCATCCAATCCACCCTAATCCGTTCAAATTTGCCTGGAACATGTTTGGTTCGAGGGATTGGAAGGGATGGGAAGGTTTAATCCCGGATTGGCCGGGCATGCCAAACAGACTCGATATAGCAATCCCATGGATCTTAAGACAATCCACTTTCAACACCATCATTACCTTGAAATCCATGCCATCCACCCTAATACCATTCAATCCTTTCCAATCCACCCGGCCAAACGGGGCCTAAGTACCCCAATGTGACTAACTTCTAGTATTAAAGAAGACTGATCAGATAATCAATAATGGCCACTAGTGACATGATTGTGAAAACTTCCAACTCAGGCGCCCTCTGGTGGGCTCCATTCTAGTCAAAGATCTTGTCAGTACATTTGAATTTCATTTCGCAGAACCAATTTCTGTAGTAGTATGAATGGTTCTCCATAGATATTTTCATATTTTCCACATCCCTTGTCCTCCCTCCAGTTCATGTCATTTGGAGGCCCATAACTACAGTCCATCGCTTGCTTGGATGCTTGTGCACTCTGGGCTTTTCTCATGCCTGCACTAAATGACAAGAGATAAAATTGGAGACCACCATGATCTAAATGGCATCCAATCAGTCCATCATGTGCACCCATTTATGTTCTCCTTAGCCCACAAAAAGAAGGCCAACTCAAAACACAGGTGGGCCACACCATGTAAACTCGTGCCTAAAATCTCTAAACTTATATTTTGCCTCCAATGTCAGTTTTTAATGGACTGATCGTTGGGTTGTCCATTCATCAGAATTAGATGCATGTTCTGAATGGATTGAATGGTGTATATGATAACTTGAGAGGATTTAGAGAATTCTTCCATATTTTTTCATATACATGAAAGTAAATCGAAGATTATACAGGGAAGATAATTCAAAGAACATATGATAGGGTTTATAAAAAGAAGAACAATAGCAATATATGGAAGGTAAATCAAAAGATATACCTAGAAGGTGAATCAATTTTCATAACTTTCCTGCCAAAATTGATTTTTGTGATCAACTAGGATCAATTTGAGGATAATAAAAAAAAATGTCTGGCAATGGTGATAGTTTTCATTTAAAAAAAAAATCTATAATTTCATTTTTAGACTTAACCTTAGAAAAAATGAAATGACAATACGAAATAACATAACAGGAAAAACAAGTTAATATATAACATAGAAAGTTTCCCTACATGCAGGTCTATGTGACCTTATCAACAGGTTAGATGAAAAATAAATATTAGTGGCCTGAGGAGGTTTTTAATGGTGGGCGTTCAATGACCACTATTTTTTGTGGTGTGGTCCACCCTCAATGTATGTTTGCTTCGTTTTTGGGCCATGCCATAAAATGATATGAAAAAACAGATGGACAGCGTATATTGCATGTATCAAGGTGGGCCCATGGTCAGGGTCTCACCTATATCATAGGTTATGGGGATTGTGCCCATGAGAAGGACGCGGATTGCCTATGCCAGCCTGTCCATCTATTTTGACAGATGATAAGGCAGGCGTCTTAAAATGAGGCAGATGAAAGTTTCAAGTGGACCACAACACATGAAGCAGTGGGAATTAAACTCATACAGTTGAAAACTTTCTACAGTGCACTGTTGAAAACTTTTTAGGGTGCACTGTGACATTGGTTTTCCATCCTACTCATAAGGTCACATAGACTTTCATGAAGGGAAAACACAAATATGAGCTTGATCTAAAACTTTTGTGCCCTAACAAGTTTTAATGGTAGGCTTTAAATACCTACAGCTTCAAGTCATGTGGTCCTCTTTTAGCCTTTGATCTGGCTCCTTTTTGGGTTCATGCCCAAAACTTATGAACCTGGATACACTACAACAAAAAAAGGGCCTTTAGTCTCAGTTCAAAACTGTAACTAAAAAGGATAAAAATTGAGGCTAAAGCCTTTAGCCCAGTTTTGACTCACTTACCCAAACCGAGGCTACAACCGCCGGGGCTAAAGGCTTTAGCCTCAGCTGTAACAACTTAGGCTAAAAAGGTTTTTATTCTATATTGTTTTCAACCGAAGCTAAATCTAAATTTTGTCCTCAGTTGTCTCCAAACGAAGTTAAATTTATTTTTAACATTGGTTCTCTACAATCGAGGCTAAAGCTTCTATTTATAGGAGTTGCAGCCTCAATTTGGATAAGTATGGCAAAACCAAAGTTAAAGATGGATTTAGCCTCTTTTGGTATCTACTGGGCTCAATTCAGTTTTTAACCTCATTTCTCAATAACCGAGGCTAAATCTAGTTTTTCACCTTAGTTAAATCCATCTTTAGCCTTTGTTTCTATCAACGGAAGCTAATAATATCACAATCAACCAATGATTAAACTTGTGTATGTTTCACCTATTTAACGTTCACCAAGACAACAATCATCACAATACCAACAAAATAATTAATAGTCTATTTAAAGTTTTCAAAACAAGCTATAAATGCACATGAACTGCTGCATAGCGTTCTACACAGCCACAGCCCTCCACAGCCAACAATTTTGTGTTGGCACGAATGTTTTAACAGTGAAAAACATTATCCCCACTGTTGTGGTCCAAATGCTCTTTGGATATGATTCATTTTTTGCATAATGCTCTAAAATAATCTCTAAAAGTAGCTGAATGGTGTAGATATAATAAATACATCACTGCAGAGCCATGTAACTTTGATCTCCTTTGAACCGTTTGTACAACTGGGAGTCCGAGGAGCGTCAGTGCTCGTCTTTGCACCACACGTAACTACAGCAGCTATATAGCTGGTGTGTAGTACACCAGCCAATCTGCTTCCGTCCATGTGGACCTCCTGATGGCTTGATTAGTGTAGCCTTTTTTCCAAGGGAATCTTCGGAGGAGGCGGCATTATGTTTCGCCAAGACATGTCGTTCACCTGACGTGTGCTGCATTTAAAGGTGCAAGCATGGCCATTCTAAAACATTCAAGTAGAGTGTGAAACACCCAAGCTCTGTGTGACCCATCATATTGTACATGTGAAATCCACTTCGTCCATCACGTAAAAACCCTTACATTAATAGAATTTACAGAAGATCAACCCAATGAAAAATTCATATGGGCTGAGTAATGTTATTTTGTGCCTAAAACATTCAAGTTCAAGGGGTGTATTCCACCCAATCATTGGTCCAAGACAAGAACACTTGAGGGACGGTATGGATATATCACGAGGCAACATGATGGGCCCCTGGGGTTTTGTGATTTACGCACTGTAACAGAGGATTCGGGTCCCTAACATCCACCCATCTTCGTACCCCAGCATAGGATTCCTGGTTCTCACTGTCATACAGACACATGTGTAAGAGATCTGGGCCATTCATCAGATATGGCAAAATGCCCAAGAGTAAAATAATGTTGGCCACCTCATCCAGGCTTGTCAAGCTTTCACTTTTTGAAATAAAGGAGGCAGCACCATCGGACGTAAACTAATAATAGTGCAACAAGAGACAGATAAAAAAGATGCGTGGAATCCGCCAAAAGCCCGAGCCCTTTTAGGGTCATGTTCCTATTATAGATAAGGACATGAAGCTATGCTATCTGCTTTCTATATTATCAACATGCTTGTCAAACTTTCACATTTTGAAACAAAGGAGGCAGCACCATCTTCGTGCATGTAGAGCTTTCAATGCCCATCTTACTGACACGAACTGCGCACTCACACTGCCAGTAACCAGACGATGCTCTGCGGGCCCCACAATGATGTATGTGTTTTATCCATGCCGCCCATTCATTTTGGATCATTAATTTAGAGTATTAGCTGGCCTAAAAACGAGAAAGATCCAAATATCAGGTGGACAACACTACAGTAAATAATGGTGATTGAATACCAACCGTTAGAAACTACTTAAAGCCCAGTGTAATGTTTAGTTTCCATCTAACCTCTTGATTAGGTCACACGAAACAAAATATTAGCTTGATCCAAAACTTTGGTGGCCCTCAAGAAGTTTTTAATAGTGGCATTCAATCCCCACCATTTTCTGTGGTGTGGTCCACCTGAGGTTTGGATCTGCCACATTTTGGGCCCCATGCCTTGAAATCAGCTGGAAATATAGATGGACCGGGTGGATAAAACATATACACTATAGTGGGTCCCACAGGGCACCGTACGTAGAGAGTGGCTTCTCCAGGGTCAGTATGCAATCAGCATCCTATCTTCGTCCCACCTTTCACTTCGTCCACCTACCCTTTACCACAGAAAAATGTGCAACCAGAAAAGAAAGTTTAGCTGGCCCAGGTTAACATGAATCACGTGATGGGCTGCAGGCGGATTCCTAAGTTCCTGCTTTAGAAGCTGGCTGGAGCCATGGTGATTTTTTGTGAGAAATTTATTCCACCATCTATTTTTTGCCGTCCATGTTAGGATATGAGCTAAAAAAATGAGCTAAATCCAATCTCGAGTATTCTGAATGATAAGAATCAGTTAAGATTGAACGTACACCTTTAAAACATTCATCGAGCCACCGAAGTTTTCCATCAGGCTAATATTTTTATGTTTTCAGTCCATCCCAATATTTTTGGTTTGGATGGCATATTAACATCAAAGTAGACCTCGACGTGGTTTCAATTGTATGCATTTCCCTTTGGATGGCATATTAACATCAAAGTAGACCTCGACTAGGTTTCAATTGTATGCATTTCCCTACCCACTTTTACCTGGTGTATATAAGGTAGACTCGAGATTTAGATCTGACTCATTTTTAAGCACATGCCATAACATGAGCTTGAAAAACAGATGGATGTTATAATGATTTCTCACAAACATCATGGTGGGCCCCACCTATCTTCTGAGCATAAGAACTTATGCAAGGGGCGTCCGAGGCAATCCACGTCCTATTGGGAGCAGATTAGATACATGCCGGCCTCACCCAAGGGTGTGGCCCTAACCGTGGAGGCCCACCTTAACATACCATATGTATATCCAAGTTGTCCAATTGTTTTTTTAGATTTAGGGCATCCACCCAAAATTGAAGCTGTTCCAAATCTTAAGTTGACTATACTATGGGAAATAGTGGTGAGTGAAAGTCCCACCATTAAAAAATTCCTAGGTCCCACCATAGTGTTTATAATGTTTATTTGGCATCTAACCTATTGATAAGGTCACATAAACACAAATGAAGGAAGAAAAAACTAAAAGAAAAATAACAAACAACAAACAAGATAAAAATGGAGGCACATGGGCTCCTCAACCAAGTTAAAATTGAAAATTGCGACATTTCAGGAATTCTCAAACTTTGTCCCAACAGATGTTCCAACTTGGACATCCTTGAGGATCTAGTTCCTACATATCCCAAGGGAAAGCGTCTAAGGATAGATTGATTTTAGGGGATGGCTTGAATGTGCAGTTTTACAACCCATCCCCCAAAATTAATATATCCTCGGACGCTTTCCTTGTGGCGAGATGTCTTAAATCTGAGTCCTTTCGCAACTGGGATGCGAAAAGGAGCTTCGCGGATTTCGTGTCGCAAGTCCTTTCGCAACTGGGATGCGAAAGGAGTTTCGCGGATTTTGTGACGCAAGTCCTTTCGCAACTGGGATACGAAAGGGAAGTTGCCAAAACTATAAATCGGGATCCCTAGGGCTATTCTAATATTATTCCAAGACTTCCTAAAGGTATTCTAAAGGGTTCTAGGGTTATCAAAGGGTGTAGCAAGGGTGAGATTCGAAGTTGTTCGAATCGGGTAAGTCATTTCTCTTTGTAATTGATGCTTTCATAGTGGTGATCTGTCGCTTTGTACCGTGGTTTTTTCCCGCAAGGGTTTTCCATGTTAAAAAAAAAAAAAAATCCGCGAAACTCCTTTCGCATCCCAGTTGCGAAAGGACTTGCGACATGAAATCCGCGAAACTCCTTTCCGCATCCCAGTTGCGAAAGGACTCAGATTTAAGACATCTCGCAATAATCTCCACCATGTCTTCAATCTTCAACCGTATAGCTTCTTGACCCCTTCTTTTACTTCTACATCACATCATAGCTCAAGATCACATTGGCCAACCAGCCCCAATCACGGATCTGATAGATACCTGCTATACCGTCGGCTCGAATATCTCTGAGAAGCCGATCCCTTCTCTCTGAGAATAACCCCTCGCTACCAACCTTGCCCTGTATCTATACTGTATCCTCTTGAAGGTCCACCTGCATCCAACCGCTCACCGGCCCACTGGAAGCTTCACCTGCTCCCATATGTCGGTCTGGTACAACGAATCCATCACATCGCCCATAGTCACCTTCCACTTCTCAGCACCAGGCTCACCTAGAGCCATCAGAATAGAAGATGAATCCTCTGTGATATTAAAGTCGTCCATGTACCACGTACGCCGATATCCTGCGATCATGCCGTATGATTCTTCACATAGGTGGCTGTTCCACCTGCTCTGTATCCCTGTCTGCACGTCTCAGCCTTCCTGCCCTGCCCTCTCATGTGGCCATACCCATCATACCACACACGTGCAGAGGTGGAATCCGCTACATCCACTGTAGCTCCACCTTTTGAAGTACTCCCGATCAACCTGTAAACATGATCGAGTCGTTGCGCTTTCATGATTACCTGTGCCCCCTTAGATACTTTAAGAGCACCATCAATACATGTGTACTTGCATCCTTTTGCCTCAAGTACACCAAGAGAAATCAGAATCTGCTTCAAATCAGGAACGTGCCTCACATCTGTCAAGGTACGCTTCATCCCATCAAACATCCTGATGTGCACCGTACCAAAAATCCCCAACAAGTGGTATCAAAGCTTGAGTTCGGTTAGGGCACAGATCTGAATCTGAGGGATTAGTAATAATGGCGAGCACCAGGTATGAGATTGAGAAGTACTCAGGGAAAAATAATTTTGAGTTATGGAAGATCAAGATGATGAGTTCCTTAATCAAACAAGGCGAAGATGGTGCTCTTGAGGAGCGGAAGTCCACTATGACTGATGGTGATTGGAATACTCTTGATAAGAAGGCTTTATCATCGATCTGTTTATGTCGCACGGATGAGGTTCTCCACAATGTCATGAGGGAGAAAACTGTGGTTAAGTTATGGGCGAAGTTAGAGGATGTCTATGCGAAGAAATTGTTTGAAAATCGCCTACACTTGAAGCGGCAGTGGTATAACTTCAAGATGGCAGAGGGTGGAGATCTGGAGGCTCACATCAGCAACTTTAATAAATTGGTTTGCAAATTGTTGGATATGGAGGAAGTGATGAAAGATGAAGAACAAGCATGTATGTTGCTGAATTGTCTCCCGGCGTCCTATGAGTCATTCAAGGACACTATGTGCAGCATGAATAAAACCCTGAGTGTTGACACTGTTATCTCAGCCCTTCAAGGGAAGGCTATGAGACAGCTAGACAGCAACATGGGGACATCTTCTGATGCACTGTTTACAGTGGGTAGGAATTCTGAACAAGGTACAGGTTCATCAGGTTTTAGATCCAAATCCAAGGGCAAGGGCAAAGGAAAGGTAAAGTGCTGGAATTGTGGGAAGGAAGGACATGTGAAGAGGGATTGTGAATATCCTAAATCTAAGAGGGAAGATTCTGAAGCTTCATGCAGAGAGGCTAACACTGCCACGTCAGATGAATCGAGTGGATGTGATGGTGATGTTTTGTTTGTGTCTTCGCTCAGACGGTCATATGATGATCGTAAGGACAAGTAGATGCTAGACACAGGGGCATCTTTTCACATGACTCCTCATCGGAGTTGGATCACCAGCTACAGGGAGTGCGATGGTGGACAGGTGTTTATGGGCAATGGCTTTGCCTGGAATGTAGTGGCTGTTGGTACGGTGCACATCAGGATGTTTGATGGGATGGAGCGTACCTTGACAGATGTGAGGCACGTTCCTGATTTGAAGCAGAATCTGATTTCTCTTGGTGTACTTGAGGCAAAAGGATGCAAGTATACATATATTGATGGTGCTCTTAAAGTATCTAAGGGGGCACGGGTAATCATGAAAGCGCAATGACTCGATCATGTTTACAGGTTGATCGGGAGCACTTCAAAAGGTGGAGCTACAGTGGATGTAGCGGATTCCACCTCTGCACGTGTGTGGCATGATGGGCATGACCACATGAGCGGGCAGGGCAGGAAGACTGAGACGTGCGGACAGGGATACAGAGCAGGTGGAGCAACCACCTGTGTGAAGAATCATACGGCATGATCGCAGGATATCGGCGTGGTATATGGACGACTCTAATATCAAAGAGAATTCATCTTCTATTCTGATGGCTCTAGGTGAGCCTGGTGCTGAGAAGTAGAAGGTAAATATGGGTGATGTGATGGATTCGTTGTACTAGACCGATATATGGGAGCAGGTGGAGCTTCCAGTGGGCCGGTGAGCGGTTGGATGCAGGTGGACCTTCAGGAGGATACAGTATAGATACAAGACGAGGTTGGTAGCGAGGGGTTATTCTCAGAGAGAAGGGATCGGCTTCTCAGAGATATTCACGCCGACGGTATAACAGGTATCTATCAGATCCGTGATTGGCGCTGGTTGGCCAATGTGATCTTGAGCTATGATGTGATGCAGAAGTAAGAGAAGAGGTTAAGAAGCTACACGCTTGAAGATTGAAGACATGGTGGAGATTGTTGCGAGATGTCTTAAATCTGAGTCCTTTCACAACTGGGATGCGAAAAGGAGTTTCGCGGATTTCGTGTCGCAAGTCCTTTCGCAACTGGGATGCGAAAGGAGTTTCGCGGATTTTGTGACGCAAGTCCTTTCGCAACTGGGATACGAAAGGGAAGTTGCCAAAACTATAAATTGGGGTCCCTGGGGCTATTCTAATAGTATTCCAAGACTTCCTAAAGGTATTCTAAAGGGTTTTAGGGTTATCAAAGGGTGTAGCAAGGGTGAGATTCGAGGTTGTTCGAATCGGGTAAGTCATTTCTCTTTGTAATTGATGCTTTCATAGTGGTGATCTGTCACTTTGTGCCGTGGTTTTTTCCCGCAAGGGTTTTCCACGTTAAAAATAAAAAAAATCCACGAAACTCCTTTTGCATCCCAGTTGCGAAAGGACTTGCGACATGAAATCCGCGAAACTCCTTTCCGCATCCCAGTTGCGAAAGGACTCAGATTTAAGACATCTCGCAATAATCTCCACCATGTCTTCAATCTTCAACCGTATAGCTTCTTGACCCCTTCTTTTACTTCTACATCACATCATAGCTCAAGATCACATTGGCCAACCAGCCCCAATCACGGATCTGATAGATACTTGCTATACCGTCGGCTCGAATATCTCTGAGAAGCCGATCCCTTCTCTCTGAGAATAACCCCTCATTACCAACCTCGCCCTGTATCTATACTGTATCCTCTTGAAGGTCCACCTGCATCCAACCGCTCACCGGCCCACTGGAAGCTTCACCTGCTCCCATATGTCGGTCTGGTACAACGAATCCATCACATCGCCCATAGTCACCTTCCACTTCTCAGCACCAGGCTCACCTAGAGCCATCAGAATAGAAGATGAATCCTCTGTGATATTAAAGTCGTCCATGTACCACGCCGATATCCTGCGATCATGCCGTATGATTCTTCACACAGGTGGCTGTTCCACCTGCTCTGTATCCCTGTCTGCACGTCTCAGCCTTCCTGCCCTGCCCTCTCATGTGGCCATACCCATCATACCACACACGTGCAGAGGTGGAATCCGCTACATCCACTGTAGCTCCACCTTTTGAAGTGCTCCCGATCAACCTGTAAACATGATCGAGTCGTTGCGCTTTCATGATTACCTGTGCCCCCTTAGATACTTTAAGAGCATCATCAATACATGTGTACTTGCATCCTTTTGCCTCAAGTACACCAAGAGAAATCAGGTTCTGCTTCAAATCAGGAACGTGCCTCACATCTGTCAAGGTACGCTTCATCCCATCAAACATTCTGATGTGCACCGTACCAAAAATCCCCAACAAGTGGTATCAAAGCTTGAGTTCGGTTAGGGCACAGATCTGAATCTGAGGGATTAGTAATAATGGCGAGCACCAGGTATGAGATTGAGAAGTACTCAGGGAAAAATAATTTTGAGTTATGGAAGATCAAGATGATGAGTTCCTTAATCAAACAAGGCGAAGATGGTGCTCTTGAGGAGCAGAAGTCCACTATGACTGATGGTGATTGGAATACTCTTGATAAGAAGGCTTTATCATCGATCCGTTTATGTCTCACGGATGAGGTTCTCTACAACGTCATGAGGGAGAAAACTACGGCTAAGTTATGGGCGAAGTTAGAGGATGTCTATGCGAAGAAATCCTCTGAAAATCGCCTACACTTGAAGCGGCAGTGGTATAACTTCAAGATGGCAGAGGGTGGAGATCTGGAGGCTCACATCAGCAGCTTTAATAAATTGGTTTGCAAATTGCTGGATATGGAGGAAGTGATGAAAGATGAAGAACAAGCATGTATGTTGCTGAATTCTCTCCCGGCATCCTATGAGTCATTCAAGGACACTATGTGCAGCATGAATAAAACCCTGAGTGTTGACACTGTTATCTCAGCCCTTCAAGGGAAGGCTATGAGACAGCTAGACAGCAACATGGGGACATCTTCTGATGCACTGTTACAGTGGGTAGGAATTCTGAACAAGGTACAGGTTCATCAGGTTTTAGATCCAAATCCAAGGGCAAGGGCAAGGGCAAAGGAAAGGTAAAGTGCTGGAATTGTGGGAAGGAAGGACATGTGAAGAGGGATTGTGAAAATCCTAAATATAAGAGCGAAGATTCTGAAGCTTCATGCAGAGAGGCTAACACTGCCACGTCAGATGAATCGAGTGGATGTGATGGTGATGTTTTGTCTGTGTCTTCGCTCAGACGGTCATACGATGATCGTAAGGACGAGTGGATGCTAGACACAGGGGCATCTTTTCACATGACTTCTCATCGGAGTTGGTTCACCAGCTACAGGGAGTGCGATGGTGAACAGGTGTTTATGGGCAATGGCTTTGCCTGTAATGTAGTGGTTGTTGGTACGGTGCACATCAGGATGTTTGATGGGATGGAGCGTACCTTGACAGATGTGAGGCACGTTCCTGATTTGAAGCAGAATCTAATTTCTCTTGGTGTACTTGAGGCAAAAGGATGCAAGTACACATGTATTGATGGTGCTCTTAAAGTATCTAAGGGGGCACGGGTAATCATGAAAGCGCAATGACTCGATCATGTTTACAGGTTGATCGGGAGCACTTCAAAAGGTGGAGCTACAGTGGATGTAGCGGATTCCACCTCTGCACGTGTGTGGCATGATGGGCATGGCCACATGAGCGGACAGGGCAGGAAGGCTGAGACGTGCGGACAGGGATACAGAGCAGGTGTAGCAACCACCTGTGTGAAGAATCATACGACATGATCGCAGGATATCGGCGTGGTACATGGACGACTCTAATATCAAAGAGGATTCATCTTCTATCACTACAAGAAAAACGGGCAAAGGCTACGGATTAGATCCGTAGCAAAAGCCCTTTTGCTACGGATCTGGTCCGTGGCACGTCCGTCGCAATTGGTGGGGTAGCTAAAGGTCTAGCTACGGACAATATCCGTAGCAATAGATACAATTAGCTACGGATTGTGTCTGTAGCAATAGATACATTTAGCTACGGATATAATCCGTAGCAATAGATACAATTAGCTACCGATTTTATCCGTAGCAATATACACAATTCGCTACGGATATTCTCCGTAGCTATTGACAGAAATAGCTACGGATTCTATCCGTAGCCATATACAGAAATAGCTACGGATATAATCCGTAGCAACAGATACCAATACTTACGATATTTGCAGCACTACATACCAATAACTATGGATATAGTCCGTAGCTATAGATACCAATAGCTACGGATTATATCCGTAGCTATAGATAGTAATTGCTACCGCGCTACGGATTATATTTCGTAGCTATTTTCCCTGTTTTCATTGCAAGAACCTGCTATGATTGATAACTCATCTAAGCTTAATGCAATCAAAGAAAAAAAATGATGCATTTGTTACAATAGCAATCAAATCTATAATGCATCCTACATTCACACTTATAAATAAATAATACTTCACTTTACTCAACCTATCATAAGAATTACAATTAAGGCGTGCCCTCATGCATTAAATAATGCTCACGCTTTTACAGAATTTTCTTTCTTCAGACGGTCAAGTTCAGCAAACATAGAAGATACAGCTTCTTCTTTCCTTGAAACTGCATAAGTAACTTCTGTAGACTTCGACACAATATCACTTTCAAGTTTCAAAACCCTTCCCTTGAGAAAATGAATTTCATCATCCACTAACTTCTTTAGCTTGTCAGCCTGTATAAAACAACAATTGTAGACACAATCAAACAAGCATGCCTTCGCACACATCTCAAAAAGAAGAAAGACCAAAAAAAAAAAAAAAAGCTGGAAAAAAACAATTATATATAAAGAAATCAAAAATGTACCTACAAATCTTCTAAACTATAGCAAAATCCATAGGTTAGGTTATCGGTTATAAGTTTAGGTTATAAGTTATAGGTTAAGGTTTAGTTTATAGGTTTAGGAAATCGGGTTCGGTTTCAGGATCGGGTTTAGGTTTGGGTTTTCAAGTTTAGGTTTAGGTTTAGGTTAGAGAGTTGAGATTAGGATTAGGTGTAGGTTTAGGTTTAGGAATTTGAGAATACATTTAGGTTAAGGTTTAGGGAATTGAGAATAGGTTAAGGTATAGGTTTAGGAAATCGGGTTCGTGTTCAAGATCGGGTTTAGGTTTGGGTTTTCAAGTTTAGGTTTAGGTTTAGGTTTAGGTTAGAGAGTTGAGATTAGGATTAGGTGTAGGTTTAGATTTAGGGATTTGAGAATACATTTAGGTTAAGGTTTAGGGAATTGAGAATAGGTTAAGGTTTAGGTTTAGGAAATCGGATTCGGGTTCGGGATCGGGTTTAGGTTTGGGTTTTCAAGTTTAGGTTTAGGTTTAGGTTAGGGAGTTGAGTTTAGGATTAGGTGTAGGTTTAGGTTTAGGGATTTGAGAATACATTTAGGTTAAGGTTTAGGTTAAAGGTTTTGGTTTAGGTTAAGGTTATATGTTTTGGTCTAGGTTTAGGTTTAAGTTTTAGGTTTAGGTTATAGATTTAGGGAATTGAGAATAGTTTAAGGTTTAGGTTTAGGAAATCGGGTTCGGGTTCGGGATCAGCTTTAGGTTTGGGTTTTCAAGTTTAGGATCCGGTTTAGGTTAGGGAGTTGAGATTAGGATTAGGTGTAGGTTTAGGTTTAGTGATTTGAGAATACATTTAGGTTAAGGTTTAGGTTATAGGTTTTGGTTTAAGTTAAGGTTATAGGTTTTGGTTTAGGTTTAGGTTATAGATTTAGGGAATTGAGAATAGTTTAAGGTTTAGGTTTAGGAAATCGGGTTCGGGTTCGGGTTCGGGATCGGCTTTAGGTTTGGGTTTTCAAGTTTAGGATCCGGTTTAGGTTAGGGAGTTGAGATTAGGATTAGGTGTAGGTTTAGGTTTAGGGATTTGAGAATACATTTAGGTTAAGGTTTAGGTTATAGGTTTTAGTTTAAGTTAAGGTTATAGGTTTTGGTTTAGGTTTAGGTTATAGATTTAGGGAATTGAGAATAGTTTAAGGTTTAGGTTTAGGAAATCGGGTTCGGGTTCGGGATCGGCTTTAGGTTTGGGTTTTCAAGTTTAGGATCCGGTTTAGGTTAGGGAGTTGAGATTAGGATTAGGTGTAGGTTTAGGTTTAGGGATTTGAGAATACATTTAGATTAGGTTTTGGTTTAAGTTAAGGTTATAGGTTTTGGTTTAGGTTTAGGTTATAGATTTAGGGAATTGAGAATAGTTTAAGGTTTAGGTTTAGGAAATCGGGTTCGGGTTCGGGATCGGCTTTAGGTTTGGGTTTTCAAGTTTAGGATCCGGTTTAGGTTAGGGAGTTGAGATTAGGATTAGGTGTAGGTTTAGGTTTAGGGATTTGAGAATACATTTAGGTTAAGGTTTAGGTTATAGGTTTTAGTTTAAGTTAAGGTTATAGGTTTTGGTTTAGGTTTGGGTTATAGATTTAGGGAATTGAGAATAGTTTAAGGTTTAGGTTTAGGAAATCGGGTTCAGGTTCGGGATCGGCTTTAGGTTTGGGTTTTCAAGTTTAGGATCCGGTTTAGGTTAGGGAGTTGAGATTAGGATTAGATGTAGGTTTAGGTTTAGGGATTTGAGAATACATTTAGGTTAAAGTTTAGGTTATAGGTTTTGGTTTAAGTTAAGGTTATAGGTTTTGGTTTAAGTTTAGGTTATAGATTTAGGGAATTGAGAATAGTTTAAGGTTTAAGTTTAGGAAATCGGGTTCGGGTTCGAGATCGGCTTTAGGTTTGGGTTTTCAAGTTTAGGTTTAGGTTAAGGGTGAGGTCCCTGCAAATACAGATATAAAAATGGCCTGTCCAAATGGCCAGGCCCTTCCAATACTGTCCATAGGAAATGGACAGCTTCATCATGGTCATAACAGCGGTTCCCACCTTCCAGGGACCCCCGCTCATCCGGATAGCTCCGACGCACATCCGGGTCTGCTCCATTAATTTCGAACAAATACATAAACACGGCCTGTCCAAATGGCCAGGCCCCTCCAATGCTGTCCATAGGAAATGGACAGCTTCATCATGGTCATAACAGCGGTTCCCACCTTCCAGGGACCCCCACTCCACATCCGGATAGCTCCGACGCACATCCGGATCTACTTCATCAATTTCATGATAATATATAAACATGGGCCTGTCCAAATGGCCAGGCCACTTTTTCAATGAATCATATAGTATGAAGGAAAGAAGACTCACCAATTTAACTAGCAAGGAGAGAAGTGTGAGTGCTTGGAATGTCGCCCTTTCTTTGAATAATGGATGCATATTCCACATTGCAATCTGAGAATGAGTAATTTTTTAGCTTTGACCTTTGGACGCTCTTCTTCCTCCTCTTCCTCATTGAATGAGTATGCAACATCCTTAACTAACTTGGAGCCGATTGAATTCACAACTTCTGCAGCTTTTTCATTGACAATAACGGTGTCTGCAAGCAACAGCGAGAACATCTTAGTCTTTGGATTGTTGGTTTCTGATTGCAAGTTCTGGAACCCAAGAGATACATTAAAAACCATTAATAGTTTCGAATACTAATTTTATGCATGGTTAAGTAGATTAAATCAGGGACTGCAAATTTAACAAAGTATAGTTATAAAGAACAACAAAATGACTAGACATAAAGACAATTAAAAATGGTGAAAACTACAATTTAGTACATCCATGTCACTACGAAACCTGCTTTGCTTAAGACTCATCGTACAGGTCCTCTGTGGACATTGGTGCATTATAAAATTCTTGGGCCAAAAGTTTGTACACTACTGTTCAAGTTTTCAGTTTGTAAAAGTGGGGCCCATGGTTTAATAATCGAAGCCATTGACATGTCGGATCTCACACTGGAGTCTGGACAGCCCAAGAACTACACACCAATAAGAACTGCTGCATGTGCAACCAAAGCCCGTAGAAATCAATCCCTATTCATTCATCTGATCACAAGATATGAATGTGACTGTCTCGGACAACCTAATTATTAAATACCAACTCAAGATCAACCATCATAATTCAAATTTCAAGAGCATAAGAATTCAAATTTTTTACTTGCGATGAAGCAAAGCAGGTTCTAGTAAAACTGGTGAAACACAGCCAATTGTTGCGCAGTCACTTTGTTCAAGAAAAAAGTCCTAAACATGAGTTTAAGTGACAATAAAGAATCATGCACCAGTTGTAAATTCAGACTACCACTATGAGAACTACGGATTTGCTTTTCAACACTAAACAACTCCAAAACTTCTGCCTTTACTGCTAGAGACTGTGGATAAAATATATAAACACAATCCCCATCAAAATCCGCACCTAGGGGAGCACAAATAAGAGGAGTGATCTTAATAGTATGGGGGAAATGCAATAACAAAAAGGTTAGTAAGAGGAACCTGGATATCAAGAAGAATCATCCTTTCAGCAGAAATCCCAAGTTCAATTCACGATACTAAACTATTACACTAAACTTGTACTTCTTTGTAAATTTTGACGGTTTAACTTGTACTTCTTGTATGCCATGCATGCAAATAATTTCTAAGTTCTTAATCTCGTGTATCATCCACCCCACTCTTCACCAGAGGAGTATCAGGTCTTATTTTTCTTAAATTTCCAAAATTTCTCTAATTATCTATAAATACAGATAAATAAGTAATTATGTTTTACACATGTAATTGCAGCCCAGCCGCCTCCACGGGTCATGACAGCCTATAATGTTAAAATTAAGGAAAGGAAATACGAATTCAGTAAAATTTGTGGCACTCACTCTTATGTATGGGTTTGATCCATGCAACCCATCTTTTACTCACTCATTTTAGGGAATGAGCTAAAACATTAGGTAATTTTAAAGTACGAGTGGATTGCACCACAAGGAGGGGGAAATTAATCGCTTATTGTCGAAAACTTCTTGAGGTTCATAAAAGTTTTGGATGAAACTGGTTGTGTTTTCCTTTCATTCATGTCTGAGTAGCCTTATAAATAGGTGATAAATGCACATCTCTATGAGCCCTAGACTCATGCCAGCTTTTAACGGAGGATGTCATTATCTCTTGTTTTGTGTGGTGTGGTCCACTTGAGCTTATGATATACCTTATTTTTTGTTCACACCAAAAAATAAGTTGGTAAAATAGATGAACATGGACTAGATGCATACATTATGGTGGACCACATATATTAAATCCGAAGCAATCCTTGTCCAATTACATGCATGTGATTATAACCTTTAAGGGGTAATTACAAGGGCTATTTCTCTCTTTCATATGTCAATAAGAGTTAATTATTACTAAAGGGAAAAAACAAGCAAACCCTCAGTATTTCTCAAATTTTAAAGTGGAAAGTGATGTTTGCACCCTCTTATTAGCTTGCACCCATTTCCCATGTTTGCAAATAAAATGGATTGATGTATATCAATCCTCTTTCATTTTGTAAGAATTTACCACAAAATTCCTCATTTTTCATATTTTCACAAACAGAATGGCTCAAATAGCTGAAATGAAATACCACAATGCCCTGTTTTTACCTTTTTTCTTTAAAAAAAAAAAAAAAAAAAAAAAAAAAAAAAAAAAAAATCTAAAAAGAAGTTTAAAATTGTCATTGCTAGGCGTTCAATCCACATAGTTTCATGTTCAATCCAATAAAGTTCACAACCACTTTCCGAGTAAGATAAACAGATTAATGCATTAACATTAAAGTGATCAAATATACACTATACAGAGAGAATACCTATTTGAAAAGGAGATGAAGCCTTCTCATTTACCATACCATCATTTGAGCTTCATAACATAGCTTCTCCAATGAATATAACTCAATTTCCTTTTCAAGGTGAGTTATGTCCAGCTCTAATTATGGATAAGACTCCTTGCCCCTGCATGGCTTTAAGGGTTGATAATGTTTCCTTGCACCTAGATAAGTCCTAGAATTGATTTCACACAGTAAATAAACACTACCAAAAGAAACTCCACAATGGCGAGATTCACTTGATTAAACCAACTGTTCGCATCTCAGTTCACTTGTAAATCCAATCATGCTGAAACATGTCTTAACTTTTTCTTTTTCATTTCATTGAAAGAGAGAGAGAGAGAGAGAGAGAGAGAGAGAGAGAGAGAGAGAGAGAGAGAATGAATCCAGGTGATGTCAGAATGTTTGCTCACCCTTTTGGATCAATGTCAATTATGTTCATCTTCTGCAACTGTTGAAGGATGTGACGAGCAATGGATCCGCTGCTCTTGCAGAAATGTGGTGGACGAGCCCCATTTCTCTTACGCCCACCATAAATCTTCTGGAAACCACCAACTCCAATACCCTGCCTCAGATAGATCTTCCTTGCGATGGAAGCTGCAATGCTGAACACATAAGCAGGATATTATATGAGAACCACATGGCAATGCCAGTATTTGACAATATTTTCTTACAGGTCAAACCTGACAAAATAATAACAGAAAAATGTACAGGTACCACAGTTCCAGGTTGGATCAATTGGGTTTGGGTTGCCGAACCCAAGTTGCAGCCCCCTATCATACGGCCCCTATATCATTGGGGATGCCCCGAAACCTCCCCAACTCAGAGATACTGCCCCTTTGATCGATGGCCTATAAGTAGACTAAAGAAAGATATAGGAACTCTCAGTGTACAGTATAATAGGCAAAAGACATGACAGTTAGGGCAATGGTAGGGCCCATATCAACAGTCTGTATCGCTGAAACATCAACTCCACACGTATAGATCAGTGCAACTGAGTAAACTATACACTTGATCAGATCTCAATCTCCTTCAATTTCTTTGTTAGCAGGAAAGGAAGAGATTACCGATTCAAGTAACTGCCCAACGCTAATTATTTGTGACAAAGTTGGGGAAGCTGGAATTCTGGGAACAAACCGAGGTAAGTCGGCAGCTGACGATTCACTGACTAAATCATCCTCCAATGATGAGCTTGGTGGAAAATCCTGCACACTGAAACATCCATCAACGGCCCCAAAGCCCCTTATGGCCCTGGATTTAAGACTCAGCGACACAGGTAACTCGTTTGGTCTCGAATCCAGTTGTGACTCACCCAAGTCAAGGGTAAATTGGCCCGACTTGGCTGAGTTGTGTGGTTCCTGGTGTCGAACCGGATTGGATATAACCAAGTACAAGTCAACTTGTATGAGTCGTCAATCCATGCTTGTGGGCATATCACATATTGAGCTTCTGCTTCCATGGAGTACTGCATACCTCGTCAAAGGAAAGTGATTTTGTGGAGAGGCCAATCGCCTGAATGTGGTCCAAGTCATGTATCTTTTGTGGGCCGAACAGGAATGCATCATCGGGTGTAAATGCTTCTGACAGTTGTTTCACCAAGTCATCAGTGTCCATCTGAAGAACGCAAACATACCGGTTGGAATTGAAGATGCTGTATCATATGAAAATGCAAATTTTGGAAAAGGTCTTGTGATGAGATGACAAACCTCGGTGATAGTATAGAGGCCTTGCACTATGATGTCTAGTAAAGCCTTGTCAGTTTCACCCATTGTCTTCCTCAGCTCAGAGAGTGAGAACATTGCGGCCTGTTGATCAGCGGTAGAGCCATATTCTCTCACATCTGCTTGAGGCTTTACATACACTTGCAAGTCATCACCAATACTCAGATATGGGTCAACCTGACAAAGGAAAATTTTTTTTCTTTATCAAGTAAAAGTTAAATATATTCATGAATGGAATGAACATGCAAGCCCGCAGCACGAGAACAGGCGAAACTGAAACTACATGAGGAAAATATGCAAATAAAACTAGACAATTGACTGTAGAACATTAGAAGATTATTTCTCCTATTTTATAGAAGATTAATCGCCAGTGTCCTTCGGACAGAGTGATTTGGTCGAGCCTCGGCAAGACTCATTGAGTCGGCTTGTAAGCTCGGTTGACTCGAAGCAAACCATCCAAGTTACTTGCCTGGTCAACCGGCTTTCTTGTAAAAAATAATAATAATAATAATAATGTAAAGTTTGGAACTTGAATGCACAGCCTGTTTCCAATGTGCAAACTCACAGAGACCTACAACCACCTCACTGACCACTTCTGTTGTGGAAAAACTTGGGGATTTTTATTTATTTATTTTACTAATGTCCAACATGTTAAATATTTACTGCCAGAAAAATAATTTATATTTAATTATTAATATATTGAGTTGAGTCAAGTAAAGAATCAGTCAAACCTTCGAGTTGACCCAACCGAATAGACATCAAGTTGAGTTTTCGGGTCTTTGAACTATGCTCGGAACTAGGCATGGTAAATCAGCTTCTACCAAATAAAAAATCACAACATCTGCAGTTGGTTCCAGTTCTTTTAGTTTAGGGGACAAGCTTTGCTTAACTTCTTCCTCTTCTATAAAGAATAGAGAATGGATAGTCCTTCAGTTTGCTTATGCATGCAGAACTGTTTCCAGCAGACATAGGCCTACTATCACCTTGCTGACTGCTTCTGTTTGTGGCAAAACTTGGGTTTTCTTATTCATTTTACTAATGTCCATTGAGTCAATTTTTTGGGTTTTTGAACTATGCTCAGAAAAGGCAATAATTACTCAGCTTCCACCAAATAAAAAATGACAACATTTGCAGTTGGTTTCAGTTGTTTTAGCTGAGGGGACAAGATTTGCTAAAGCATCTTCCTCTTCTGTAAAGAACAGATAAATGGGTACCCAGTTCGGCTTTCTTATCCATGCACTTTATGCTTTCAATGTGAGGGACTACTGGAGTGTGTGTACATGGACTCGCAAGTACCAGGAGGGCTTGGACGTGAGAGCGTGTTGCGTAACGTTCAGCCCTCTGTAGCGTCTAGCGTAAGCATGTTCAAACAAGTTATTAAAAATACAAAAAATATGATAAATAGCAAGAAAAAAAAAACAAATATATATATATATATATATATATTATATATATATATATATATATATATATATATATATATATATATGCGTAAAAGATCATTCATTTTTTCAAGTATAAGCATGTTCAAACAAGTTACTAATCATCATTTATCAAAAGCCAATTTACATACACAAATCAAATCAAATCATTATCACATCAACAACTTTTTAAGAAAACTATAGTTAATAATGTCTAATTGAAACCACAAGTCACAAGTACGAAAAGCAATTAAAATCCCACAGGTTGAGAGTATTAAGTACAAAATACAAAATATAATTACCTTTAAAATATATATAAAATATAATTACCATTTATTAAAAAAAGGCATAGCGTGCGCTACGACGCTGCATACGCTACGCTACAACACCCTAGCGTAACAGGGAATTAATCCACGGTATTCAACTTTATGAGGCCCACAACATTAATATATTCTCAATTCTCATACCATTAGGATCCATGGATGCATTTCTGAGAGACAAAGGAAGCTGAAAGAAGCGGATAACGATGTTATGATTTGAATTCTGCAAGACAACAAGTTCAAGAAGGTGAGAAATTGCATGCAGATGTATTCTAGAATTTTCAAACCCTAGATGAGTAATTAAAGAATCAAACGTATGATACTCTTTTTGAATGGCAAATCGAACATCGATATAATCATCCACAAACATCCACTCCCACAACTTCAGTACCAGTGTAACAAAATACAAGTCAAAATTGGAGAATTTTGTTGATATATTTAACAGGGCACCACTTTTCTAAAATCATTTCCATGTCATATGCATGTCAGATGTGTTCATCGACATAGCTCTCATGCCAAAATAGCATTTCAGCCTTTCTTTTTCCACTTCTTTTCAATATTATGTAGATATTATTTATGGTTTTATTGTACCTGGTTTTTTGGCTACCCTTCTCTATATTTATCTCACATTACATATTCACAATCAGATAATAAAATATCTTGGAGATTGACATATATGGATGAGATTCCCAAGATGGAAAATAAGCGCAAACAAATCAATGTCCAAGGATGGTATCATTACATGATTGCACCCTATCTGAGAAAATCAATTATCTCCCTTCATCTTTCGTGTCGTCACATAATGCATGGGCATTCAGCATACTGGATTTCTGAACAATGGTGTCTGACATCTAACGTCCAACAACTACACCAGCAATGACTCTCCATGTAAGTTACATATGTTGATCCATACATGTATGTGTGGATACATAATATACTACAACAAAAGAAAAATACATAAACCAACATGTTTAGCTAATCAAGCTTTGTATTGCATCATAGGGACGATCCATATAGGCAGGCAACAATTGGAATAGAAGAAAGAGTTTCGACCCACAATTACAAGAAATGCAAATATAAGTACCCATATAGAGACAAAACAGGTACCTGGGCATCATAACAATTAATCAATCATGAATACATGGAAGGAACATTTGATTGAAGGAAAAAAAAAAAAAAAAAAAGCACATTTTGTTGCCAGAAACATATGCCAGTCTACACCATATAAATCTTCTACTGTGCCCCCTTTTATCCAAACCAGTTGAAAACAAGAGGAGATAGCAGTAAAGGTACATAGATACCAAACAGCGCTGTGAAAAAATATCTAACAAAACCCAAATGGCAATTTGGAAATCTCAGACTTCAGTACAGTTTATATTCATCAGGTATAGTCTGAGCTCCGCCATTTACACTGCCACAGACAATGCGTCATAGAAGGATCATCTCAAAGAATTAGGCACTTCTCTCCAAGGTATTTACATTGCCATTTACTTCTCTGCCTAGGCATTTCAAATACACATGGTTCAATGAAGACTTAGGGTGTTTCATATAGGTACTAGCAGAGAACTGTGCAGTGCGCTGGTGCACAACACATACAACCTCAGAAAGTTTGTAAGATCTGAACAATTCAACTTGTGGAGCCTGCTATTAACATGAACTGGCACAAAAATCGAGAAAGGCTGGACGTGATATAGGCATTGATCTCACACGTGTTCACATTTGTATTGTTAGAGTACCATTATTTCATAGTCCACTGAATTACCATAGAAGTGGTTAGTTGCACACATGCATGCATAGATAGAGAAAAGAGATTACTGAAAAAGAGAATTAAAAAAAGAAGGGGGAGAAATCAGAAAAAGAAAATTGTAAACGGCTCGGAGAGGTCTGC
>JAJHSJ010000015.1:3350119-3429057 GCA_021015155.1 Magnolia officinalis | reverse complement strand
TGGGTGTTGGTGTTCACCATGTGGGCTGCATTGTCCTCTATGGCTATGCTTTTGCATTTGGCACCGAAATAATCATCGCTGATGCGAAAGTGCTTGAGAAAATACCTTATATTAATATAGCTGGTTGGGAGCCATGGTCCTTGTTCTCTTAGTCCACTGTATCATCCTTGTAGTCCGTTTATGGGGTAAAATCAAGAAGTCTTGGGTCTGCCTGTGCAATTGGCTCCAACATACCAATGACGCGACCAAGGTGAAGAAGGACAAGGAGGCGGAGGGTTGTTGCTGGCCATGATGGCTTGAGTGATAAGTGCGTGCTTGGACCCTACAGATTTTATGTGGTGTGAATGATGTGTGTACTCTTTTCTTGTGTTTCCTAGCATGGCTTTTGGTATTAAAAGGCCAGGATGACTGAATGTACTACATCAGCAGCAACGTTTAAAACTTGATAACTCGATGAGTCCAGTAACTAGGTTGAGTACTTCTGAGTTTTGAACACCGTCCAAATTTAAGGTGTTAAATTTGTTAATGTTGTTGCGTTGGTAAGTGAAGTCATGTTGTGTGGAGTGTTTTCAACTTTTGTTGAGTCGAGTCAACCGTGGCTTAGATGCGTCTTTGTGAACAAATCGAGTGTTTGTCTTTATCTTTATGAAATCTGATTGAAGTGGCTTCTCTCTACTCTCCTGTACTTTCCATTATGTAAAAACCTGACCAGATAATAATAAGGTGAATGTTAATACTTACAGCCTTATCCAACATTTTGCACCTCCCCCAGAATCGAAAGAGACGGTTACCTCTCTCACTACTGTGCATTCTTGTCACCCTATTTTTTTTTTCCTTTATAAGTTGCCCATTGAAAACTTGATGCACGACATATCATAGATTCGTTCATGGCTATGGAGCGAAGAAAAGAAGCGAAGAAGAATCGATAATATTCAGCATAGTTTGACTAGTCGACTAATATGGCCAGAGGTCAAAATTTTGCCAGAAATTTTAGATTGGTTGGTGGACATTTCTATCTATTTCGACAAGTCGACAGATCTTGTCCACAAGTCGAAATACTGTTTGACGATCGACAAATCGGACCAATAGGTCGAAATTCACAGAATTTCTAGTTTCAACCTCTGGATGTTTTTGAGCTATTTTGATAGGTTGACTTGACGCGAAAATTTGCGCATTTTTCATAATTTATTTCCTTATTCGATTAAGACTCTTTATTTCATTTTAGGGTATTAGGAGTTTAGCATGCTTGCTAAACTCATTTTTTCATTCTATTCTAAAAATTCTTAGAAATTAGTTTATTTTCTCGTGGATTTAAGAAATCTCTCTTATGGATTCATGGCATTTATTGATCAACGAAGACAGTGATCGACCTCATCACGTCCTTCCCTACATCAGTTGGTATCACAATAAGGTTTTTTCTCCGTTCAATGGCATCTAATAACAGATTAGACAACAATCCCATGGACAATACTCCAGGGAATTGTCCTTTAATAGCGGTGGCTCTCGAAGTGATACAACAAGAGAATCATTAAGCCATGCAAGAGCTAAAGGCTTCCATCGATTGCATGATGAAGGCCTAGGGCAATTCCGTGTTCGTGGCAATGATCCACCTTTGATAGGCGTTGGAATTCGCAATCACGCTGATTACAGGGTGATGCTGGAGGTGAATCGTAGAATCACACCTAAGGAGGTGGGATTCGGCGACGAGGAGGTCGATGACATGATCCTCCAACATACCGGACGAGGTGGTGATCAAATGGATTGAGAATTCAATATGAAAGTCAATCTTCCTAGCTTCAACAAAAAAAAAAAGAAAAAAAAAAAAGAAAAAAGTCAATCTTCCTAGCTTCAACAACCAACTCTACCTTGATGACTTTCTTGATTGGTTGATTGAAGTCGAATGTTTTTTCGACTATATGGACATCTCTGAAGAGAAGAAAGTTAAACTCGTGACTTACAATTTAAAGGGAGGATCATCGGCTTAGTTAGAGCAGCTTCAACTCATATGGACGAGATAGATGAAGGCACCAATCTACACGTTGCCACGGATGAAGCAATTGTTGTGTGTGATTCTTCCCCAATGATTACGATCAAGTATTGTTCCAACAATACTAAAATTATCGACATGATAGTTGATTAGTGAGAGATTATGCAAACGAATTCTACCGTTTGGCGGCACGAAATAATTTAATTGAGATTGAATTGTAAAAAGTTGCCCGATTCATCGGTGATTTGCATGTTATAATCAAAGATCGGGTTTAGATGCAACTCATTTGGACGATGAACGAAGAGATAAAACTAGCCACTCGAGTGGAGATTAGCTTGAACGATCTAATACACGGGTCTATTCTACTAATAGGGTAGCCACAGTGGGTCATTAACAGGGAGCACCGCAGACCAAGGTGAAAGAACATGTAAGGGGACATCCTTAACCTTCTACACTGTAAACCAAGAATCGAAAAGCGGACAAGCGAGACCCCAAAGAACAATGACCATTGGTGTCGGTCTAAGCATAATCCTAAACCCTAATGGTTGACCAAAGCCAGACTATTGTTGCCAATGTGGCCAACCAAGTCACCTATCGAACACATCTCCTAAGTGGCAAGTGGCTAACCTAGCCATTAATGATGGAAGCACAAAAATTACAAATGAAGACCTAGAGATTAATGAAGTGGTTGAAGTAGATTGGGTTCTGCAAGATTATGGTGAATATATAGTAGTAAGAAGGCTATTGTATACGCCAAAAAAGGAGGTACACCCACAGTGACATAACATCTTTCGAACAATGTGTAAAGTGAATTGGAAAATCTGTGATGTGATCATAGATAACGGAAGCAACGAGAATATTATCTCTAGAGTCATAATGGAGAAGTTACATATGAAAATGGAAGAACATCCCTCTCTATCATAATTGGTTAGATTAAGAAGGTCTGTGAAACGAAGGCAACTGAACAATGCACTATTTCCTTCTCAATTGTTAAATATTACAAGGACCAAGTAGTCTGTGATGTAGTTGATATGAAGGCTTGTTATATGTTACTTAGTTGGTCGTGGTAATCAGATCGTGATACCACCCATAGAGGATGAGATAATATACACATTTTCGTCAAGGATGATCGAAAAACTATACTCTCCCCTACAGGCCCGAACGGACCCGAAGCTTCTAAAGTGGAGAGGCATTCTCTCCTAACCATATGAACTTTGTGGAATAGTTTAAAGAAATGGGAGAAGTGTACACATTAGTGGTGAAGGGTGAAGATGTTGGAACCACGAATATCCTGGAGAAATTGAAACCCTTATTGCATGAATTTAAAGAAATTTGGCTAGATGATATTCCCAATGGGTTACCCCCTTATAGGGGATATCCAATACCACATTAGAATGAGGCTGATATATGCGTTTCCCTTCATCCAAGTCTGAGTGACCTTATCAACAAGGTTGAATGGAAAATAATCACTATGGTGGACCCGAAAAAGGTTTTGATGGTGGATGTCATTATCCCACCTGCTTTCTTCTATGTGGTCCACTCGATCTTTATATTTGCTTCATTTTTAGGTTCATGTCATAAAAATGAGGGGCAAAACGGATGGATAGTGCGGATATAAAACATATACATCAAGGTGGGCCCCACAGCGCCCAACACATCAACACACCATCCCAACACCACGTAATCCACCCCGTTCTCTCCGCATGCGTCGCAAGTGTTGTACCCCTAATTTCCATAGTAAGGTATAAAAGATAAGTGCACTGAAGGGTAGCAATGGGCCGGGCAGCCCTCCTGACTAGGCTTTCTGCCGGACTTGGACCTGCAAGCTTGGCTTTGGGCCTCGCATGCATGGTCAACTAATTTTTAAGTCGGGCTTGGGCTCCAGTTATTTAGCCTGACATGAATCGGACTGACCCGACCGAACCTGATTTTAATTACGTATGTTATGTCTACAAATATGTCTTCTCTTTACTATTTAGGCGACCACTTTATCTTAAATATATATCATTGCTTTCATTGTTTTGAGATGCCTATTATTTTATGCATGTGGCCCACTTGATCAACGGATACAATAGTAAAATTCAAGTAGTGAGTAGGGATTTTATCAAACTTTCGAGCCAGGCTTGTCAGGTCTACTTGGGCCAATGTAAAACCAGTTCCAGGCTCGAGCTTAGGCCTGTTGTTCTAAGCCATGCCTGTTTTGGGACTGGGTCTTAAGTATTGGACCAGGCCCAAACTAGGCCCATTGTTAGCAGTAGGAGTACTATGGGGGTGCAGATCAATCTCCCTACTTTTATCTCAATCAAATAATTGAAAGCAAGACTTTCCTATAAAGAATAAAAGTAATCTCAAAGAATTAAAAAAAGAGACTTTCCTATAAAGTAATCTCAAAGTATTCTGAAGATGCTATAAATAAGTTTAGAAAATGTGGGCCTCCCATCCCACATCTTTTCCAAAAATTTAAAAAAGGTGAGGAAAGATATAAAGAATGAAAAAGAGACTACTAAAGCTCCCTACTCACGAAACACATGCACCACGTGATGAGGGTCTTTATTTACATGGATCCGTTCATCAGGAGCCATGTATGCATAGAAAGTGTGGTTGAGTTCTCGATCATAACATGCATGGCCCACTTAACAATTGGCAAAGAGTCCGCTAGCCTTAAAGGGTGCAAATGGTGAGGCTGACCAAATGAGCTGCCCTCAATGAGCCATGCTCGAGCTTGCCAAAATTAAATTTTGAATAATCCTAGCCCGATGGCCTGGCCTAAACAGTTCAAAACCTAGCAAGGCCAACCTCAGGCCCGGCTCGTTGACAGCCCTAGCTGGCGGTTAGAGCTAGGATTACCGTTATTGATTACATTGGTAAAATCGATCTTCTTAGAGCTTGCAAAGTTGACCTGACTCAGCCTGGCTTAAATCCTAGCTTTTAAACCCTTCATCCCTCCAAGAGTGACGATTGTATCACATCTTGCAAAAACCAAGCTTAGCTAGACTCGTATTGGACCGCTACCCGATTCATATGTCAATAGATTTTAAGTTTGGAGCTGTAATCTTGAAGTTAGACAGGTCCTAAATGACTTAATGGAGAGCCAAGGGTCAAAAGAAGTTTTGAGAAAGGACCTTTTTAAAGTAGGAATTGCCTATTATGCATTGTAGCTTTCGACACTGAATAAAATGGATAGTTTGACCGTGTATTCTCTATTCACTGATACAAAAATTATATACAATTGTATGGGCTACAATTTAGGAATTAATGAGGAAGTCTATCAATCCAAGAGTTACACACATTAAAGAAGATTTACAGATGCAACAAAGAATGGTAAATGCGGATAACTAGACTGAAATCACGGGGGATTTGAATTTGCATGAGAGTTGTGCTTCAGTGTATGAGTTGTGCTATTACTCCCTGTCAAGCACAATGGGGTAGAAGCAAAAGTAAGCTTGCCTGTGTTAAAGTTACTTGATATACATTGATACACCATCCTCTAATGGCTCGAGCTTTTAGAGCACTGGTTATTTGACATCTTGAAAGAAAGTGAAACCTTGTTGTCAAAAGACCCTTCGTAAAAATGTCAACTAGTTGATCATTGGAAGAAACAAAGAGGACAAGAATCTGTTTCCCAGCCACTCTTTCATAGAAAAAGTGGTGGTGTTCACACCCCAAATATAAGGTTGTGACGTAGTAATAAACTCGGTAAGACCGAGGTCAAATCCTCGGGGACTGAACCTTGTACGTAATTTGAAAATAACTTGAATTAGAACTAGGATAAGATGAAATCTAAATTAGGTAAAAGGAAAGATACAATTGTGAATTTATTTAACTAAAACTCAAGAAATTCAAAGGTAGGGAACTAGGGTGCTAAGGATCTACTTGTAGCAATTGGGAAGCTACCTTGCATTGATTCAAGGACACAACTGGAATCAGAGTCTCATCCTATTCAATTGGTAGGAAGAGATTTGTCAGATCTCTAAACTTCTCATGGGTCTAATCATCAACAGAAAAGAATGACGAATATTTGAAAGTAATTCCGTCACCAAACTATGCCCAGGAGACAAGACAAACAACAACAATTTACTAAACCCACAACCAATCATGGGAGAATTGAGAAGATTAGGAGGATTCAATCACCCAACCATGCCCATGAGACGATGATGAACAACGGGATTGCCTAATTTCACAATCTCAATACATGAAAGTGAATATCTCAAGCTATTGCAGATCTATTGTAATTTGAGTCACAACAAACCATTAAAACTAAAAATATTCCTCAATAATCAAACTAGAATCCATAAGGTTCAACCAAAGATGAATCAAAACAACGCAACCATCCTAATCACGCTACAAGCTTCACCTCTTAGCCCTAGCTAAGAGGTTTAGCTAACCATGGATCTGATTAACTGAAATCTCTTAACAAATATCAATGAAAAAAAAAAAAAAACTAAAGAAGAAAAGGAGGAAGAATTCCTGGCAGGCCGATACCCTCTCTCTCTCTCTCTCCTCTTCCTTAGCTCACGTCCAAGCCTCCGTAGCTGCACAGATCTGATCAAAAGATGGATTAACTCTCTCTCTCTTTTCTCTTTTTATAAGGGCTTGGAGTCGGCAGCAAGAGTCGTGCATAAACCCTTACGTAGCAAGGAACATAAAACCGCGTGCTTTGTTTTTGCGCAGGAATATTCTGGCTCTCAAATTGATTTTTGGGATAGTGATCATCTTGACCTTGGAATCTGGCTTCGTGGATGGTGTTGTGACCACCCTCTAGACATGTTGGATGGTCCGGATCATGGAAATTCATGATGGATGGGCCCCACTACAGAAAAACGGACGGACAACGTAATCTTGAATCCAAGATACGCTGATGTATTCGGTGGGCCCCATATTGACATTTTTTGAGAAATCTGACCCGTTCATTGGATTCCTGGACAAACAACAGTCTGGAAGGAGTAGTTTTTGTCGAGTTTTGGTGTGGTCTACTGTCTACAATCAAGTCACCGTTAATCTTGCATTTTTTGACGATCCATGTGTTCATGTCTGCACGGGGCCGAACGGCCACCTAGGAGATGGTCATGCCCGCCCTCTGGAGTGAATGGACGGTCCAGATTATTTGAAAAGGTGATGGATAGGGCCCACTAGCAAAAAAAGGCCAACGTGCATAAGGCGCTGTTGCGTTTTTGAGAATTGAAGAAGTAAGTCCGTCACGGTCCCGTGTACGTGTGTTGTGCACACGCACTCACTTAAAGTGGGTCCCTCCTTGATTCTGTTGATAAATCCACACCGTCCATCTGGTATCCCATATAATTTAAGGGGTTGAGACTAAAATTGAAGTATATCCAAAGATCAAGTGGGCCCCAAATTGCTGATATGTGGGCTGATCTGTCCATTGGCCCACTTCCATAAGGATCCAACGGCTGAAATTTGATATGTACGGTTAATTTATGGTCCTCAAACTATATATAAATTTTTGAGCCGAACATGAGAACCCTGTGATCATGCATTCTGGCCGACTTTTAGGCTCGAGTGGCTTGATTTCCTCGAATTTCGGTGGTGTAATTTCTTCGATCTCGATCTCCTAGGGTCCGTCCCTTGCCTTGGTGCTTCTTGAGCGTTAAATCCATGCCTTTAGCATTCTTTTCAGTCCAGGCTCCTGAATACACCTCACATTACAAACAACGATTAAACCGTATCGGGTTCGTAAAATCAGGTAATAACTGGGGTCTAATATGCAATATTTGACCCTCAACAGGTAGCTAATTTCAATGTGCTTAGTTTGAGCATGAAAATTCAAGTTCCCAGACATGTATGTAGTAATGATGTTATCCTAGTAGAGCATCAGTGGATCGCAAAGCAGAAGGTCAAGACCACGAAGAGTTGATGTTAACTAAAGTAGATCAGCTGTTGTGTGGGAAAGAGCCCTATATTCAGCCTCGATGCTGGATTTGGAGACTGTTCTCTACTTTTTGGGATATTAGGAAATTATATTGGGCCTAAGAAGAAGCTAAAACCAAGAAGCGAAACGTTAATCATTGGGATTTCTGCCCAATTCGCATATGAAAAGGTGACTAATTCACAAGATTGGCCTTTTGTGAATGTTAAGCTAGTGGTCAGTGTGCATTTAACAAAGGACAAAATTCTTTTTACTTCTTGAAGGTGAGTAGTTCAAGGATTGTGTATGTGCTAGTATACTTGATTGACGATGAATCTATTGTGTCCAGGATAGTTGGTGTATGAAACTGAAGTCTGCCAAAAGACTTTAGTATTATGTGGGATCATCTAAATAATCTCCATCATATGCAGTTGACAAATAGTAGTAACAGGAGTAGACCATTGCTTGCACCTTGGCCATATTCGATTTATGCAAAAGTTCCGAAGCGTATCTCTTATCAGCGTTAACTGAAAGGTGTGAAATGTTTCTAGACCTTCCGGACCAAGTAGCTGAGATGACCCAAGTATTTAAGTGTCAAACTTATTGATAACCTTGAAATGAAACTTTAAAAAAGAGGTAGATTATTTCTCATAACTAATATTATTCAAATTGTGAACAATGGATAATGCGGATCGCACTCACTGGAGCCTTATCAAGTTCTTTTGCTAGTATGGTCGGTTTGACTCAAGGTATTAGATATTTGACTTGAAGTTGTCACTAGCTAATTAATTCAAATTTTCACAGTCAACTAGATCCTATAAAATCCTTAGAAATACGAAAATCTAAGTATTCTCAGTTCTAAAATGACTCTTAATTTGTGACTTGGGATTCTAAGTAAGGAACCACAGCAATAAAGAAGAAAGTTGTTAGGCACATTCTTATCCGCACAAGTGTATAGTTTCTATTTTATGAAACTCAATGAATTATAAAGGATTTAATTAACACAACCAAGAGGTGCAATGTCCAACTTAGGAGTAGGTGTGAGGGATCGAAACAAAAGCAATCTCCCGACACTTGTTTACCTAAGAAATTGAGAAAGAAAAGAAAAATGTCTAGCATATCTAGATTTTTAATGTCATAAGATTTGGGTAAATTGGCAATCCCCAAAGCATATGCTCGAACAAACTAGAGTAGGGGGTTGAAGAGAGAAGAAGTGTCGACTAACTATAATCAAAGTAAAAGAAAGTAATAAATATATATACCACAGGAGATGGTTGATAAAACGTATATATGAGAGAGGGAAGAAAAGACCCAACACTCTTTCCTCTCATAGAGGCTCAATCATACTCCACAAGATGAAGACAATTAAGATGACTTGTATTGGTTGAATGATGGCTTTGAGTGGATTGGATTAGCATAAATACGAGCTAGGCTTTGGATTGACCAGATTAGGTTGGAGTGTTTGAATGGTTTGAATGGGCTATATGGGTTACGTTGGTTGGGTAAGATCGGTTAGTTAGTGTTGAGAAGTGGAGCCACATCTGGGGCCGCCCACGACAGTCGAGGTTGCACGGATTTCGTGTCGCAAGTCCTTTCGCAACTGGGATGCGAAAGGAGTTTCGCGTTCATGTCGCAAGTCCTTTCGCAACTGGGATGCGAAAGGAGTTTCGCGGATTTCATGTCGCAAGTCCTTTCACAACTGGGATGCGAAAGGAGTTTCGCGGATTTCGTGTCGCAAGTCCTTTCGCAACTGGGATGCAAAGGAGTTTCGCGAATTTCGTGTCGCAAGTCCTTTCGCAACTGGGATGCGGAAAGGGAAGTTGCCAAAACTATAATTGGGGTCCCTAGGGCTATTCTAGGTTAAGGTGAATTTTAGAAAATTATTCTGAGGTGTGGGCAAAGGATTTTCTCTGTACTTCCAAGGGAGAGGTTAGTATATTGCCTTGTAATCTTCGTTTCTCTTCATAGTGGAATTTTGCATCCGTGGTTTTTACCCTAGTTTGGGGTTTTTTCCATGTATATCTTGTCTTTGGTTTGTTTTGGATTGCTTTGATCTATTTCTAGTTTATATTTCTTCATGTCTATCGTTTGTGGGTGAGGCCTTAGATTGGATCTACTTACTACTGCGTTGTTGGCGTGCTGCGCAACAACTGGTATCAAAGTTATTGGTTTAGTTCTATTGGGAGCGATGGCAGAAGATGGGAAAACTAGATTGAGAAGTTTGATGTTCAAACTTTGCCTTGAAGATGCAGATGGAGGATTATCTGTATCGAAGGACTTCTATATTCCTGGAGGAAAGAAGCCAGAAGTTGACAGATGATGATGGTTACTGGATAGGAAGCTTTAGGAACGATGACTCTCTTTGTCTAGAGCGTTTCAATATGGTCCATGTAAAAAAGATAAAAGATTATAAGCCTTTACATACAATTATAATTACTATCATCATAACGCTTTCATTAAATTATCAGTTATCTATACTCATTCTTACAACATTAGTCTACATCATAACAATAACAATCATCAACCCTATCAATATAGCATGAAAGAGAGTCAGCATCTAACAGGTTCATCTTATGAAACAGCTATTCAACATGAAGATGTCAGATGGTGGAGCGTGGCTGAACATCTAACGAATTCAATACAGTCACGAGCCAGTTGGAATCCGTTGGCATTGCTTTTGAGGATGAGGTCAGGCGTTATTGATCTTATCCAGTTTGCCAGACAGTTGGGATGGTTTGGTGATTGCTGTGAGCAATTCTTCAGGATCGACAAAGCTGAAATTTGATGATGTGGCCGGTCTAATTCTCAGCGAAGAATCTAGAAGGAAGGCATCAGGAGTTTCAGGGGATTCAGGGAATGCTCTAAACGTTGAAGGAAGAGGAAGATCGCTGAACAAAGGAGGCAATAAACACGGGCGTTCTAATTTAAGGAATAAGTCCAAGGGACCGAAAGATAAAGACGGGTGTTGGCATTGCGGCAAGAAGGGGCACATGAAATGTGATTGCAGGGCACTCAAGAAACAAGAAGGAAGCTCTCAAGGTGGGAAAGATTCAGTGAATCTGTCTGAGGAGAGAGACACAGAGGCGTTGATCTTGTCTCTTGATGCGAGGAATGAGTCTTGGGTTATAGACTCGGGTGCTTCGTTTCATGCTACTTCGTGTAAGGAAGTTCTGCGTGATTCTGTGTCAGGTGACTTTGGGAGAGTCTACCTGGGTGATGATGAGCCGTGCAATATTGTTGGAAAGGGAGATGTTCATGTAAATCAGAAAGACGGAACGGTCTTGAAATTGAAGGATGTCAGACATGTACCGAGTTTGAAACGTAATCTGATCTAAGTGGGACAGTTGGCTGATACCGGTTATGTGACGACATTCACCAGTGACTCCTGGAAGATCACAAAAGGTGCCTTGGTAATATCTTGAGGCAAAAAGGAAGGTACTTTGTACGTGACTTCAGGATCGTATAGTTCACTCGCAGTCGCATCAACTGGAGTGAATGGGCAGTTATGGAATCAGAGGCTGGGACATATGAGTGAGAAATGGATGAAAATGCTATTGTCAAAAGGGAAGCTACTAGGGCTGAAGTCTATTGACTTCGAATTCTGCGAGGACTGCGTGTATGGCAAGCAGAAGAGGGTAAGCTTCAAGAAGACGGGACGCGCTTCAAAACACATCTGTTGGAGCTTGTACACACTGATGTGTGGGGACCGGCACAGGTATTATATCTCTTGGTTTGCTCACGTTATTTTGTTACCTTTATTGATGATGCTAGTAGAAAACTGTGGATCTACTTCTTAAAACATAAATCTGATGTATTTGATGTATTTAAGAAGTGAAAAGTTATGGTAGAAAATGAGACAGGTAAACAGTAAAGTGTCTCAGATCTGACAATGGGGGAGAGTATTGTGATAAGAGGTTTGAGGAGTATTGTGCAGCAAATGGAATCAAACATCAGAAAACGATTCCAGGGACACCACAACAAAATGGTGTGCCTGAGCGCATTAACAGGACCATCCTTGAGCGCGCCAGGAGCATGAGGTTGCATGCAGGGTTGCCCAAGACCTTTTAGGCAGATGCTGTGAATACTTCCCCATATCTCATCAATAGAAGTCTCTCAGCACCATTGGATGGTGGGCTACTAGAAGAAGCGTGGACTGGGAAAGAAGTGAACCTTGCACATCTCAGAGTGTTCGGTTGCACTTCATATTTCACATTGATGCAGAGCACAGAAACAAGCTAGATGCGAAGTCCAGGAGGTGCACGTTTATAGGCTATGGGCACATGATTTTGGCTACAGGTTCTGAGATGCAGAAAACAGAAAATCATCAGAAGCAAGGACGTAGTCTTTAATGAAAAAGTGATGCATAAGGACAGTGTGCAGGAAAATAAAGCCGAGAAAAAGAAATTCGTAGAGTTGGAAGAGTTACCAGACATGGGTGTTACAGTACCACAGGATGAGGCAGAGCCGCATACACCAGTTGTGAGGAGGTCTACTCGGGAGAGGAGACCCACGGTCCGATACTCACCCTCCTTACATTATCTACTACTGACAGATAATGGTGAGCCAGAGTGTTTTGAAGAGGCATTACAGTCAGATATACGGGTTAAGTGGGAGCAGCCATGGATGATGAGATAGACTCTCTTGAGTCTAATCGTACATGGGAGCTAGTCACTCTACCCAAGGGTAAGAAAGCTCTTCATAACAAGTGAGTTTACAGACTGAAGGAGGAGCACGATGGTTCGAAACGGTACAAGGCCAGATTGGTTGTGAAAGGGTTTTAACAAAAGGCAGGTATCGATTTCACTGAAAATATTTTCACCGGTAGTGAAAATGTCTATGATTCGCATGGTCTTGAGTATAGTGGCTTCAGAGGACTTACATCTAGAACAGCTAGATGTTAAGACAGCCTTTCTTCATGGGACCTTGAAGAAGAGATATATATGCATTAGTTGACAGGATACATGGCACCAGGTAATGAGAACAAGGTTGTGCAGACTGAAGAAGAGTGTATATGGCCTGAAGCAGGCCCCGAGGCAGTGGTACAAGAAGTTCGATAGTTTCATGTCGGGAAACGGTTTTAGGAGATGTCATGCAGATCACTGTTGTTACTTGAAGAAGTTTGATACGTCATACATCATCCTTCTTCTGTACGTTGATGATATGCTTGTGGCTGGCTCAAGCATAGAGGACATCTCAGATCTCAAAAGACAATTGTCTAAAGAATTTGCCATGAAGGATTTAGGAGCTGCAAAACAAATCCTAGGCATAAGGATAAAGCGTGACAGGGAAAACAAGAAATTAGTTTTGTCACAGGCAGAGTACATAGCCATGGTACTTGATCGATTCAATATGGGAGGTGCTAAGCTGGTTAACACTCCATTAGCCAACCACTTCAAGCTATCTAAGGAGCAAGGTACAAAGACGCAGGAGGAACAAGACTACATGGCTAAAGTCCCATACACGTCAGCTATTGGGAGTCTCATGTATGCTATGGTGAGCACGAGACCAGACATTGCTCAAGCAGTGGGAGTTGTTAGCAAGTTCATGAACAACCCCGGGAAGGAACATTGGGAAGCTGTGAAGTGGATCCTTAGGTACTTAGTAGGTACTAAGGACGTAGGGCTGTGTTATGGGGATCGAAAATCAAGTTACAAGGCTACGTAGATTCGGATTTGACAGGAGATATCGACAGCAGAAGAAACACTACGGGTTATGTTTTTACTCTGGGTAGTGCTGCAGTCAGTTGGATCTCTCAGTTACAAAAGATAGTATCTATCAGTACAACAGAAGCAGAATATGTTGCGGCTACAGAAGCATGCAAAGAGATGGTGTGGATGCAAGGTTTTATGGAAGAGTTGGGTAAGAAGCAAGCAGATTGCAAGCTGTACAGTGACAGTCAGAGTGCAATATACTTGGCTAAGAATTCAGCCTTTCATTCAAGGACCAAGCATATTGCCATCAGATATCACTTCATACGTTCGTTACTGGAAGATGGATCGATTGATCTGGAGAAGATTCATACAAGTGAGAATCCTGCGGATATGCTGACTAAGGCGGTCACCAGGGAGAAGCTGAAGCTTTGTTCAACTTTGATTGGTCTTCAGGCTTGAAGACGGGGAGGTGGTGCACTCCGGATGAAGAAGACAAAGGTTTATGGAGATGTGTCTCCAAGTGGGAGATTGTTGAGAAGTGAAGCCACATCTGGGGCCGCCCACGACCAGTCGAGGTTGTGCGGATTTCGTGTCGCAGTCCTTTCGCACTGGATGCGAGGTTTCGCGGATTTCATCGTCGCAGTCCTTTCGCAAGTCCTTTCGCACTGGGATGCGAAAGGAGTTTCGCGGATTTCATGTCGCAAGTCCATGTTCGCAGTCATTTCGCAGACTGATCGATTCGTCGCTATTTTCGTCGCAAGTTCCTTTCAACTGGGATGCAAAGTTTCGTTTCGCGGATTTCATGTCGCAAGTCTTTCGACAACTGGGATGCAAGGAGTTTCGCGGATTTCGTGTCGCAAGTCCTTTCGCAACTGGGATGCGAAAGGAGTTTCGCGGATTTCGTGTCGCAAGTCCTGTCGCAACTGGGATGCGGAAAGGGAAGTTGCCAAAACTATAAATTGGGGTCCCTAGGGCTATTCTAGGTTAAGGTGAATTTTAGGAAATTATTCTGAGGTGTGGGCAAAGGATTTTCTCTGTACTTCCAAGGAAGAGGTTAGTATATTGCCTTGTAATCTTCGTTTCTCTTCATAGTGGAATTTTGCATCCGTGGTTTTTTACCCTAGTTTGGGGTTTTTCCACTATATCTTGTCTTGTGGTTTGTTTTGGATTGCTTTGATCTATTTCTAGTTTATATTTCTTCCTGTCTATCGTTTGTGGGTGAGGCCTTAGATTGGATCTAGGCTCACTGCGTTGTTGGCGTGCTGCGCAACAGTTAGGTGGATAGATGGGAAAGATGGACTAGGTTGGTTGGGAAGCTATAGATGGGTTTGGTTAGGAAAGATGGCTTGGGCTAAAAGGGCTGGTTTGGATGAGTTTGTTTGGAAAATATGGCTTGAGCTAGATGAGCTAAACTTAATTGGGAAGAATGGTTAGGCTTGGGCTAAATAGTCTCAGCTTGGGAGAGGTGGCTAAGTTGCATGAGAGTCATCCCCTTCCTCTTCTCTAATTGTGTAGGCATGTCTTGAGAATGAAAGAGGTGGGGGTATTTATAGGTAAGAGGATGACAACTTGGTAATATGAGAGTAGATAAAAGGACAAACATGCCTCTTCTTACTTTTTCCCTTCCTCCCCCAAATTATGAGTGCGAGGATTGCTTTTATAGGTACTTGGAGAAGGACACGTGAGGTTGAATGGATTAGATTAAGGAGGCTTGGTTCCCCTGAGCCTGGGCCTTGGTATTAATGTCAGGTTCGGGGTAAACTAAAGCAAAGTATAAATCCGTGTCCACCAAGGATCAGTTCGGCTCACAAGCCCAACCATAGTCAACATTGAGACAACCTGCAAATTAATTGTGGTAGCAACGCTATTTTTTTCACAAAATGGTGGAGTTACCACCGTCTTTGTGCAAAAAAAAAAGGGAACTACCATCGTCTTTGTGTGAAAATGGTGAAGCTACCACCATCTTTGAGCTTTGGATCCACCAACAAGTGTCACACTTGATCGCAGGGTGTCCATAGATAAGTTAGGTTAAGTGGGTAGGATGGGCAAGATGCGCTAGGTTAGTTAGGAATGAGGGACTAGGTTGGATGTGTTTGTTTGGAAAAGATTGATTGGGCTAGATGTGATAGGTTATTTGGAAATGAGGGGCCAGGTTAGATGGATTTGGTTGGGAAATAGCTTGGACTATATGGGCTAAGCATGGTTGGGAATGATGGTTAAGCTTTGAACTAGATGAGCTAAGCTTAGGAGAGGGGTGACTAGGTTAGATGAGAACTCTCTCCCTTCTCTCCTCTTGGTTTGTTGGTGTGTATTAAGAATGAAGGAGGTGGGGGGTATTTATAAGTAACATGGTGAAAACTTGATAATATGGGAGTAGAGCAAAATAATGCCTTGTGATTATATAATAGAGTTTGGTAACATATGACATTCCCCCATTGACCCTTAAAGTGGTAGAATGTGTAATAAAGAAGATTTCTAAGGGCATTTTATAGAGAGAAATGACTTTTGAATGCATTCTCCCTTAAATAAACCTTGCAAGGACATTTTATAGAGAGAGTTGACTTTTGGATATGTTCTCCTTTTAGGATGTGTGAGCAATATGTTAGAGGGAGTGCTGACTTTTGGATGTATTATCTCTGTTGAAGCAGCCAATATATCTTAATTCTAGATCATTGGTTTAATTGTTTCCAGATGCCTTTTTTGTTTTTTCGAATGCATGTGACACACTTGATCAGTGGATATATTAGTAAAATTCAAGTAGGAATTTTATCAAGTTTTGGGCTAGGCCAGGCCAGTTAAGTGCTGGTCAGGCCCGAACGAGGGCCATTGCCACTCTTGGATGTATTATCAGTCAATTGGGGTGTAGATCAATATCCTATACATTTTGCTTAGTCAAAGAATCGTAGAAGAGGCTTTTCTACAAGGAGTAAAAAGTAGGGAAATTGACCGTACTCGCCTCGAAGTTTGGGCAAATTACCTCGATCGCTACGACACTCCACATTTTCCCTGAAGGGCCTTCTGACATGCTTTTGAAAATTACTTGGACCAAAATGCCCCTATCCTTGTTTCAGTAGTTGCACGGTTTTCCAGGGAAGAAGAAGTTAAGTCGTATTTAATGCCAAGAAAGTAATGTGCACGGAACCCTTTTTTGCTTGCAGGCAAGGACCAAGCTTGTGGGGCCCACATTGACGTATGAGTATATAATCCATTCTGCTCATCCTTTTTGCCGTGTAATATAATCCATGCTGCCCATAAACTTTTGTCGTGTCATTTTAGGGCTAGGGCCCAAATATCAGCCTTATCCCGAGCTCGTAATGGTTACAATGGAACCCACTGTTGAAACTTTCCGGGCTCACCGTGATGTTTGTTAGAAGTGGACATTGCCCAAGTCCGGACTTTATGGGCTCACGCCGAGCTGCTGGACAGGGTGGACGGAACGGATCTCCCCATTGTTAGCCTCAGGCTATGTACCAATGGCTATCCTTTCATTTGGCAGTAAAGAAAGTGAACATATAACAACCATGACCCATATAACATGGGAACCACGACCCATATAACATTATAACTACGACCCATGACAACCACGACCCATAAAACCTGAGAACTACGACCCTTATTACATTACAATCATGACCATTGCCACATTTATGTGTATAATCCATGTCGTCCATCCTTTTTTACCGTGTCATTTTAGGGCTAGGGCCCAAATATCAACCTGATTCAGAGCTCACGTGGGTCACATAATAGAAAATAAAGGTGACAATAGAACCCACTGTTGAAACTTTCCAGGCTCACCGTGATGTTTGTTAGAAATGGACATTGCCCAAGTCAGGACTTTTTCGGGGCCGCGCCGAGCTGGCCGACAGGGTGGACGGAACGGATCTCCCCATTGTTGGCCTCAAGCTATTGTACTAATGCCTATCCTTTCATTTGGCAGTAAATAAAGTGAACATGTAACAACCACGACCCATATAACATGGGAACCACGACCCATATAACATTATAACTACGACCCATGACAACCACGACCCATGTAACATGAGAACTACGACCCTTACTACACTACAATCACGACCATTGTCACATTTATGTGTATAATCCTTGTCGTCCATCCATTTTACCGTGTCATTTTAAGGCTAGGGCCCAAATATCAACCTGATTCAAAGCTCACGTGGGTCACATAATAGAAAATAAAGGTGACAATAGAACCCACTGTTGAAACTTTCCAGGCTCACCGTGATGTTTGTTAGAATTGGACATTGCCTAAGTCAACACTTTTTAGGGCCCACGCCGAGCTGGCTGATAGGGTGGACGTAACGGATCTCCCCATTGTTGGCCTCAAGCTATTGTACCAATGACTATCCTTTCATTTGGCAGTAAAGGAAGTGAACATGTAACAACCACGACCCATATAACATGGGAACCACGACCCATATAACATTATAACTACGACCCATGACAACCACGACCCATATAACATGAGAACTACGACCCTTATTACATTACAATCACGACCGTTGCCACATTACAACCACGACCCATGTTATATGGGTCTTGGTTAGCATGTTATATGGGTCCCATTATATGGGTCTTGGTTAGCATGTTATATAGGTCTCAGTTAAATGGGTCTTGGTTAGTATGTTATATGGGTCTCAGTTGTATGGGTCTTGGATAACATGTTATATGTGTCTTGGTTAACATGTTATATAGGTCTCAGTTGTATGGGTCTTGGTTAGCATGTTATATGGGTCTCAGTTGTATGGGTCTTAGTTAACATGTTATATGGGTCTTGGTTAGCATGTTATATGAGTCTTGGTTGTATGGGTCTCAATTAAGGCCCATTTGGGTCGTGGTCTATATGGGTCTTGGTTAGCATGTTATATGGGTCTCAGTTGTATGGGTCTTAGTTAACATGTTATATGGGTCGTGGTTAGCATGTTATATGGGTCTCAATTGTATGGGTCTTAGTTAGCATGTTATATGAGCCGTGGTTGTCATGTTGTATGGGTCTTGGTTAGCATGTTATATGGGTCTTGCTTAACATGTTATATGGGGTCGTGGTTGTCATGTTATATTGGACTTGCTTAGCATGTTATATGGGTTGTAGTTGTCATTTTATATGGGTCTTGGTTAGCATGTTATAAGAGTCTCAGTTGTATGAGTCTAGGTTAACATGCTAACCAAGACCCATATAACATGCTAACCAAGACCCTTACAACATGACAACTACGACCCATATAACATGCTAACTAAGACCCATATAACATGTAACCAAGACTCATATAACATGATAACAAAAACCCATATAACATGTTAACCAAGACCCATACAACTGAGACCCATATAACATGCTAACCAAGACCCATATAAAATGTTAATCAAGACCCATAAATCATGACAACTACGACCCATAAAACATGTTAACCAAGACCCATACAACTGAGACGCATAAAACATGCTAACCAAGACCCATATAACATGCTAACTAAGACCCATACAACATGATAACCACGACCCATATAACATGCTAACCAAGACCCATATAACATGCTAACCAATACCTATATAACATGCTATCCAAGACCCATACAATTGAGACCTATATAATATGCTGACTAAGACCCAAACAACTGAAACTCATATAACATGCTGACCAAGACCCATACAACTGAGACCCATATAACATGCTAACCAAGACCCATACAACATAACAACCATGACCCGTATAACATGCTAACCAAGACCCATACAACTGAGACCCATATAACATGCTAACCAAAACCCATATAAAATGTTAACCAAGACCCATACAACATGACAACCATGACCCATATAACATGCTAACTGAAACCCATACTACTGAGACCCATATAACATGCTAACCAAGACCCATATAACATGTTAATCAAGACCCATACAACTGAGACCCATGTAACATGCTAACCAAGACCCATATTAACCAAAACCCATACAACATGACAATAACGACCCAAATAACATGCTAACCAATTCCCATACAACTGAGACCCATATAACATGCTAACCAAGACCCATGTAACATGCTAACCAAGACGCATACAACATCACAACCACGACCCATATAACATGCTAACCAAGACCCATATAGACCAAGACCCAAATGGTCCGCAACTGAGACCCATACAACCAAGACCCAAGACCCATATAACATGCTAACCAAGACCCATACAACATCACAACCACGACCCATATAACATGCTAACCAAGACCCATATAGACCACGACCCAAATGGTCCGCAACTGAGACCCATACAACCAAGACTCATATAATATGCTAACCAAGACCCATACATGCCGAGACCCATATAACATGCTAACCAAGTCCCATATAACATGCTAACCAAGACCCATACAACTGAGACCCATATAACATGCTAACTAAGACCCATATAACATGCTAATCAAGACCCATATAACATGGGTCGTGATTGTAATGTGGCAATGGTCGTGATTATAATGTAGTAAGGGTCGTAGTTCTCATGTTATATGGGTCGTGGTTGTCATGGGTCGTAGTTATAATGTTATATGGGTCGCGGTTGTTACATGTTCACTTCCTTTACTGCCAAATGAAAGGATAGCCATTGGTACAATAGCCTGAGGCCAACAATGGGGAGATCCGTTCCGTCCACCCTGTCGGCCAGCTCGGCGTGGGCTCAAAAAGTCCTGACTTGGGCAATGTCCAATCTTAACAAACATCACGGTGAGCCTGAAAAGTTTCAACAGTGGGTTCTATTGTCACCATTAATTTCTATTATGTGACCCATGCGAGCTCTGAATTGGGCTGATATTTGGGCCCTAGCCCTAAAATGACACGGTAAAAAGGATAGACGACATGGATTATACACATACATCAATATGGGCCCCACTAGTTTAGTCCTTTCCCACGCGCAAAAAGGGTTCCGTACACATCACTTTACTAGCATTAAATACTACGTAACTTCTTAGTCCCTAGAAAACCGTGTGTTCACTCCCCAAGTATAGGGTTGTGATGTAGTAATAATCTCGGTAAGACCGAGGTCGAATCCACAGGGACTGAAACCTGTACGTATTCTGAAACTAAGTAGGACTAGAACTAGACTAAGATGCAATCTAAATCAATTATGATTTGAAGAATAATGGTGAAATAGTAATGTAAAACTTTAAGAAATTCAGAGGAAGGGAGACTAGGGATTCAGAGGATCCACTTGTAGAGATCAGGGAGATCTTATGCTTGTATCAAAAATCATGGAAATTAAATGAACTGATGTTGATATAGTTTTCAAGAGATGAGAGGTATATGAATTAGAATGGATTCCATCACCAAACCATGCCCAGGAGACAAAGTAAACAACAGAATTAAACTAATTGACAACCAATCAGATGATTATGAAAATTAGGAAGGGTACCGACATCCAACCATGCCCAGGAGACGATGGTGAACAACAGGGCTTCCTGACGTCATAAACATAACAAAGCAAAGGAAATACTCAAAGCCATTGCAAACCCATTGTAATTTCAGTCACAACAGACCATTAAAGACTAAAAACATTCCCTTAATAATAAATACTAAATCAAACATCAGTTCAACTGAATCAACATTAAAGGTATGAAGCAAAATCTCCCATCTCACTACAAGCTTCACCTCTTAGCCCTAGCTAAGAGGTTCAGCCAACCATGAAGGGCTGGATCACTTAGACAAAGTGAAAATAAAAATAAAAAGAAAAGAAAAGAAAAGAACTCCCTGCTCTGCTGCTGGTGCTCCACGTCTAGCCACAGCTGCTGCCTCCCTCGATCTCTCTCTTCTTCTCTTTTATAAGCAGCAGAGATGGTCATGGAGATGAGTGCGTGTAGTAGTCGCAGCTGGCGTCTTCCGCAGCAGCTTGCGAAGGTGAAAAAAAGAAAACGTTGCGTTTTTGTGCTGATGCTTGGTGGGACCCATTTCCATTGTTCTTTTGAGAGATCCACTCCATCCACCTAATTCACATCGGAATTTCAGTCGAGAATGTCAACTTTGGATGTCTAATATTGCGGCCCACTGATTTATCGTTTCTGCCGTCCATTTGTAATGGAATGGCTGAGATCCCATAAAAACTTCATTTCTTCAGATTTAGTCAACTAGACAAGGGTTTTTGCTGACCCAGGAAACGAATGAACGGTTCGGATCATCTTTTCAGCCCTTGATAGTGGCCCACCAGGCACGTCCGCAGCTCTCTGTTGCGAAACAGAGATTCGGTTTCGCCACGTCAAGATTGGTGGGTCCCACAATGATATCTATGTAAACATCTACCCCGTCCATTGAAATGCTGGCGAAAAACCGTTCAGGACTGACGAGCGTTGTTCGATTTCAGTGTGGCCCACTTGAGTTTTCACTTCGCCGTCCGTCTTACGTTTGACGGTGGAAATCGCATGATCGTACGCATGGGACCAAAAGGAAAGCTTGGTGAGGGCTATGGCTGCCCCACGAGATGAATGGACGGTCTGGATCATTCATTTGCATGATGAGTGGGGCCCACTATTGAAACCGGACGGACGCTGTCCGCCCGCTGGTTCCAGCGCCAGAAGAAGACGGGTCAGCCCGTCTTTGACCGGGCTGACCGTCCGGTGCAAGTCGGCTGTGCGTGTGCTGTGCACACGCACCATGTAAGGTGGGTCCCTACTTGATGTATATATGCAATCTACTCCGTCCATCTATTTTGTCGCATCAAGTAAGGCGTTGAGTCCAAAATTGAAGCATATCCAGAGATCAGGTGGGCCCCACTTAAGGATTTAAGGGGCTGATCTGTCCATTGAGCCACTTACGAAACGATCCAGTGGCTCATTTTTGACGTGTACGGTTAATTCATGGTCTTTAAGTCTTGTATGAAGTTCTGAGCCAAACGGATGGTGAGAACCCTGTGATCTTGCATTCTGGCTGACTTTCAGGCCACTTGATCTTCAGTTCCTCAGTTTTCTTGGATCTCTGGCGTTGATCTTGGTCTCTTGGGGTCCGTTCCTTGCCTTTGTGACCTCTGAGCATTAAATCTCATCTTTTAGCATCTTATTTCAATCCAAGCTCGTAAATACGCTCTGCATCACAAACATGATTAAATCGAACCGTTAAGCAGTATTATGTTTGTAAATCCATGTAATCAATGGGGTCTAATATGTAATATTTGGCCCTCAACACCGTGCAACTACTAAAGGAAGATCAGGGGCATTTTCATCCGAAACAATCTGCAAAAGCTGTCAGAAGGCCCTTTAGAGAATATATGGAGTGTCGTGGCAATCGAGATAATTGACCCAAACTTCGAGGCGAGTATGGGCAATTTCCCTAAAAAGTAATCTAAAAGTACTTTTAAGAAGCTTAGATAATTTAGAAGATATAGAGCCCACCATAAAATAGTGAAGGATATAAAGAATGAAAACGAGATGCACGATCCACTTGCGCCACATGTGTGTGACATGACGTTCTTTCTTTTACCTGGACCCGTTCATCAGGAGCCATGCATGCATGGAAAGTGTAGCTGAGTGCTCTATCATTAAACACGTGGCCCCATATTTCTTACATGTTTGGCCCACTTCACTATCTTACCAGCCTAACTCTCAAGGAAGTTGGCACATACTACGTGGTGTGTACCAAATGAGCTGCAATTTTACATTGCAAATGGGAGGTTTTTTTTTTTTTGTTAAACCACACGTAGATTGTCCATGAAAATATGAAGTCTAGCCCATCATTACATTCATGGTTTCTACCAACCCCACATGGATCATCAAAACAAAACAAAAAGATTAATATTAGTTCGCATGACCACAGTACACTGTATGTTATGTAGTTTTATAAAAGAGGAAGGAAATCGACATATATCCGTTCGAGCATGCTGCCACCATATGGTTTTGGCATGACATCGATCTTGTCCTCATCCTCCAAGTGGACTTCATCAGCTGTCTATTCTCCTCGAATGCGACAACCATCGAACAGGGAAGTAATTTCATTGATGTCCACTGATTGCACAGCACAGTATGTGTTCATTAGCACACGCATTGGAGTGTTTCTCTGCATCTTGAATTTAACTTTGTTGTCATCCTGATCATTAACCTTGAGTTTGATGAAAATGGAGGATGAGGATTGATCCTTGGATTTCTTATGGCCATCCGTGTTCGTGTTGTTGCTGTTTTCTTCTTTTCTCTGTTTTCTTTTTATTTTGATGCCCAAAAATAAGGCTGATCCATATCTCAGACCATCAGTGATTAATGTGTCCTTAGTAAAAATCACCTTCATTAACTGAAATTCAATATAATCTACTATTTCTATAACATATTTTCTTTTTAAATAAGCACCTAAGCATGCATGACACTTTCTCAAATGTTACTTTTACATCCAACACAATTCCCATTTCCCCAATCTTAATAGCTTCAGAGAAAAAGCATGGTGAGCTCCCACAAGCAGTCTTATGACTCATCATACAACTTCAACAAGAATGGTGATCAGGTCCCACAAGCAGCCTCATGGATCATCACACGCAACTTCAACCGTTGATGTCATTTGTACTGCTTCACATGATGCAACAATTATCCTGGTAGGGGTCTTGGTACACATAATGCAGTGGCTGTGGCATGCTGTATTGGTAGGCCCAATAAGTAGGCAGAACTGCGGTTTCGCTTGATGGCTTTGTCTGCTCCTCTTCCTTCTTCCCATCAACCACTGCGACGCTAACGAGCTCTGTAAATCCCATCTTCTTTCTTAGCAGGGTTGTCAACATGACCGAGTCGACTCCCTCACCAACCACTACAAGCTGTTCCTTATTGCCGCCCTCCAACGTAGCAGATATAACACCTGCAACCAACATGATCAAAATAATATCTTAGAACCCAAATCAGAATCTACAAAAGACGCCAGTTCATGCCATATTTGTGGTTTGGTTCAAAATTTCAAGGTACCAAGAAGATGTAGGTGCTCTAGTTCAACATTTAGAGAGTGGACTCACTGAGTCGACTCAGCTCATGGGTTGTCGAAATCAAGTCAGTAGTGAACTAGGGGACGATTTAAAAATACCACTACTCACTGAGTTGACTTAGCTCATCTGGTTTGCGCTTAGAGTGGTTTAGGAAAATGAATATGATATCTGGTTAGGTTCCTTTTCACCTCTATCTTGCGTGGAATCTCAATTTCAATTGTGCTAGAATCTGCGGTCAAGCTAGCAAATCCCATCTGTCTATAAAAGTGGGTCTTCAAAACCCAATTTAATAACCATCAGAATGAGATTGGGCTGCTAAATCAGCCTTCATTGACTAGATGAACTCAGTGAATCAACTCAGTTTGTTTAACTGACGCTTGATTTGCTGGCAGCTTAAATCTCCGTTGAAGAAGTTAGAACTGCAAACTTGGCAGCAGATCTGAGCTAAAGGTAGATAAAATTACCTTGTATGCCGACTGCGGTTTTCATGGCCTTGGACCGGCTCTTCGAATCGTTCATCGGGATTTTCATCACAATCTTTTGCTGTAAACAGAAAAAAACAAGTTACTACAATGAAAACCACATAAAAATTCATATGACCCACTTCAAGAAATCAAATATAGTAAAAAGACAACTAATATAAGATACCTTCATTGTCGATCTTTAGCGATCTACCACAGCAGAAACGTTAGTTGTGTGTGATTGTTTATCCCACCTAACGATTTTCAGCCAGGGTATGATATTGCTGTCTAGACTCCTCTATTTATAGATATCAGAAAACGGCTGTGGATCTTCGTGGAAATATTCATATCTTTTGAAACTGTGCTGCGTTGAAGCTGAGGTGGGCCCTACTGAGACACGGTTGATGGAAGGATAATTACGTGGGACGACGCGGTATCGACGCGGATTAGCTACTTACAAGTTGATTAGCGAGACTCGCTAGTACTGAAGTAACGTCAACAAGTTCGGTGGACCCCACCATGATATATGTGTTGTATCCACACCATTATTCTATTTTTAGAGATCATTTTAGGGCATGATACAAATAAGGAGGCAGATCCAAAGCTGGCGTGGACCCCACCAGAGAAAACAGTGGGGAGAGTGACGGCCACCGTTGAAACCTTCCTAAGGTCCACTATGATGTTTATTTGAGATCCAACCTGTTCATGTGTTAACGCAGAGATTAAAGAAGGTAAAATACAAATATCAGCTTGATCAAAAACTTTTCTGGCCTGTAGAAGTTTTAAATGCTGGGCATCACTCTCCCCACCGTTTTCTGTGGTGGGGTCCACTCGAGCTTTGGATCTAACTCATTCTTTGTACAATGCTATAATATGATCTCTCCAAATGGATGGACGGTGTGGATACAAAACATACATGATGGTGGGGTCCACATAACTTGATGACGTCACTTCAGTAGCGAGTCTCTCTAGTCAACCTGTCAGTAGCTAATCCGCGTCCGGTATCACGTCGAAATGAGCCCTTAATTTCATGGTGGGCCAACCTACGCGGACAAGGGCTGCGGTTATTGACTGATTTAATGTGCACAACTGCCCCGGTGCGCAATTTTCATACTTTGTGGGGATGGGTACCTATTTAAGACCTAAGTTGGACACCAACGATCACGGTGGGCCATTAGGTAGGAAGGGTCCACTGTGGATTGTACATGGTCGCGATATCATCCTGATCAAGTGATCACAGCCTTTCAAGGGACGCAGATTGCCTGTGATGGCCGTCCCGGGAACTTCCTGCGACAGAAAGCTAGGTGGGACACTCCCTGATGTTTGTTATAAATCCAATCCGTCAATCTGTTCTTGCAGATCATGTTAGGAGATGGACCCAAAAGTGAGGCAGATCCAAAACTCTAGTGGGTTATACCAAAGGAAATAGTGAGAATTGAATGTCCACTGTTAAAACAATCATGGGCCCATATGTTCTTGATCAGTCTAATGTGTTTGTGTTTTCAATTCACCTTAGTAGAAATGACATTAAGAACAGTATGGATGGCATATGAACATCAGAATGAATTGAGAAAAATCTCAACGGTAGGCATTTCTGTCTTATTTTTGGGCCAGTCCTAACATGATCTGGGAAGATTAACTGATAGCTAGGGTAGATTTCTCACAAACATTATGGTGGCCCCACATAGATTTTGCGTCACTTCTTAGGATTTGTGTAATGGACGGAGATATGGTTCTTGCTTGCAACGTCCATTTCGGATGCTGATGTAATTGCATGGTTGTAATTATCTGATCGTGGTTAGTTTCGGGTGATGTACAATCTGTGCTGGATTCTTCCTATCATACGGAATCATATGTGGGCCCACTTGGGTCCCACATAGGTAGGAATAATTTGCATTAGAGAGGTATGATCGTGTGTTACCGTAAAGATGTGGGGCACACATTATGTAGGTAGGAAATCCAAACCGTCTATTAGATGCATAAGGTCATGTTATTTTTAGGTATGAAAAATTAGCATCATCCAACACAAATCTAAAACACGGGATAGGGAATGATACATGAGGAAATGTTCACACTTGACTTGCACGAGGGCTCACCTGAGCTGTAAAACAGCCTAGCTTTGGGCCTGGCCATTTATCCAGGCCAGATAAACGACCGAATGGCTTAGATTGCAGATAAACTATACAGTGAGGCGGCCTATTCAAATCAACGGTAGATGTCTAGTCTAACCTTGTTCTCTAAGGGACGGCCCAGATGAATTTTCGTTTCAGCTGATTTTCAGCCACCGCTCTTACCTGAGGTCACACATCCGAGAAACGGGTTGGATGTCATGAATACATCAGTTTGGACCTACTTTTATACGGCACCATCCTATTTTACTGTGCTAACGCGCCCTACAGTTTGGAGCACAAGTTTGGATGGTTTGGATTTAAGTGATAGGTACGAGGGAGGGTACGTAGCAAGAACGCATAAGTCAAAGGCCGATTCCAAGTCACCATCCCAAACGACTCAGGAATGGATTAGGTGAGACCCCTGCCTCACCCAAGACCGTGCGAAGTGTGGCCTCCCAATTCTAAATCCATGCCGTCCATCCATTTTAACAAATCATTTTAGGGAGACTTCCAAAAATTAAGAATATCCAAATATCAGGTGGATCACACTCTAGGAAGAATTGGTGATTGAATGCCCTACTATTAAAACTTTTTAGGGCACATGCTAATGTTTCTATAGTGTTTATTTTCCATCTAATCCGTTGATAAGGTCATATAATCCTTGATGAAGGGAAAAAAAATCAAATGCCAGCTTGATCCAAAACTTCGGTGGCCCATTAATGGTCCATCGCCACTGTTTTTGTATGCTATGGTCCACTTGATAATTGGATCTACTTTATTTTTGGGATCACCATTAAAATAATCTTATTAAAAAAGATGGATGGTGAGGATGCAGAATAGATATATTAAGGTGGGCCCCGTGGGAAGGTCCACACCAACTTGGGTGAGGCCGGGGTCTCACCCAATCCGCACCCAAACGAGTTGCCTTAAGTCAAGTCTTCAATTCCGGTCTACTTTATTTTCACTTGCCGCCTGTGTGGGCGTAGCTGAAATCGTGTCCTGCATGGCGCGTTACGCGGACCCGAATTGTCTACTACCCCGTCTATCCCTAGCTTTGGACGGACGGGGGCTCCGAGTGACCGCCATGATATATGACTTTCATCCACACCGTTCATCCACTTCTACACATATTTTTATGTTTTATGACTAAAATTTAGTTAGATCCAAGCTCAAATGGACCATACCATAGGATATGACCCCACCGTTGAAACTTTCCTAAGACCCACCGTAATGCTTGTTTGCCATCCAACCAACGAATCTCGATCCTCTGCTTGTGGAAAGCAGAGGATCTGGATTCTCCAACCTATTCATAAAGTTACGTGGACCCGGATGAAGGTAAACCCGAATATCAGCTCGATTCAAAATTTAGGTTGCTCACAAGAGATTTTCAACGGTAAGAATTTAATCTCCATTGTGGGTCCACTTGTTTATTCTCTCCACCTCGGTTTTGGCTTATATGCTAAAATAATACAGAAGAATGGATGAACGGCTTCGATAAAACCCATAGATCATGGTGGCCACTCAGACCCTCCGCCGGATCCAAGATCGGGACGTGCGGAGCTAGAACGTAATTCGCGTCCGTGTTACACGTTGCCTGCCTGAGCTGGGATGACGTGGGGAAGTAGATGAACGTCATTAATTGAGGGAGAAAAATTCTTTATCACTCTGGCAGAGTATAATGGTTGATACGCAGGCACTAAAAAACTTTATCTGGCATAAAATAAATTTAATTAAACCGTCCAAATTACGGGCAGAAGTTTAGATGGATCATAGTTCAAAAGTTACATTGATTGATTTTTTTAAATGATCGACTTCTAGACATTTGATGGATGGTTAAGATGAAGTCTGGATATGGCCAAAATTCAAGAAACTAATTTCCTTTAATCAGGGCTTCAGATTTCTTAAATGACCTGATTTTCTTGTGATGAAATATCCACAACAGTTCCTGATCTTTGGACGGTATAGCAGACCTGATTTCTGTTTGCCTGCTTATCAACCATCACACTCTACGAGGGCATGAAATCTGAGAAAGGGAACCATTTTATACTCTGGTGGAGGGTGATAGTATATACGCAGGCACTTCGAAAGTGTACATGGGAACGTATTGACTCAAATTAAACTGCTAAATTTGTGGGACCCATTGAAAATAGGTTACTAACCGAAATACTGGTTGACGGAAGGATCCTAACTTCTTATTATTATTGAAAATTTAGTTGTAAATTCGAGCCATGGATTAATTTTATTTTGATCGTTCATTTAAGTGTCCGCCAAATAGAGGAATAAAATCACTGCAGTTTTCAGCTTACGTCACATCTAAATTGGGATCCTTCATTTAGACGGTTTGGCTTAAGTTACTCATATGAGACGTCTGCTGTTACTTATTTCCTGCGTATCAACAATCCTACTCTGCGAGCCTCACACACGTGTGATACCAAAATAGCTCATCAAGCGATCCGCTCTACAGATGATGTATCTTTATGTAGGGCACACGTCGAGAAAGACACGTGTTACCCATCTGACGATCACATGGCCACTTTTGTGAGCTTGAGATCTATATGGTGTGTATATCCTGATGGGCAGCTCACAATATCACACATGTTTACAAGTCTTGAACGTCCATGTTAAGGGGCCCCACCGGGACCTAGCTAGAGACAGACCGTCCTGGCAGGAGCTCTGTGGGGCCTACCATGATATATGTGTTTTATCTTCTGTCCACTCATTTTTACAGATTATTTTATTCACGGCTCAAAAAGTAAGCTGATAAAAGAGTACTTAAATAAACTATATTAAGGGAAGAATTATTGGTGACAATGACACCCACCATTTAAACCTCTCAAGGACTACATCTGTATGTTTATTTTAGGTCACATAGACATGGATTTAGGGAAAACATGATAGACAGATCTGATGTCATGAGTACATCATGGTAGGCCCACATGAACTTTTGTATGATAAGCTTGTCCAGCAAAACTTTTGCAGATGATCCAAATGGTAACAATTTAATGCAAATATTATATATCTAGAAGTTTTTCTGATAATATTATTGAAAGAAAAACATAAAAATCTGAAAATCTCTTCAAAACTACTCAATCCGGGAAAAATTGCTTTGAACAGTATTCTAACAATGTCATGGGTAGGCTCAGCCCATGGATGGTCTAGATCTACTGCCCATTTAGATGCATAGGTGGTAGATATCTAATAAATTAAATGGTAATGACATAAGAGCATATTAATTGGCCGAGTCACCAATCTGAAACCGAGTGATCTCCTTGTCATGAGCTGCAGTGTGACTCAACCCATGTTTACACTTGTAACTCTTCCATGTGTAACCCACGTTGGGATACGTCGGTCTCCACGCAAGCAAGACCTTGACCGTTGGTTTACTTGACCATGGACTCTAAAAAGAGCATCAGCTCGTGGAACATGACCCTTTTGTCTTCTTTTAGCTTTTCCCCTTTTTCCTCTTTCACACGTGATATTTATAAGTAGACCCTACACGCATTATTCGCAACCCGTATTTTGCACTCTGCATGCTATGCAAAGACTAACTTTTGAAGGCAATTTCAGGTCTATTTATTTCCACTAGTTCCATGCTATATTTTCGTTGTGCTTATTAGAAACATAAGATATACCGGAATTCCCATCTCAACCGAGATGTGGATTTCCTGCTTAAAGCCTTTGGCAGGAAGTTCCTGTGCTGGGAACCTAGGTGGGATGCACCGTGATGTTTGTGAGACATCCACGTTCTGCCATATGTTTTTGCCGGATCCAATACTCAAGGGGGCTGAAAATGTGAGGATTGAACGTCCACAATTAAAATACTCACCGGGCACAAAAGTATCAGATCAGGATAATATTTGTGTTTTCAGTTCATTCCAGTAGGAATGACGTTATGAACGGTATATATGGATGGCATGTAAATATCAATGTCAACCCTGGGAGGTTTCACCGGTAGGAATTTCTCAACTGACCTTTGCCTTTAGTGCGGCATACTTAAATCTTGGATACTGCTCGCTTTTTGGTTCACGTCTTAAAATGAGCTCAAAATAATGGATGGACGAGGTGGATGTCTCACAAACATCACGGTGGACCCCATGTAGGTTTCCACTGCAGGAACTTCGTGCGAAAGGATTTCCCGCCCGCGTCCCTCGGCTACAATGCGGTGATTGGATATCTCATCAAGATCAATACAACTATTGGATTTTACGTTGTCTAGATAGTGGCACATGCACACAGACATGGACAATGCACCTCTCACATGTCCATGCACCGTTGAGGGTGGTGTCTAATGTCAAGAACCGCTATGATTTATTGCCGACGTAGCTGCATCACTCTGAGATCCACCGGACGATATGCATTACATCAATGCTTTCCATGTGTTTGGATAACTCATTTTGATTGCATGATTTCTATTGTGATGCATTTTCACATCTTTCGAGCTTCACACCAGAGGAAACTGTGATGATTGAAACTCCACCGTTACAGACATATTCGAGCCACGGAAATGTTAATTCTCCATTCAACCTTTCAAGATTCACAAGGACCTTTGATAAATGGCCAAACAAAAATAGGCCTAATTCAAAACTTTTGCGGTCCACAAAATGATTACAATGGTCAGTAACCACTGCTATCCAAGACATTGAGAGAACCTCTTTATAGTCTATTAAGAACTGAAGTGGGCCCTAAGCCTGGATTATCAGGGCAACAATCGAACATGTTGATAACGATTTCATAGAAAATTTAACCAGTAACAGAAAATTTTATTTATATATATATATATATATATATATATATATATATATATATATATATATATATATTTTGGGTTAACCTACATATAAAGGAAGCAAACTACAATAAAATCCAAGCATCGTAAGTCCAAACTATATAGGAATAGTTTAAAATTTTATGGAGCTCAATTGTAACAGCTGAAGTTTAACTAAAAAAAGCTAAAAATAGAACAAAAAAATGCATACTACTTCCTGGCAAAGAGGGCCAAGTGAAACACAAAGGCCATTACAAGAGCAACAATAAACAAACGGCATAGTGCTTTAATATCCTCCAAATACTCTTTGCGGCCCATTTTCGATTGGGCATCAGGAATTATATTAGGAGTTTGTTGAACACTGGTTCTTGGACTGTCATAGTATACACTAGTCCTTGGATTAATGTCATAAACACCTCCAGTAAAGTTAGGAAGTATGTTATCTGCATGCATCAAGCATTGCCACACCTTTGCAAACCACATCATTCCAAGCTTCCTTTGCTTTATCTGTAGTTGTTTCCACTATATCGAACCATTTATTGTTGGCAGTGTTCCCCGTTGTTATAAATCCCCAAAATGGCCAACGAATACAATGTAATATTTTCCCGTTAAATTCTGCAAACAAGTATAAAGTCTACTATTAGTGTCTGAATGGCATAAGCTATGTGGAAATATACATCTACACTGTAAAATACAGTTCCATTACTTGAAATTTCTGATGATTGAAAAGGATAAAGGATAACATTCGGAAGCAGAATATGATCATTCAATATTTCAATGCGTGTCTGAAAAGCACATTTACAAGACACCAGGCTATGCAAATAATATGTAGAAAGATTTTGTAATGGAAGGTAACAAGCAAGATGAGATTAACATTTGCATAACCAAACATAAACATTCACCCACAAGCATGTGTTTAGGTCTTAGCCAAATTTGGCAAACTAGACTTTAAAAAATAAGTATTAGTAAATATCCACACATACGAAATCTGTGGGCCTTAGAGTATTTTTGGGTTCCAACATGCCCAATACAGGGAGCTTATTTAAGTTTACACAAGTACTCATGATAGAATGAATAAAACACGTTAACACCAAAACATACCACTCCAAAAACTCAAAAGATTGTTAACCATTGTCTTTGAACAACCATCCAGGGTAGCAACAACCTATGCTAGGATCTTTGAACTCCTAAGACCGGAGGCCACAACAACCCATGAACTCTTCCAATCGCCCAGCCCCATCTTCGTATATGGAGGCACCTCACCCTCCCTGCCCTCCCTCTCCCACCCACCCAATCATTGTTCCTAAATGGATCTCCGACCAGGGTAGGGCAGCCCTATCCAATGCTCTGGTTGGGGAAATAGCGGGACCGAGTGATGCCACCAACTCCATTCGAGATCTCCTGAGCTCATCTCCATTCCACCTCTCCCAGGTGGATATTTTCAAGATATCTCTCTCAGCCTACATTCTGATTTTCAGATCCAGGGAAGAAGTCAGCTCATTCTCAAGAGACAGGGCTCTCCGTCACAAAATGGGGCTATAGAATACCAGATCTTGGGGTCCTACAATGATGCTGCCAGGAAGAGGTTCCTGGCCGGGATTCAGATAGAAGGCATCCCCATTCATGCCTAGAGCGAACACACAGTAGGAAGCATTGTATTGTGTATGGGCTCTGTCATTGAACTAGATCGAAATCTACTAGAAGGCCCAAATCGTTGGTTCACCAGGGCCAAAATCATTCCCCACCAGGATGCCCCTCTCCTCAAAATGACCAATCTATTGGTCAATGGGAGATCATTCCCATTCAAGTGTATTTTGAACTAAGCAGTCAGACAGGATCATCGACGACTACAGGGGAAGCTCCTCCAGTAAATGCTAAAGAAACTACTAAGCAGTGGGTTGTCTGATCCTTTGCAAATCCTCAGAAAGAGAGCATGGAGGAACTCCCAGCAGGAAGGCCAGGCAACAAGCTTACTATCGTCAACTAATGTAGAATCCGCCTACCTGCTCGACCAAATGTCCCACAGACTATGCCAGAGGCTAACACCCTCCATGATTCAAGGGAGCGTCAAGACTATCAATTTCAGGCAATGTCAGGGCCTCAGACCATCAATGCTCCTCCATCCCCACAAGCCTTAGAGCATCAGACGCTGGACATGCTGCCTCCTCCGGTTCTGCTCGCGCGGTAGGCCCTGCACCAAAGCCTTCAGCCTCATCCCGCGGCAGTGCCCAGCAGTTTTGGAATGGAGTGTAGTATATTGGAGCAACCTGGAGCATCTGTTAGCAGGGGCGGTTTGCAGAATGTGGCAGACTTTAACAGTCAGCCAGACCAGCATCATTCAGTTGGGCAGGACAGGGAAAAACAGGTTAAATGTCAAAATGTTCTCCGGGAACTGACCACTCCCAGCCGTCAGCCAATTAATCAGCCTTCAATGCATCAATGGATTCCACCCTCCCTAGAATTGATGGTGGCCTGGGAAGGATGGCTATCAAGGGTGCAATAGCTATTCAAAGAAGGGCCGGACAGTTTGAATCCCATTAATACAAAGGCAAAGACAAAGCCAACTGCAGTGCAGGCCATTCAGATCCCCACCTCGCCAGTCCCTATAGATAGGGAGCTCCACACGCCCAACAGGGACCACACGTTGGAACTTGCGCAAAGACAATCTTGCGTTCCAAAAGAGGGACTACCAGCAGCCCACCAGGATTGCCAGGACTGCAACAGGAGGAGAAACGAGAAGAAGGGTGAAGCTCTGACTCTTTGGATGGACATTCAAGGTGAGCCCAACACGCAGGCAGCTATCACTTCCGGCACAAGCTGCAACTCCCAGGAAGAACGATCAGATAGATTAAAGGAGAAAAAGAAACGGAAAAACCATCCCAAAATCAACTTCACTAACAGGAAGAGTCAAAGATTAAAGAGCTTACAGAGAAGGGCTGAGCAAAAGGGCTAGTCTTCTTTCATAGAACGTGAGGAAGGTAGGTAATGCTCAAACTACCTGCTACTTGAGACGTCTGATCAGAAAACAGAACATAGCGATCCTCCTACTGTAGGAGCCCATGATCAGGGATTCCAGAAGAGCTGCAGTTGCTACCAAACTGGGCTTTGGTAAGAAGATTGTAAAAGAAGTAGCAAAGAACAGAATTTGGATCCTTGCCAAGGATCATATCCAACTTCAAACTCGCTGGGCCAACAGACAGTGCATCACTTTCCAGATTTCATCAGAGTCTCCCATGCACAGCATTGATTACCATAGTTTATGTGAGCTGCTTCAGAGATCAGAGAAAGCTCCTTTGGGAGGAGATGAGGAGGTTCAACAATGCTATCGCAGGCCCGTGGCTGGTCTATGGAGACTTCAATTCCACAATCAGCCCAGGTGAACGGCTTGGTGGCCCAACCAACTTGACCCAAGCAATGATTGAATTCCAGGATGTGATTAATGACACGGGCCTCATTAATGCGAGGTTCTCAGGCTCTCCTTACACCTGGTGTAACAACAGAGCAGGTAGTAGGCGCCGATGGGCTAGATTGGATGGGATGCTAATCAATTCAGATTGGATGCGAACTCTGCCGGCTGTCAGAGTTGAACACCTCACGAGAGCTCACTCCAATCACTCTCCCATTCTCCTCAGCGTACAATAAGAAGTAGCGAGAGTCCCTCGCCCATTCATATTTCAGTGTATGTGGACAGCCCACAAGGACTTTAAGAGGGTAGTTAAACATTGCTGGGACATAGACGTGGCTGCTGCCCCTATGTATAAGTTCTTCCTCAAACTGAAATACCTGAAAGCCACACTCAAAACTTGCTGAGGACGAAGTTAATAAGGCTGAATTCAACCTCATGAACTCGTAAACGGTAGCTTATTCCTATCAGGCTAAGTTGCGCCCAGGCAAATCTGAAGAAGGCCAACCTTCAAGAGGAGATTTTTTGGAAGCATAGGTCTAGGAATACATGGCTCAAGGAAGGCGACAGAAACACTAGGTTCTTCCATGATTCTATTTTGGACAACCACAGGAGATTGGCTAGCCAGAAAATGAAGACGCATGCGGGTGATCATATAGTAGATCATATCGAAGACATCGGGAATAAGGTAGAAAGCTACTTCAAGACTCTATTCTCTTCAGAAGGCTCTACCAATGTGGAAGATCTTCTTATGTGTATTCCGAGTACGGTGACCCCACAGATGAATGCCGGTCTGTTAAGGCCCCTTTCTATGGAGGAAGTGAAAGACGCAGCCACCTCAATCTTACCAGATAGCGCTCCTGGCCCGGACGGCTTTGGTGGAGCCTTTTACTCTTCCGCTGGGATGTTATTGGGGATGACTTAGTTGCAGCTGCCAACGATTTCCTTTAGGGTGGACCAAACCCCAGAGCCTTCCAATGTACTCTCATTTATCTTATTCCTAAGAAGAGGAACCCGGAATGCATCATGGACTATAAGCCGATTAGCCTTTACAATAGCATAATGAAGATATTTTCTAAAATTATGGCATCCAGGCTTGCTCACATCCTCCCGAAGTTGATATCTAAGGAACAGGGAGCCTTTTGTTAAAGGGCGATCGATAGCTGAAAACATCGCCATTGCTCGGGAGATGTGTAAGGCCCCATACTTTTCGATACTCGGGTGTTACTGTATAACCAAACTTAGAATAACGCAGGCCTGGCTAGGTGAATGTTCACGTTCATCCTAGCCTAAATCCAACTGTTGAAAATAGTACCAATCCATACGTCAAGCTATCTATCCGTCAATTTTCAAGATAGATCGTCATACCGCCAAAGAGACCTATCTTCTTAAGATCCACCATTTGAAAACATAGATCGGGTTACCTAGTTGCATATCCAACTCCTGGATCACACCTAAGCATTCTTTAATACCACAATGGTTATTGAAAATTTAATGTTAGTCAATCTAATTGTTGGATTGTCTGAATGCTCAGTTAATCATGATTTAGTAATTAGAAATTCATGTGGTGTAGCTCGCACTAATGCAAAGCAACCTTAAAGTTAGGGTAGGTAGCTGAATGATGCACAACGAGTAGTCTCACATCCTACATAGGTATAATAATAATAATGAATAAGTAAATAAATAAAGATAAATAAATAACAACGCATAGGCGATATTGGTTAAATATTAATAATATAAAACCATGAAATGGGTAGTCCCGCAAAGTGGGACCCACAACATGATTTTAAAATGCATGCATATGTGAGGGAAATAATAATGAAAATAATAATAATATTATTATAATAATGATAATAATAGTAACAATATTAGATAAATATCCAAATAATATGAAAACACGAGATGGATGGCCCTAATAACCTAACCCACAACATGTTGTGTGTGTGTGTGTGTGTGTATAAGAATTAAAATTAATATACTAAGTGAATAGAAACATAGGATGGTGTGTTTGAGCATACAAAGGATCCCTTAGGACATTTTGACCTTTGATGGTCGAATTGGAACGAATCCGACCGTTGGATTGACACAATCGACAATAAAAGGGCCTTAATCAGTTTGTATGGCCCACCTGAACTTTGGGTCTGACTGATCTTCGGTTAGAGGCTCTTAGTAGGACCCGTACAAATGAATGGAAGGAGTGGATTTCCCATAAACATCACGGTGGACCCCACACAAATGTTGCATGTGCACCATAGGTGGTGCACTCTCCGTGCATGGATCTGGAGAGGCCGGTCAGACGCCTCTGACCCGCATTTTCCAAAACAGGAGATCTCTCTCTCTCTCTCTCTCTCTCTCTCTCTCAGTTTACAGAGCAGACAGATGGGCGTCTGTTTGAGACGTCCGTAGCCCACCATCCAAGCCCCACCTTGATGATCCAGACCGTCCATTTGGTCCAGGTGTCCCGGCTGACCAAAATCCTAGCCTTTTCACACAAAGACAAGCACGTGTGTTCGCACAACAACCGACGCAAGAGGGTCCCAGAAACACAAAGTTTCTAAAAATGGGAACCTACTACTACCAACAAAGCAATCTGCGTGAGCTTGCCCTCCCTACATCTCAACCGTTCAATCCCGAGCAATCTCAGCCATTTATATCATGTTATTAGGGCTTTGCAAAGGAAGAGACCCAAAACTGTTGTTTTCCTTCTTTATGCGAACCCACCGCCCAAATGTAACATCCCGGATTTTTGCCAACCTGGGATTAGATGTCCTTAGGCAATGGGTTGCTCCTAACACCTTATTATTTCGTCAGAACTGAACCCCACAGTCTAAAATCGCTTCTGAACCCATTTCCTTCACAAATCCCACCCTTCACTACCTTATGCTTTCAATTTTTCAAAGCACTTTCACCCTAGACACTAACTTAAACTAGCTAAGTAGTAAAACTTGGATCACTTTATATACAAACTACAAAGGCCTAAGTACCATCTCAACCAGAAAACAATTAGGATTAAATCCTTTAGAAATTTAACAAAGTTAACTAAGTGCAAAACTCGATTAGCCATGAAATCCGTTGGGATCGCTTTAAATACGATCTGCAAGACCCAAAACTTACAAAATCAATGACTCTAGGTTACCCTAAAGTTTAGAACCAAACTCTTTTCCCGGCTACTCTCGGGAATAACTTGAAACTTCGTATTAGGTCTAGACCGCACATCGGAAGTCCGATTAACACAAAGTTAAGGAACTAGGACCGCCTCACTGGGCTTGACAATAATCATCTCAAAAATCAGGTCCAGCCGATGTCCCACGGCCATTCGTTTGGATCCGGAGCGAGGGAGTGTGAAAAATACTATTCCCTTTACAAAATAAATATCTGGAATAGTGATCTGGCACCATTCGCTTGCGCATCAGTATTAAGCAACCAGACCGTCAGAATCAGACTAAATTACACCCTCGGATTAAGAAAAATTTCAGGAACATTTACATGTACTTGGAATTTCGGATCGTGGCCCACTGACCATTGAACTGAAAGTGGTCCGCCACGTGCGATTTGGGAATCCGATCGAGTCGAAAACGTAATCCCACATAGATCCATGTGTGGTGAGCTTAAGTCTGACGTTTGACTCAAGGAGGGCCACCAGAACCTCTCTTTTGAGCTGAAAAAGTGACGAAATACCTATATTAGCAGTAACCCTTGAACAGGGGTCTATTTCGGTGAGTTTTGAGACTATATAAGGACCTTAAACCCTCTCTCATGGCAGCTATACGAATTTGAGACTTGAGAGAGGGAAAAAAGAGAGAAAGTGTGGGAGATGTGGGAAAATCTCCCTGCCGTCCTTCCCTGCCGCTCCACGAGCTCTACTGCTCCGTTCTAATCGCTTTTCCGGCGATTCCAGCTCCGTTTTTAGGTAAGAAACCCTAACCCTAATCTTTTTTGGGGTTTAGACTGTTGTAGGTTGTGAATAGCTAACCTATTTCGTTCTATAGGTTGCCAAACTGCCGAATACGGAAGCTTAGCAAACTCATCAACTCCGTTATGATTCTACGACAAAAGTTGCGGACTTTAGGTGTATAGGTTATAGTTTTCAACACTTTCAATGTCAGATAATAATAGATTCATGATCTGCATGCAATTGCACATGTACAAAGTGCTGTCTGTTTTCCGTTTCGATTAAAGATGAAAAATATGGAATTCTACATATTCTAGGTATTTGTAGAAAATACCGTATACGTATAAATTTTAGAAATGTGTTTGACATGATTAATTGTTATATGAATATATGATATATGGATAAAATACTAATTTGGCTAAAGGATTCGTCCAAATACATGTTCTACTAATATACACTATGTATGTAGAAATACTGTATTGTAGAAAGTACCGTATACGTATGTATTTGGAGATGTGTTTGCCATGATTATTTGTTTGTATAAATATATTATACATGCGTAAATTACTAGTTTAGCGAAAGAGTTCGCCCTAATACATGTTTGCTAACATACACTATGTATGTTGGAATAGTGTATTCTAAGTGTTTGTTGAAATGACTAAGTAAATATGGATTTATGATTTATGTTTGTCATGTGTATTGAATGTAAGAACATGATTGAAATGTACTAGTCAACCCCTTGACGAAAGGACTTGCCATAAATCACGCCACGGTCAATACACTACATATGTTAAAGTGTGTAGTCCAAGTGTTTGTGGAAATGACTGAATGAATATAGAACTTGGACCCATGCTTGCCATGACTATCCGTCGTAGGGGCAGGCGTGTTATAATTGGGGTAACTCCCTAGTAGAAGGATTTGGCCTAATACCTATGTGATCAACATATGTCATGTATGTGATGTATGTAGTTCAAGTGTTTCTTGAAATGTCTGAATGAGTAGTAGTTAGCAAATTGTAATGTATAAGGGTGTTGAGATATGATTCTCAACCTCTTTTAACTATGTGTATGATCTCCTTTGATAGTTGTGTGATTAGGAATTGAACATGTACAAACTCATGCTTGTGTTGTGATTCATAACATGCTCAACTGCTTTATGATTTTAACTATGTAATGCATATGTTTAAATTTATATTTACGTTGTATGATCCGTCATGGGTGATGGGGGAGCGGAGCAACGAGTGCGTGCAATAGCCCTGGCAGCCCTAAATGGATAATACCAGACCTTGATTGTATGAGTTGAATCTTGATCCATTACTGCTTTATCTATCTGCAATTGATTGTGTTTGGGGCTATGATTATGGCCCAGGCAGTCGGTAACGGGATTGAATTCGTGGCTGAGATTCATTTGCCACGTGGGATGTGTTCGACGAACTCGAGTCGTGCGTTGCCTGTCGGCAGTAGCTAGGCCACACGAAGTGTTTTATGCACTTCATGTCGTGCAGCTCAACGGGCGATCGTGCTAGTCGAGCTCGTCAAGTAACCCGATCTGCCTTATGCATGTTCACCCTGTTTGGACGCTACTGCTTGAACCTAGGGTACCAAATTTACCAGTGAAACCCCTTTAACCATGGTACCTCGATCCGCTAAGACGCATGAGCCGGGCATGGTGGTATGAGACACCGTGGTCGAGCTGTCGGCCTACGCTGGGGCCATGTGCCTCCCCGTAGTGACCATTGCGCAACCAAACTCGTGAGCCGAATATGGTGGTATGGGACACTGTATTCGAGCTGTCGATACTTACGGCGCGAGAGCCGAGTACGGTGAGACCTGTACTCGTGCTGACGGGCGACGAGTCCTCTGTAGTATCTTCGAGTATACTCCAAGGGCTGTGATTGGCGACGAGTCTTTCACAGCAACTAGAGTATGAGTTGAGCCGAGTACGGTGAGACCTGTATTCGAGCTGACGGCTAGTGATTGAGCCGAGTACGGTGAGACCTGTACTCGAACTGACGGTCAGCAATTGAGCCGCATACGGTGATATCTGTATCCATGCTGACGGGTGACGAACCCTTTGTGATGTCTTCGCTAGGCCTCTCAAACCATAATATCGTATGAGATTAACTAGGATTGACGACCCTAGAATGGATCATGTTTGGGAATGATACAAGGGAGGTACCTTAGTTTCCCAATACTGCTGTTTGACATGGACTAATAATAACTCGGTAATCATGATCATCATCGCACCGTATGTGCTTAGTAGATGTGGCACACTGAGGGAGTTAAGCATTCGCGAACGTAAGATGATGTCGCATGCGGGTGGTTTGGCAAGGGCATATATCATGTCATTTCATACTTGCATTAAATAAGAGTAGTTAGAATTGTTTGATTGTACTGCTTTATCATTACTGCTTGACTGAGTTGATAACATGTTAACCTATGCTTTACTGTTCCACTGAGTTGATCACTCACTCCCACGTTACGGGACGGTGTTTGCAACACCAACCAGATTTGTTGAGTTTCAGGTGATGGCGATGCTTGTGAAGCAGAGCCGGACTACTTCTGTGATGATAGGAGGAGTTCTCCTATCTGTATCTCTCTGACAGGTCAATGAAGACCTGATATTGTATTGACGGGGCTATGGTACATGGGATAGGAGGCATTACACTTCCTCACATTTGGTACATTTTAGAACTGCACTTGTATTTATTTAACCTGGTAATGTTATCACACTCTGGAGACTCATCATAGGTTATATATCTTACCTATCTATCACAGTCTTCCGCTTGCAAATTTAACTATCTCTGGAGTATGATATGCTGTTTTGGCTTAATCTCACTCATGTTCAATGCACGAATATAGTCAACATTCAATCATCATTCATTTTGTTGCATAAGTGATGTTCTGGAACTCGGGAGTTGAGTTTATGCTCGACCCCCGATTTTCAGGGCGTTACACCAAATCATCCTAAAGCTTCGAAAAAAGCTTATCCATAAGCTTCCTAGAGTCCATATGAACCATCCTAAGCCATCAAATTTAAGGAAGAAAGCGGGAGGAAATCCGCCATTATCGTCCATAGCTCCTTCCTCGCACCACCGCACTCGACTTGCCGAGTTCGGCTCGAGTCAGGCTTGGGTTCGGTCCAGCTGCTGGCCAATGGGAGAGAATGAAGATGGAAGGAAATAGAAGGAAGAGAGGAAAAAAAAAAGGAAAAGAATAGATAGAAAGAGAGGGAGTGAGTGCAAGTGTTCTCGGGCTGCAGCCGTTGCTGAGTCGAGTTTGGCTCGGATCTGGTCCGTGTTTGGGGGTTGCTGGAGTTCCAGTACACACACATAGAAAAGGAGAGAGGAAGGAAGAAGAAAGAGAAGAGGTGGTTGGTGGATGGTTGCACCAGCCTGATCAGAGTCAGGCCTGCCTCATTGCCCATCCTCATGCAGTCATTGAGTTGACTCAATTTGATCAGGGCTGAGTCAGGCTGGGTTTGACGGCCATGGCTGGATGCTTCCAGTAGCAGCAAAGGAAAGAAGAAAGGAGAGAAAGGAAAGAGAGTAGAGGAGGAAAGAGAGAGTTTGGGTCTGAGCTATGGGCTGACTCGCTGAGTCAGCTGGGACGAGTTGACCATAGGACTGGCCTGGGTCTAGCTGGGTTCTAGTAGGAAGATAGAGAAGAAGAAAATAAAGGAGGAAATGAGGGGAAAGAAGAAGAAAGAAAGGGGAAAGTAAGAAGGAGAAATGAAGGAGAGAGAGAGTGAAGGTTGGTTGAGTTGTGCCGAGTCAACTCGATCGGGACCGGGTCATTACCGGTGTGGGCCAACTATGTAGTAGACCAGGCCTTCTCACTGGACCGAGTCCGTTGAACCGGCCATCAGAGGTATGCCAACTTCCCATCTTCTTTTATTGGAATTGTTAAAAATTCTAATACTCCGTTGTTAGTATTAGATATTAACATTTATATTAATTCTATGATGTCATTAGTAGACTATTGATAATAACATCAGAGTTGACAGTATTAATTGATAATTTTTCACTTACCATTACTTCATTTCTCATATTGTTACAAATTAATTGTATGGATTAGATCTTAAACTCTATAACCCTAAACTTAGGTAATTCAAACCCTATGTTAAAACCTTAACTATGATTAGTCATTAGTAGGTTACTTGTACTCAAGTTAGTTAGGACAAACAAAATTATAATTATCAAATGGCGTTTAATTATCTCTCTCAAATATCGATGGTAAGCAGAGGATCAGGATTCTCTAACCTATTCATAAAGTCAGATGGACCCGGATGAAGGTAAACACGAATATCAGTTCGATTTAAAAGTCCCTTGCCTCACAAGAGATTTTCAACGGTAAAATTTGAATATCCATTGTGGGTCCACTTGTTTATTCTCTCTACCTCATTTTTGTCTATATACTAAAATGATACAGAAGAAGAACGGCTTTCCATCAAATCCATAGATGATGTTAGCCAATCAGACCCTCTGCCGGATCCAAGCTCGGGACGTGCGGAGCTCGTACGCAATTCGCGTCCGTGTTACACGTGACCTACCTGCGCTGGGATGACGTGGGAAAGTTGTTGAACGTCGCCACCTTTGTCGCGGTACATTAATTGAGGGAGAAAAATCTTTCTCACTCTGGCAGAGTACAATGGTTGATACGCAGGCACTAAAATATTTTATCTGGCATAAAATTAGATCTAATTAAACCGTCCAAATCGTGGGCAGAAGTTTAGATGGATCATAGTTCAAGAGTTACTTTGACTGATTATTATTAGTGTAAATGATCGATTACTATACATTTAATGGATGGTTGAGATGAAGTCTAGTTAACGGCCAAAATTCAAAAAACTAATGTCATTTAATCAGGGCTTTGGATTTCTTAACGGATCTGATCTTCTTGAGGTGAAATATCCGCAACAGTTCCTAATCTTTGGACGGTTTAGCAGACCTGATTTCTGTTATCCTGCTTATCAACCATCACACTCTAGGCGAGCATGAAATATGAGAAGGGGAATTATTTTATACTCTGGTGGAGGGTGATAGTATATACGCAGGCACTTTGAAAGTGTACATGGAGAACGTATTGGCACAAATTAAACTGCTGAAGTTGTGGGACCCAGTGAAGATAGGTTACTAATTAACCGAAATATTGGTTGACGGAAGGATTAGTTGTAAATTCGGGCCATGGATTAATTTTTATCTTGATCGTTCATTTAAGTGTCCACCAACTAGAGGAATAAAAATCACTGTAGTTTTCAGCTTACATCACATCTAAATTGGGATCCTTCATTTGGACGGTTTGGCTTAACTTACTTGTATGGTACGTCTGCTGTTACTTATACCCTGCGTATCAACAATCCTACCCTGCCAAGTACCGAAGTCTTTCTCGGTTGTGAAATGACAAGTGCACGGTCCTCACACGTGTGTGATACCGAAATAGGTCATCAAGCGATCCGCTTTACAGATGATGTATCTTTATTATAGGGGTGTACATGGAGTCCAACTTAGTCAAGCTGGCCTCAGCTGGTCTCGGCGTAGCTACTGGCTGATCTTAGCTCAAACTCAGCTCGTCTCGGTCCTTAGGCTTAACTGGACAATTCCGCTCAGTTCAGACAGCAGCTCGGGCTAATTTGAGCTAAGTTCATCTGTGCAGCATTTTCACAAACACTTCGGCTGCAACTTCAAAATCTCACTGTGTATAAAACAATAGTAATGGTTTTACATATATTTTATCAAACACTTTTCAAGCAACATAAAAATGAAGGAAAAAAAAATGGTATTTGTTTTATATAATTACCTTCCTTACCACCGACCACACTTTGTTGAGTCATTTCATCAAATATTTGATGAGCAACATCAATATCAAAGTAATAGAGTTACTGAACTAGTTTGATCTAAGTTCAATTTGAGCTGTGTTTGATCCAAGTCAAGCCAAGATGGGGCCAGCTCGAACTTAGCTTGAACTCATTTTCGAACTCAAAAAATCAGCTCGACTCGGCTCGAAGCTCGAACTCAACTTCGAACCGAGCTTTTTCGAGCTTTTTCGAGTCGAGTCGAGCGAGCTAACCGAGCTAGTGCACACCTCTAATCTTTATGTAGGGCATACATCATGTTACCCATCTGACAATCACATGGTCCCTTTTGTGAGTGTGAGATCTACATGGTGTGTATATCCTGCTGGGCAGCTCACAATATCACACACGTGTGCCTCCTGTTGATTGAACCTATAGGTACTGAACTGTTGATTGAACCTACTGTTTACAAACTCTTGAACGTCCATGTTAAGGGGCCCCCACCAGGACCTAGCTAGAGACAGACCGTCCTGGCAGGAGCTCTGTGGGGCCTACCATATGATATATGTATTTTATATATCTTCAGTTCACTCATTTTTATAGATTATTTTAGAATAGAGCTCAAAAGTAAGCAGATCAAAGACTTAAATGGACTACACTACAAGAATCATTGGCGACAATGACACCCACCATTTAAACCTCCCTAGGACTACACCTGTATATCTATTTTGCCATCAATTCCTTCATAAGGTCACATAGACATGAATTAAGGGTAAACATGATGGACGGATTGGATGTCATGAGTACATCATGGTGGGCCCACATGAACTTTTGTATGATAAGCTTGTCCGGCAAAACTTTTGCAGATGATCCAAATGGTAACAATTTAATGCAAATACTATCTAGGAGTTTTTCTGATAATATTATAAGAAAAACTTTAAAATCTGAACATCTCTTCAAAACTTCTCAATCTAGGAGAAATTGCTGAGAACAGTGTTCTAACAATGTTATGGGTAGGCCCAGCCCATGGATGGTCTGTATGTACTCTCCATTTAGAGGTATAAGGTGGTAGATATCCAATAAAATATTAATGACATAAGACCATATTAATCGGCTGAGTCACCAATCTGAACCGAGTGATCTCCTTGTCATGAGCTGCGGTGACTCAACCCATGTTTACACTTATAACTCTTCCACTTGTAACCCACGTTGGGATATGTGTGAAATCATATATGTTTTTCACATTTGCAATCCGCGACGGTCTCCACGCACGCAAGACCTTGACCGTTGATTTACTTGACCATGGACTCTAAAAAGAGCATCAGCTCGTGGAACATGACCCTTTTATCTACTTTTTACTTTTTACTTTTTCCTCTTTCACACGTGATATTTATAACCTTTCAGGCCTATTTATTTCGACAGGTTCCATGCTATATTTCCGTTATGATTACTGCGAGCATAAGAGATACCGGAAATCCCATCTCAACCACGGACGTTTCCTGCGAAAGCATTTGGCATGAAGTTCCTGCGCTTGAGAACCTAGGTGGGACTCACTGTGATGTTTTTGAGACATCCACGCTGTCTATCCTTTTTGTGAGCTCAATTTAGGGCTTATGGCTAAAAATGAGCTGGATCCAATACTCAAGGGGGCTGAAAATGTGAATGTTTACAGTTAAAATACTCGTGGGGCAACAGAAGTATTGAATCAGGATAATATTTGTGTTTTCAGTTCATCCCAGTAGGAATGATGTTATGAACGGTATAGATGACATATAAACATTTCAGCGGTAAGAATTTCTCTCCCACCTTTTCCTTTAGTGCGGCCCACTTAAATCTTGGAGCCTGCTTCAGTGTATATACACTATGCTTTTAGCTTTGACCCAAATTGACTCAATGGCATCTCTGGTAATCTCTAACAAATGTTATATTAAACCCTCAGATGGATTAAAGTTATAACCTCTCAATGCTAATAAATTTTCTACGATGAGTCCAATCTGCTATGTGCGTTGTAGGATAAGCTTGTCCTAAAAAAAAAATGTGGGCTCACCATAATTTGCAAATGACATCCAATCAGTCTATCATGTGCCCCCCATGTTTTCCTTGACACCCAAAAATCAGGTGGATCCATATCCCAGACTCTCAGTGATTAATATGTTATTAATAAAATTCCCTTTCACTCAAATCGAGTATAGTGCCCTCATTTACAAAAATCTACTACTTCTAAAACTTTTTTTTGTTTCTTTTTTGAATAACCACGCAAGCATGCATGACACTTTCTCAAATGTTGCTATTACATCCAACACAATTCTGGCCCATTTCCCCTATCTAAATAGCTTTAGAGAAAAAGCATGGTTAGGTACCAAAAGCAGTCTTATGACTCATCACACATCTTCAAGCAATGGTTAGGTCCCACAAGCAGTCTTATCATGACTCATCACGCAACTTCAACCACTACAAGAAAAACCACTTTTACCAACGAAAATTTTCGTAGGCAAAAGTCTTATTTTCGTAGGAAAAAAGTTTTACCCGCGAAAATTTTCGTTGGCAAATTCCTCGCTAAAAGCACGAGGGGAACACCTTTTACCCACGAAAAAATTTTTTCGTTGGCAAAGGTAAGACTTTTGCCGACGAAATATTTCATAGGCAAAACATTTTACCAACACTAATTTTCGTTGGTAAAAATATTGATAAAACTTTTCACCTACGAATACTTTTGTAGGTAAAAATATTTACAAAACTTTTTAGCTACCAACAGTTTCGTAGCTAAAAATATTTAAAGACTTTTCGCCTATGAATGTTTTCATAAAAAATTTAAAACACTTTTTACCTACCAACAATTTCGTAGCTAAAAATACTTACAAAACTTTTAAATACCTACACCTACGAATATTTTCGTAGGTGAAAAGATTTATAAAACTTATTGTCGTAGCTAAAAATATTTGCAAAACTCGAATATTTGACTTTTACCTACGAAAAATTTCGTAGGTAAAAAACATTACTGATACTTTCACCTACGTAAATTTGCGTTGGTAAAAGTATCTTTTTTTTTTTTTTGCAAAATTCCTGATATACACCTGTTACAATATATTTCATCATATTCTTCCTGATATACACCTATTATATAATATATTTCATCATTTTGACATTCATTTACGCTAATGAGCTCAGCTTGTAGGAACTGAGATATTACACAACATCCTCGGGTTGTAAATCATACAATTCATTTGTTCCCGACACGGGCTAACAAGTGATGAGACTTCATGACCTACCTGTACCAGCTGCGCCCATGCTTGGTATATTTTCACGTCCCCTGCCACCGCCAAAACCACCACCACCAAAGCGAGCACCGCCTCGGCCGCCTCCACGTCGGCCTCCAAATCGGCCACCACTATCTCTGCCACCTCTACCACCACCGCTCCTGCCACCGCCTTCACGGTTGTCACTTCTTGGCTCAAGGCGTAGTCCCAAAGTTCCGATCCATTAAGTTCCAAGGCCTTGGAGAAACTAAGTTCCGATCCGTTAAGTTCCAAGGCCTTGGAGAAACTATCACCATCTGTGAAATCTAGGTAAGCTGACCTGCAAACAAAGGTGAGGCAAAAGTCACCTAACAAGCAACAACCAAACAAATATGGAAAATCCCCAAATTATTTGCTCAAAAAAAAGATTAAAAGAATATGAACAGGTATGTCAGAAGTGGCAATATTGAAAGATATGGCATCTTCCCATTCAACACAGCAGCAGTACACATGGGGCCAATCAGCACATTTCTTGGTGAAAAGATTATATTCAGAATCTCCAACTAGAAAAAGTAAATGGACAAATGAAGATTTATGCGAGGATGAACGTTGTGGCAAAACCATTGCCCAATCCATATGATTTTGTCCATGAACAATACGGTTGTATCATCCACGTCACCGGATAAGGGTGATATGGCCCATTTCTATTGGTGACATATACGACCCACCAAAACCAATTTTCAATCGTCCACATTTTGATATAAAGACTTGATAAAATTATAATCATTGTTCTCTTTGTTTAGCAAAAGAATATAACTAACATGATTATTTTATTTTTTTTTCAGGTATGGACATTGGATTTTTCAAATATCTAGCTCAATGCCAAGCATTCAAACTTCAAAATGGTCGTTTGAATAAAATCAGTCTGAAAAAATGAGAAAGATTATGACTAGGATATTACATGGATGAGAAATTTGTACACAAGTGTGGGGTGTGCTCGGACTTGGTTGTCTCGGACTTGGTTGGATTTGATGCAATGCAATTTGTTACCATTTTGTAGGGAAAACTGTTGAGCATGGTTTAAAACTAAGACTATCTGATGAAACTCGCTTAGTTGTCTCGGACTTGGTTGGATTTGATGCAATGCAATTTGTTACCATGATTGCTCTCTTGAGACCTGGGCTAGTCCTGACTTGGCTAGGTCGCTAAGTCTTTTAGGGCGTGTTTGGTCAGTGGAATTAAATGGTATTGAATTGTATTAGATGGGGTTAACATCATTATTTCACAATGATTGGATGTCTGGAGATACCATGGTATTTTAGCCATCCAATCCTATGTTTGGGATAAAATTCTTGTTATAGGAAAAAACATTGGATCAAGCCAAATCCAGTTTGGTGGAGCATGGAATTGTAATCAACGAACCAAATTCACAATGAATGTCGTTCACTTGTACACATATATAACTAGAATGTCACATATGAATGGACAACAACAACATGGATAAACACATGCATCAATGTGGGGCCCACATACGTAGTGGATTTCAAAATTCATGAAAATCCCGCATGGGACCAAATGCAATTTCATCCCACCTAATCCTGATCTTTCGAGTTCCCATCCTCACCAAATGCTTAATGGAATTTGCATGAGACCAAATGCAATTCTATCCCACCTAGTCTCATCTAATACCCTATGCCAAACACCCCCTTAACCATGCATTTGCATACTCGCAGGTGCATAAGGTGTGCCCCATCATGAAGATGGCCGTATGTAAAATCAGGCTGGTACACTCATTAGGTGGGCCACTGCAAGTCTGCAACTAAAAATAGTGGGTAGTTTGGGATTCCTGAAAATAGTGGGCCACTTTAAAAAGGGTCTGCAGGCAACATGCTTCACCTTAAGCGGAATCAGGGATTCCTTGTAAATCTGAATCTGGGAAAACTAAGACTCTCTAAATGCATATTTATTTGAAAGGGCAATTTTGGAAGAAGACAAAGGGCAATTTCGCAATTAAATAAGAACAATGATAAGAAGGGGTGGGTGGGTACCTGGTGGATAGGAGAGAGGGGATAAGGAGATAAAAGCAGCCACAAGAGGAGGAGCCAAGCACTGGAGATATCTCCTTTTACTCTGCACTTGGGAATGTGGGCTTTCTTCCTTCATAACATTTCCACACTAAAAAATAAAAATAAAAATCATTTTTCATTCTCATGAGGAAGAGAGCACTAGCATGTTACTGGTACCGTGCTATTGTGGGGTCCACATGTTGTGTTGATGAAATCCAATCGTCCAATGGGTTTGCCCCCCAACACATTTTGTCCAAGGTGTTAATGGATAGTAATTAACAATCAAATGGCCAGCATTAAAGCGAATAGAATGGCTAACAATAAAGCTAATAGAATAGCCAAAAATCAGTTAATCAAAATGACTATGATCTGCTCTGAAATGAACTATGATCGGTTATAAAAATGAACTACAATCAGCTATTGAATATGAACTACAATCAGCCACTGAAATGAGCTGTGATCGGCCATTGAAATGAGCTACAATTATCTATGCAATTAAGCTACAATCAACTATGGAAATCTGTTGTAACCTACCGTAGAAATCTGTTGTAACTTGCTATAGAAATCTGTTGTAATTTGCATCTGAAGTGACCTGCAATCTGCACTGGATGACCAACGATCTGAAGTGAGCTTCAATCTGCACTGGATGGCCAGAGATCTGAAGTGAATGACCAACGATCTGAACTGGATTGTGATTGGTAACCTCTCCAAAGTTTGCAGAAATTCTTAATCGACAATGAGGGCAGCGGTGTCAACCCTAACAGGGAAGAAGATGGAGTCAAGTGGTAGTGGCGGTGGCACAACAGATCGGGATTAATAGGGTCGGGATGGTAGCAGCTAAGGCAGGGGCGGAATGAAATCTGGGCAGCAGTGGGTGCATTGGGAGCACAACTCACACGGAGAGACTGCATTTCTTCGTTCTTAGTGCATCAACAGTCTCCGTCGTAGCTTTTGTAGGGAGGAGAATCAAAGAGATGGAGCAGACGTCGGGAGGGAGAGAGAGGATTAGGGAACGGAGAGAGAGAGAGAGAGAGAGAGAGAGAGAGAGAGAAATAACCTCTTTTTGGGCGCGGCTCTGTTTTGAGCGCGCGCCCAAATTTGGGAGACGGATTGGCTACTGATGGTGGGTACATCTGTGGGCCCCACCATGATGTACGCGTTTCATCCATTCCATTCATCTATTTTTAGACATCATTTTAGGGCTTTATACCAAAAATAGTAAGTATATAAATCTCAGGTGGACCACACCACAGGAAATCAATAATGATTGGATATCCACTATTAAAATCCTCCTAAGGCCCACTATACTGTTTATTTGAAATCTAATATATTGATTAGGTCATAAAGGTCAATCTACCGTCCATCCATAATATGTGTCAAACATCTACCCCATCAGTCAGATGCACCATTCCATGGTTGGCCTAGAGATTAAAAATCAAGTCAGTCTGTGACTTGTGTGGGCCACTAGCTGACCTTAGCTTGAACTCAGCTCGGTGCAGTTTTCGAGCTTAACTAGCTAGCTCGACTCAGTTTAGTCAGCATCTCAGGTCAGTTTCAAGTCAAGATCAAGTGCGTGCGGCATTTTCTCAAGCACATGGAGTGCACCTTTATTTCTCACAGTGTGTAAAACACCAAAAGCAGTTTACAGGTATTTCATCGAACATTCAGTAGACAATATCAAAATTAAGATATAAAGGTATTTGTTTCATATACATACCTTTCTCACCACCAACCGACACTTCGTTGAGTCATTTCATCAAATGCTCGGTGATCAACATCAATATTAAAATAACTAAGTCATCAAATTGGTTTAATCCGAGTCTGAAGACAAATTGTGATGGGTCAATCGCCGATTGTGAATCCGTCGCCGAATTCTCCATGGATTCCGAGATCAATCGCCGCATCCTCAAAAATGTTATGGTGGGCCCCTATAAATTTTTTAATGGTGAAAATCCTTATCCTTGCTCCTATTTTTATCGAGGTCAAACCTTTGTATATGATTGTTTTTAGCGTAATAGTCTAAAATGATCTCAAAAAAAAAAAAAAGGATGAATAACGTGGATATAGTAAATGCATAATTGTGGGGCATATAACTTTAATTTCATTTGAACCAAAGCTCGAGAAGAGTTGGTGCTCTTCTTAGCACTAAACGAACCTACACTGGCTATATATATAGCTGGTGTGTGGTACACTAGCCAATCAACTTCCATGGTAGACTCACAAGAGTTTCAACAACAGGTCAAGGGTATAAGGGTTTAGAATACTCATAGGTGGGATTGGCTGGTGTACCACATGGTACTACTGTATAGCTGATGTGGGTAGCTGTCGGGCGTTGACACTAGACACCAGCAATTTCATTAATTGACTTTAGTGATTATACTTTTAACCAAGCTAGTCATCTTTTTTACTATCTCAATCAAAAGTAAACTCCACAAAATTCTTGCAAACCTCTTAATACAACATGACAATCAATGTTAGGGGTCCACCATAACGAATCATGTGGCCCGCCATTTTAATGTAGAGGTTTTTGGGTGGTTGTCCATTGCCTTCCATGCATCGGACCAACTGATGAATGGGTAGACCTGATTTTTGGGCGCATTCGGTAATCATGGTGGGGCTCACATGATGAGTGGGTTGGATGGGATGCAAACAAGACGGTGGTCCTCAGGCAGGCAGTTGAGTAACATTTATAGGCAATCAAATAACAATTGAACAACTTCTGTGGAAGATACAGCCTAGTGCAAAAATTGATGAAATTCGTTCCATGGGGAGGGTCTGTTTTGGAGTCCTAAAACTGTTTAATATTTAAGGGTGTTTTTTTTTTTTAAATTATTTTTATTTTTATTTTTTTAAGTTTGCATTCTGGTATATTTTTTAAAAATGTTTTTCATTAACATACTTAATTATTTAACATATTTTTCATTTCAATACCTTCGGTTGGATTTCCTTAACAACGATTAGATTATGTAGCTTAGTTTTTATACATGACAAAAACCTGCTCCTGTTTTTTGGAAACGGTCCTATTTCAGCAAACTAGGGTTCATCAAAAGGGTTCTACCATTTAGACTATCTAGCCAAAATCAAGATGTCCATTGCTTCCAACCCTATGGCCCACTAGAAGAGAGGACTGGCCCAACTGTCAATTTCAGACATCAAAATTTACATAATAGACCCACCGAAGGACGGCTTGGATTTGATACCCAGGAAGCACACTCATCATGTGAGCCCCACCATGATTATCGAATGCACCCAAAAATCAGGTCTACCCATTCATCAGTTGGTCCGATGCATGGAAGGCAATGGACAACCACCCAAAAACCTCTAAATTAAAATGGCGGGCCACATGACGGTTGGATCCACCTAACCAAGCTAGTCATCTTTTGAGATCATTTTAGACTATTACGCCAAAAACGAATCATATACAAAGGTTTGACCTCGATAAAAATAGCAGCAAGGATAAGGATTTTCACCATTAAAAAGTTTATAGGGGCCCACCATAACATTTATTTTCCATCCAATCTGTTAATAAAGTCACAAATAAATTTATAGGGGCCCACCATATTTTTTAGGATGTCTTCACATAGTTTTAAATGGTATGGCCCACTTGAGTTTCATTTACCGATGATTTTTGAGATATCTCATAACCTAAAGGGGACACATCAATTCCACGGTGTTGATGTTCGACAAACATCATGATGGGGCCCACAAAACTTACTAACATCAATTCTTAGGTTCTCACGAGGTCAGTAAGTTGGGTCACAATTTTAACCATAATATTTGGCCCATTTTACATGTCTGATTCATTCACTGATCTATTTTACTGATCAATATTCTCAATTTGACAAGTCACTCGCCTCAATCAAGCTACATATGAGAAAGATATTAGGCATACAAGATTGATCAACAATTTCAATGAAATTTGATTTAAACATTTGAAGTTATTTACTCTTCAATTTAAACTAATTAGATTGTCCAAAAATGATTAAAGATTCAATTAGTGGGTGCGCCTAATAATTTAGTAATTTTATTTTTCACAAATAAATTTAACATTTTTTTTTAAAGGTATATATTTTTTTTTACTCTTTTAAATAAATAGCATTTTATTATAAACTATTTCAAAAATATTTTAAAAACAAATTTTGAGTTTTTATTTGCAAAATCTGACAAAACTTCTTATATTTTAATATTTTCTCAAAATTTTGTTCTCAAATTTCAAAAGGATTATTTTGTTCTCAAATTGCGAAATCAAATTTCAAAAGGATTATTTTGTTCTCAAAATATTACTTAAACATCTTTAAAATTTTGTAACTTTTAAATATTCTTTTTCATGTGATATTACAAATTAATTAAATACTACCTTTTAATTATATATATACACACACACACACACATTTAGGTAATATATAGGCAAAAATGAAAAAAATATTTAGGAAAAACTTTTCCCGACGAAACTTTTCGTCGGTAAAAGTCTTACCGCCAACATTTTTCAGCACGCGCCAAAAAGGGTAAAGATTTTTATGACCCTTTAGCTACGAATATTTTCGTAGGCAAAGGTGAGTGCGAGATTTTTAAAAGACCCTTTAGCTATGAATATTTTCGTAGCCAAAGGTGAGTTTTACCTACGAATTTCAATTTCGTAGGTAAATGAAAAGTTTGTGAATTTTTTGTAGGAGTTGTGAGGAAGGGAACCCTTTAGCTACGAATATTTTCGTAGGCAAAGATAGATTTTGCCTACGAAATTCAATTTCGTAGGCAAATGTAAAGTTTTTGATTTTTTTGCCCTTTGGAAAAGTCCAAGAGTCGCTACGAATATTTTTATCCATAGGTGAAATTAAGGTTTTAGTTAAAGATGGCTTTTAGCTACGAAATTTGATTTCGTTGGTAAAAGTAGATTCAAGACATGTTTTCGTTTTTTTACGGTGGGAGAGCGAAAAATTCAAATGACCCTTTAGCTACGAAACTTTCTTTTGTAGGTAAAAGTAAATTCAAAACAAGGATGGCTTTTAGCTACGACATTTTATTTCGTAGGTAAAAGTAAATTCAAAACATGGTATATATGGCTTTTAGCTACGAAATTTGAGTTCGTAGGTAAAAGTAAAGTTTTCCTTATTTTTGCTCTTTTAAAAATTAAAAACACCCGTTAGCTACGAATATATTCGTAGGCAAAGATGGATTTTAGCTACGAAATTCCATTTCGTAGGTAGAAGTAAATTCAAAACACATTTTCGATTCGGCGGTTGGGTGAAAAATTCAAAAGACCCTTTTGCTACGAATAATTTCGTAGGTCAAAGTAAACTTCTGGATATTTAAATTCAAAACACCATTTAGCTACGAATATTTTCGTAGGTGAATATGTGTTTTACCTACGAAATCATATTTCGTAGGTAAAAAGTTGGGTTTTCAAGTGGAAAAAGTGAAAGGACCCTTTGCCTACGAAAATTTTCGTAGGTAAAAATGCCTTTTACCTACGAGATTAAGTTTCGTCGGTAAAAGCTACGAAAACTATTTTCGTCGGTAAAAGTCATCTTTACCTACGAAAAAAAATTTCGTAGGTAAAAGTTTCGTAGGTAAAACCATATTTCTTGTAGTGAACCTTTGATATCATTTGTAGTGCTTCACATGATGCAACAATTATCCCGGTTTGAGTCTTCGTACACATATAGTGGTTGTGACCAGCTGTATTGGTAGGGTGAATAAGCAGGCAGAACCACCGTTTCACTCTTCGGCTTTGTCTCCTCCTCTTTCTTCTTCTCATCTACCACTGCAACGCTAACGAGCTCTGTGATTCCCATCTTCTTTCTAAGCAGGGTTGTCAACACGACCGAGTCGACTCCCTCACCAACCACTACAAGCTGTTCCTTATTGCTGCCCTCCAACGTAGCAGATATAACACCTGCAACCAACACAATCAAAATGATATATTAGAACCCAAATCAGAATCTACAAAAGACGCCAGTTCATGGCATATTTGTGGTTTGGTTCAAAATTTCAAGGTACCAAGAAGATGTGGGGACTCTATTCAACATTTAGAGAGTGGACTCACTGAGTTGACTCAGCTCATGGTGGGCGAAATCAAGTCAGTAGTGAACTTGGGTACGATTTAGAACTACCACTACTCACTGAGTTGGTTAATCTGGTTTTTGTTTAGAGTGGTGCAGGAAAATGAATATGATATGTGGTTAGTTTCCTTTTCCCCACCCTTTTGTGTAGAATCTCAACTTCAATTACAATTGGAATTTACAGTCAAGTACATCCGTACCGTCCCTAAATGTGGGTCTTCCAAACCCACTTGATAACCATCAGAAAGAGATCAAGTGAAATAAAAAGAGGCACGGCATGTGCTGCTAAATCAGCTATCACTGACTCGATGAACTCAGTGAGTCAACTCAGTTTGTGCAATCAGCACTTGATTTGATGACAGCTTAAAACTCGCTTCGAAGAAATTAAAACTATGAGCTTGTCAACGAATTATGTGAGCTAAATGTTGGTGAAATTACCTTGTATGCTGACTGCAGTTTTCATGGCCTTGGACCGGCTCTTCGGATCATTCATTGGGACTTTCATCACAATTTTTTGCTGTAAACAGAATTAAACAAGTTACTACAATGAAAACCACATAAAAATTCATAAGACCCACTTCAAGAAATCAAACATAGTAAAAAGACAAGTAATATAAGATACCTTCATTGTATTTCTTTAGCGAACAACCACAGCAGAAACGTTCGTTATGTGTGATTGTTTATCCCACCCAACGATTTTTAGCCGAGGTAGGATGAAGGACGATGAAAACTTTTGAGTGTGGTTGTTGGTCCGGAGAACTCCTCTATTTATAGACATCAGAAAACGTACGGCTGTAGATCTTCGTTGAAAGATTCACTATCTTTTTCAACTGTACTGCGTTGAAGCCGGGAAGGAGCCCTTCTGAGAGGAGACACGGTCAAGGGAAGAATAGTTATGTAAGACGACGCGGTATCGCGTCGAAATCAGCCCTTTATTTCATGGTAGGCCAGCCTACGCAGTTACGGGCTGCAGTTATTGACTGATGAATGTTTGCAACTGCCCCACTGCGGATGAGTTTTTTCCTACCGTACGCCTCATCTTTAAGCCAGCAACCTATGACGACCGTCTAAACTTATCCTACCAAACTACGCCCCTGGTGTAGGGGCGACTTTTCACTGGACCAAAATACTCCGCCATCCCCTCCGGAAGCGGATTGGCTGGAGTGCGAAGACGAGCGCTGACGCTCCTCGAACTCCGAGTTGCACGAACGGTTAAAAAGAGGTCAAAGTTACATGGCCCCACGGTTATGTATTTATTATATCCACAACGTTCATCCATATTTCGAGATCATTTCATAGCATTAAAAAAAAAAAAAATTTAAGGAAAGAAATCAACTGGACCACATCACAAATAGCGGCGGGGAAATTGATTTTCATGGTTAAAAATTTCGTAGGCCCACCGTAACATTTACTTTCTATCCAATTTATTCATAAGGTCACAAAGACTTGGATGAAGAGGAAAAACAAATTTCGTATTGATCCAAAACTTCTACAACCCCCTAAAAGGGTTTCAATAGTGGACGTTCAATTCCCCAGTGCCTTTTATAGTGTGGTCCACTTCATCCTTAGATATGTCTTATTTTTCATCTCAAGCCTTAACATGAGCTTGCCAAATAGATGGACGGTTTGGATATAACACAGACCTCATGATGGGACTATCCATCAGAAAAAAAAAATTCCAATCCTGATCAAGTGATCACAGGCTTTCAAGGGACGTAGATTGCCTGCTACTCGCAGGAACTTCCTGCCACAGGAAGCTAAGTGGGACACTCCTTGATGTTTGTTATAAATCCAATCCGTCCATTCATTTTGGCAGATCATGTTAGGAGATGGACCCAAAAATGAGGCAGATGCAAAACTCTAGTGGGTCACACCAAAGGAAATAGTGAGAGTTGAATGTCCACCATTAAAACAATCATGAGGCCCCATATGTTCTTGATCAGTCTTATGTTTTTGTGTTTTCAATTCACCTGAGTAGAAATGACATCAAGAACAGTATGGATGGCATATGAACATTAGAATGAATCAAGAAAAATCTCTACGGTAGTAGGCATTTCTGTCTTATTTTTGGGCTAGTCCTAACATGATCCGGAAAGATTAACTGATAGCTAGGGTAGATTGCTCACAAACATTATGGTGGCCCCACTTAGATTCTGCGTCACTTCTTAGGATTTGTGAAATGGAGGGAGATATGGTTCTTGCTTGCAACGTCCATTTCGGATAATGCTAATGTAATTGCATGGTTGTAATTATCCGATGGTGGTTAGTTTTGGGTGATGTGCAATCTGTGCTGGATTCTTCCTATCATACGGCATCATAGGTGGGCCCACTTGGGTCCCACATAGATATGAATAATTTTCATTGATAGTTTAGGGGTGCGATCCGGTGTTTCAGGAAAGATGTGGGGCACACGAGAATTAAGAAGGAAATCCAAACCATCCATTAGATGCGCCAAGTCATGTTATATGGGCTTATTAAAAATTAGCCTCGTCCAACACCCGAGTAAGCCACGGTATAGGGAATAATGCATGAGGAAATATTCACACTTGACTTGCACGAGGGCTCACCTGAGCTGTAAAACATCCTAGCTTTGGACCTGTCCATTTATCCAGGCCAGAAAAACGACTGAATGGCATAGATTGCAGATAAACTATACAGTGAGCGGCCTATTCAAATCAGCGGTAGATGTCTACTCTAACCTTGTTCTCTATGGGACGGCCCAGATGAATTTTCGTTTCAGCTGATTTTCAGCTACCACTCTTACCCGAGGTCACGCATCCGAGAAACGGGTTGGATGTGATGAATACATCACTTTGGACCCACTTGCATACGGCACCATCCTATTTTAAGGTGCTACCGCACCCAGTGTTTGGACCACAAGTTTGGATGGTTTGGATTTAAGTAAAGCATATGAGTGACGGACGCGGATTGCGTCCTACCCCCGCCCGGACGGTAATCCGTCCGGGCAGGGCTCTGTGGAGCCAACCGTGATGTAACTGTTTCATCCTACCGTCCAACGATTTTTTCAGAAAATTTTAATACGTGAACCAAAAAATGAGGCAGGTCCAAGGCTTGAGTGGACTACAAAGTGGGGATTGAACGTCCACCATTAAAAGCTTCTTGGGAGCCAGAGAAGTTTCGGATCAAGCTGATATTTGTGTTTTCACTTCATTCACGTCTCCGTTACATTATGAATAGGTTTTATGGTTAAAAAAAACATCACGTGGGCCCTTAGAAAGGTTTCAACGGTGGTTGTCATATCAGTGCAGGTTCCTTTGGTGTGGTCCACTCAAGCCTTAGACCTGCCTCATTTTTTGGATCACATATTAAAATTTTCTGAAAAAATCGATGGACGGCAGGATAAAACAGTTACATTACGGTGGGCTACACAGAGCCCTGCCCGGACGGATTACGTTCCGGGCGGGGGTAGGACGCAATCCGCGTCCATGAGTGACGGTACCCTGGCAAGAATACATGAGTCAAAGGCCAATTCAAAGTCACCATCCCAAACGACTCAGGAGTGGATTAGGTGAAACCCTGCCTCGCCCAAAACAGTGAGGAGTGTGGCCTTTACTGTATGGCCCACCTTAACGTATCTATTCTAAATCTATGCTGTCCATCCGTTTTTACAAATCACTTTATGGAGCCCTCTCAAAAATGAAGAAGATCCAAGTCTCAGGTAGACCACACTCTAGGAAACAATGGTGATTGAATGCCCTACTATTAAAACTTGTTAAGGCACACCTTAATGTTTCTGTAGTATTTATTTTCCATCCAATCCGTTGATAAGGTCATATAATCTTAGATGAAAGGAAAAAATAACAAATGTCAGCTTGATCCAAAACTTTCATGGCCCATTAATGGTCCATCGCTACTATTTGCTATGCTATGGTCCACTTGATAATTGGATCTACTTTATTTTTGGGATAATCATTAAAATAATATGAAAAAAAACAAAAAAAAAAAAAAAAAAAAAAAAAAAGACGGATGGTAAGGGTGCAAATAGATATATTAAAGTGGGCTCCGCGGGAAGGTCCACACCAACTTGGGTCTCACCTAATCCGCACGCCAACGGAGTTGCCTTAAGTGAAGTCTTCAAATCCGATCTACTTTATTTTCAAGTGGCCGCCTGTGTGGAGTTGTGTCCCACACGGCGCGCAGACGCGAATTGTCTGCTACCCCGTCTATTCCTAGCCTGGAACAGGCAAAGGCTCTAAGTGGCTACCATGATATATGAGTTTCATCCACACCGTTCATCTACTTTTCCACATCTTTTTATGTTACAGGAGTAAAATTTAGTTACATACAAGCTCAAATGGACCATACCATAGGATATGACGCCCACGTTGAAACTTTCCTGGAACCCACCGTAATGCTTGTTTGCCATTCAACCAACCAATCTCCATCCTCTACTTGTGACGAGCAGAGGATCTGGATTCTCCAACCTATTCATAAAGTTAGATGGACCCGGATGAAGGTAAACACAAATATAGTTCGATTCAAAACTTCCTTGGCCCCCAAGAGATTTTCAACAGTAAGAATTGAATATCTACTATAAGTCCACTTGTTTATTCTCTCTACCTCATTTTTGGCCTATATACTAAAATGATAGAGCAGAATGTATGAATGGCTTCGATCAAACCCATAGATGATGGTGGCTACTCAGACCCTCTGCCGGATCCAAGCTCGGGACATGCAGTGCTAGTAGGCAATTCGCCTCCGTGTTACACGTGACCCGACACTGGGATGACGTGGAGAAGTAGATGAACGTCACCACCTTTGTCGCAGTGCATTAATTGAGGGAGAAAAATCTTTATCACTCTGGGAGAGTATAATGGTTGATACGCAGGCACTAAAATATTTTATCTGGCAAAAACTTACATCTAATTAAACAGTCCAAATCGTGGGCAGAACTTTAGATGGATCATAGTTCAAAAGTTACATTGACTGATTATTATTATTTTAAATGATCGATTACTATACATTTAATGCATGGTTGAGACGAAGTCTGGTTAAAGGCCAAAATTCAAGAAACTAATGTCATTTAATCAGGGCTTTGGATTTCTTAACAGACTCTATTGTGCGGTCTCAATCTGCCCATAAGGGTCTGCCGGGCCCATTACCACCCCTACTTGCCTGTCGTCCGTACTCAATTTGCACAACATCCCACGTGATGGGTGCACCATAGAGATTCCTGCACATATCCATCGCACCAGATCTCAGATTTCCCACAAACGTACCGTGACGTCATGTGCATTGCATGCGAAGGCATGCGCTGAGAGGGATGCATGTCGGGGCTTCAAACCTCTTCGAAGGAAAAAGTAAAAAAATATAAAGAAAAATTTAAAATCACCAGCGATTTTCCGTGCAAACTAGACAAAACCACTGCTTCGTCCCTCATCTATAAAAGGAGGGGAAGACATCTCCTTAATGGCACCACCACAGTTAGGTTCCCTAGAGAAACCTGCATTTTGCTGGTGTTTGGAAAGTCTGTGAGGCTATCCAACATCTTGTTCTAAGTTGTAGGGAATATGAAGGTACGTTTTGCAACCTTCGATTACCCAAATATATATCTTTAAGTAAAAGAAAAGGAGAAAAAAAAAAAAGAAGAAAAGAAAAGCATTTCCTTCTATTAATGGGAATCAAAGATAAGAGAAAATGATTCTTTCATTCATTTTTTATTTTTTATTTTATTATTATTATTTTTTTGTGAATAATTTGATTATGTGAAATATTGTGTTTCAATGTATACTCACGGGGCAGAAACTTGCTTTTACAGCAAAAGATAGTAATGAAAGTCCAGATGATTTGTGAGAGATGCCGAAGGAAGGCCATGAAGACCGCTTCAGCCGTGCATGGTGACTAGCAATAAACTCCTTTTCTTTTTAGTAATTAGTTATTCTCTCATGATTTAATGTCATTTAAATAAAATAAAAAATAAAAAAATCATGCATATAATGTTGAAATCTTTCCAAAAAGAAAATAAAAAAGTACAAGGTTTTGAGAAGAGTTCTTTCATTTTTTGAGTTTAAAAGTGCTCTCTCACGTTAGATAATTAGATAAGAAGAAGGGATATGGAGTGCTTATAAAAAGCTTTGGACTTCATAATTTGGTTGTACATGTCGTGAGACTTCATTTGTTAGTCTACTACATCCGTCGATCTCATCAAAGATCAACTATCTCAAGGAGAGCAATTTTGTCTACGCGTAGAAATGATAAACAACCAAAGTCATCAAATTTTATTTTATCCGTGTTTTTACATAGCATTAGTTCTGAGATGAATATGTGATTCCAACACAATACTCATATTTGGATGCTGATTTGCATGGTATGTGTAACAACTCCAAAATTTTACGGTTTCTTAAATTTTAAAATTTTAAAATTTTATTTTTTAAAAGAGATTAAAACAGTTACAACCTCTCTCATCGTTATCTTATCCGAACGATTCTATTTTCTTTATAAGGAGGGACACTTCTCGCCGATTAAAAACAAAACAGAGAGAGAGAGAGAGAGAGAGAGAGAGAGAGAGAGAGAGATTAGTGGAAGGACGGCTTGCAGAGGTTAGTACTTACTGTATTTTAATTTAGATTTTTTTTCTTTATGTTATTATATCTTGGGTCTACGTGATGGACGGTGTGGATCTACCATGGGTGCAATGTATGTGCACATATATCATACGTGTGCATATGCACGATGCACCATGGAACGCCTTACGCATGTAACAAGAAATCAAAAGAAACACGTAAGTCTTTTTGTTTATTTTACTTGAATCACATATTTGACTTATTTTGCATATATGGCCCGATCAATTCCGTCCATTAGGTTCCAAGGACCAAAATATGAGAAACCTCCAAAAATTAGGCTAAATTAAGGTTTTGGTAAGCCACAATATGCAAAATAAGATTCATTAGGCAGTTACCATTGAAATATCCATCGGGGCCACGGGGAGTTCCGATGGAGATACCAATTATTTTGACCATTAAAATATAATTGGGTGGACTAATGAACAAATTGGATTTTACATAGAAAGTTAGGAGGGTTTGAAATCAGAAATGCATATGTTTTAATGGTGGAAGAACGGTCAATGTTGGTTCATGGTAGTATGATCCATCAGAATAACGAATCTACCTCATTTTTCTACCAATGTCCTAAAACTATGTTAGTAAAGTGGTGAATGGATTGGATCTTAGGCACACATATTATGTATAGGTCACCATGATAAAAGTGTAACATATAGAGTGAGTGTAAAAAACACTCCAGCGTGCAAAAGTGAAATTGGGTTATTTACGTTACCGAAATTAGTCCTGATTTATGGGCCTTATATACGGGGCTTTCTTGATGTATATATCAAATCCGTACCGTCTAATAATCTTGTCACTAATTAAAAGTCTTGGGGTTGAAAAATTTATTCGAAAGAAAACTCATGTGGATCACATCGCCTTAAACTGTGAAAATTAAATAGGCACCTTTGAATATTCTTGTGGGCCACAAAAGTGTTATTTCGAGTAGATTTTTAGGCTCATCCTTTATGAGGAGATTACCTATCTCATTAATGGTTTAGATTTTCATGGGACCTATCAAAAAAATTAAATAAATAAATAAGTACAAAAAATAAAGTTTGATTGTCAGCGTTGAAACCAAGTGCGGCTTTTAACGTTAGAAACCATCTTGGGTCATCAGATTGTGGACTTACAGTGATGTATACATTGTATCCAGTCCATCCATTTGATTTGGAATGTTATTATGAGTTAAGAGTGTAAATTTAGGACATATCTAAAATGTGTGTGACCCATACAAAAAGAAAATAATAGTAGTTGTACAATAATCATTTACGTTATAACAGGTCCCACATAGTTCAGATTAGATTGAAAATTTTTCTCAAAGGTCAATATAGTAATGGTAACCATATAGTCAATCCAGATCCCTGTAAGTAGGACCCACATAAAAATAAATGTGTGTTAGATATATATATATCATATAATGTAACTCCACCTTCTGATGCACGGTAAAACTTAAATAAGTTGCATGCATGTTTATGACAAAATATAAATAGGCTAAATTATGTATCAATATGATATGCTATTAAAATATCGAAGCCATCCATGTGTCTTTTGGGCCGAGATAGATACGATAAACCCTATCTATTACGTATGTTACTTGAGTATCACTCCCATGTAAGACCTTAATTTGTAATCAAAACAAATCAAATACTTTATGAGTTTAATATATATTTTTTTAATATTATGGTGTACTGCATATGGATTATTTATAGGTAATTTCTGATCTGCTCCATTGGGTTCCTCTTTAAATCATCAGGTGAGTAATCCCAACATGTTTCCTCTCCATATGATTAAAATAATTTGTTGTTGTGAATGACTTGATTAAATTGTTTATAAACTGATTTGTGTTGAGATATTGTTGGATTATGAACATGTGATAGGCCTCTCATAAGGAGAGATGTATTTGATTGCTAATATGATTACTGCTGCATCAAACATTCATGCCTGACATCATTAATACTCTTATGCGATTACCTAGGGGACAGCCCATTGTACTCACTAGAAGCCCACTATATGTGGAAGCCTGCCCAATGGGGGGGATGCGGGCCTTGCCCATGCCTACCAACGGTAGAAGCCTGCCAAGTGCAGATGCGGGTTGTCGATATCCAACTCAAGCAAGTGGACGGTTTCTATTATACCCACTTGATGCATCATCAATACCATTCATAGCATACGCTTTAATTATTTGTATTGTATTTCTGATTTTTATGCTTTAATTGTATATATTATTTTAATTGTACTGTGCACGAACCATGATGGGTTCACTCACTAGGCCTGGCCAGCTGACGGTTTATTGATGGAAAAACCGTACAGATGAAATTGAAGCAGATAGAACGACTCAAGAGCAAGAATATGAAGCCAAACCAGTGGATAATCCACAGGATCAGTGGCAGTATTTAACTGAAGACGAGCTTACATTGTTGGACCAGTAGAATAATTAAATGAGACATTCGTTTCCCATTTATTATTTTATTTCTGTTTTAGAATAACTTTAAATTTAAATTTTGTTTTATTTTCTTAATAACTTGATGATTCCAATGATTTAAATAAAAGTCTCATTTTATTTTATTTTATTTTTATTTTCTTTTGATGTGTGGTGATAAATGTTTGAGACTAGATCAAGTTGATATGAATGTATTGATAGATGTTAATGGGAACATATAATTCAAATTTTATTGTACCTCTAGTAAATAATGTGACCCACTGATTTAAGTACACTAAGTGTACGAGTTGTGGTCCGTAACTCATGTCTGAGGGTGCACACTCAGTATGTGAATTTCGGGGCGTGACAGTATGTGTTTAAGTGCACCTGCACTGGTGTGCTCATACATGTATTATACGTCGATCGGTAAACCAACAAGCAGCCTCTGTCTGCATTCTTGCCATGGCATACAAGTTTAGGTGCATTAAACAGTGAGAAATATGTCCAAATGTAATGCAACCTATTGAATTGTGAATGCATCATGATGTATGTTAGCATTGTGAAATGTATATATACTATGTGGCTAAATGAATCTTTGAAGTTTTGATGGCGCTGATATTTATGTTGTCCCTTCACTCAAGTCTATATGCCCTTATGAACAGGTTGAGTGGCATATAAACGTCACGGTGGGCCCTAGGAATGTTTCAATGATGGATATCATTAACACCATTGTTTCCTGTAGTGTGGTCCACTGGCTCCTTGGATTTTCTTTCTTTCTTTGCTCAAGCCCTAAAATGATCAGTCAAAATGGATGGACGGCGTGGATAAAAGACATACATCATGGTGAATCCTGCAGACACCCTCAGAGGACTGAGTCCATCTTGGCAGGGGCAGGACAGAATCCACGTACATGATGGTAATGCTAGTGTTGTCATTGCATTGCGCGCATCGTACAAGAAGAAATCGATCTGCGTTGTATGAAAAGAATACTTTGGACACTTGCGTGAGATGACGTGAACGTCTTTCTAGACGTGACTGGCACGCGAGAGAGAGAGAGCCATTTTTCTTATTACATGAATTATATTTCCAGCTTCATTAATTAAAAAATATATTTTTATAATAAGAAATGATTAAGGAGTTAATTGGTATGATTGAGACAGTGAAACAAAGCTCTCTGCAAAGCCTCATGCATGTGATTAGTGTGGCACATCATCCAACTGCCCTGGCTCAAAAACCAGTCTGGTACACTCATCAGGTGGGTCACAGCTTTCAAAACAAATGGACGGTTGGAAAAATATGGCCAAGATTTTCTAAGCCGTCCACCTAAGGTTTTGATCTGCCTAATTTTTGGGATCATAGCCTAAAATTAAATGGAAAAATGGATGGACGGCATGGACAAGAGACATACATCATTATGGGGGCCACAAAGAGCTTTGACATCAGCTATCAGGCTGATGTTCGGGACACTAGCCAAACCGCGACCATTTGGATGCGCTGTCTTATACACGCGGACGTGGGTTTACCCTAACTCATTAAAGTGATCACAAAATGTCCTTGCAATTTCTCACAATTTTATCGTTTCTATACAACCGTTTGCTTTCAAAATAGGTCCATACAAATATGAGATTTTACAATTATGAGATCCATTTATGTAATTAAAGTACGTAGATTTGACATATAAACACGATTAAGGCCCTGTATGTGTATTCTCTTACACATCCTACTGATTTGGTTTTCCACCATCTGGATGAGCCATATATCCGATCATTTAAGTTTGACATGAGTTCTCCAATTTGATGCAGGTGTAATCTTGGTGGCAATAGAAGGGAAGGAACAAGATCAGGTCGTGGTGATCGGAGAAGGAGTTGATGCCGCTAAACTGGCATGCCGTATGAAGAAGGTGGGTCACACAGATCTAATCACGGTAGAAGAGGTGAAACCGCCAGCAGCGAAACCGCCAGCGGCGAAACCGAACGTAGAAAAGAATGAAGAAAAGGAGAAAAAAGAAGAGCCGAAGATCTGCCCACCATATTGGCAGCCATATCCACGGTACGTCGTGGCATGTGAGCCCGTTTACGACCCATGTCGTTGTGAGTGTTCTCTCATGTGAGGGGATTGTGTTTTATCTATTGCTATACAAATGTGGCGTAGATTATGTTAGGATGAGCTTCGTTAAGCATGTAGAGGGGGCCCACCTACACACCACCGTATGTGCCAAAGTGGCACACGTGGTGTGAAATCCAAGCCATCCATTAGATGGGTCACACGTGCCTGTCCACCTGATGAATTGATGGATCAAAGAAGCTTTTCTAAGCCATCCATTTGTTTCTAAAAACATTGCTTGGCTGATTAGTGGATTGGCCTGGTTCTTCCACTCGGTTTACCTAGTGACCCCAACACCACCCAGCTAGCTGGTGGAAAAGCTCTGTGGTCTTCATTATGATGTATGTATTTTATCCACGCCGTCTATCCATTTTTTCAGTTCATTTTAGGGCATAAGAATAAAAATTAAGCAAATCCTAAGCTCAAGTCGGCCACACCCTATGAAATAGTGGTGGATTAAAGGCTTACCATTGAAAACTTCATGGAGGCCACCCCAACATTTATTTGCCATCCAACCTGTTCGTAAAGTCACATAAACCTGGATGAAGGAGAAACACAAATCATATTGATCCAAAACTTCTGTGGGCCCGAAGAAGTTTTCAATGGTTGGCATTCAGTCTCCACTATTTCATGGGGTGTGGTCCACTTGAGCTTTAGAGCTGCTTACTTTTTATGCTTATGCCCTAAAATGATCTGGAGAAATGGATAAACGGCTGGATAAAACACATACATCATGGTGGGCCCACAGAGCTTTTCCACCAGCTAGCTGGTTGGTGTTGGGGTCACCACCCAATCCAAGTCTCTGATGTTTAGGCAGTGTAATCGACGCAATAAGTCTCACCTGATGGATGGCTTAGAAGTCAATCATGTTAATGGTGTATAGATGGGCTCCCCTGCAAGGCATGGTTTAAAAATAATGAAAACTGGCCTCGGTTCAAAACCAGTCGAGTTGAGAGACTCGGAAATTCAGGCAAGTTTCTCCGGTCCTATTTACGTAATATCTGAAAAGTTCTAGTAAGTTTTTCTCGAGTCTGGATGAAATCTAGTCAAGTCGATTCCACTTGGGTAAGTTGGGTCTACTCGTTTTGAGTTTTTAAACTATTGTATAAGGGCTTGTATTCATATCACCTTTCTGTAATTTAAAAAAAAAAAAAAAAGAAAAAAAGAAAAAGAGACTTGTATTTGTATTGCAATTTATTTCCTTTTCAATGCATGAACTACGAAGGATGATATATATATATATATATATATATATATATATATATATATATATAGAGAGAGAGAGAGAGAGAGAGAGAGAGAGAGAGAGAGAGAGAGAGAGAGAGAGAGAGAGAGAGAGAGAGAGAGAGAGAGAGAGAGAGAGAGAGAGCACCAAAAGGTTGATGAGTGTTTGGAACCGTGGCCCAAAATACTGGGGGTTGTTAAGCTATGTTGATAGCTGACTACCATTTCTAAACTGGAGGTTATCGATCCACATATGCAACGCAGTGTCATAGGTAGATGACACAATTCCGAATGTCTGTCCCTTGGGACATCTACCATTGATCACAGACAAAAATTAAATGGATCAGGCAATCTTACCCGTCTGATTTCACCTGTTGAATTGATACCCATGATTTTTTAAGCTGTTCATAAGCATCCAACCATTAAATGGTTAGAGTAGTTTGATCTCTGTGTGGGTCATGATTTATTCACTGGACACCGGATATCACCATTGGGCGATGTGGAAATGCCTACATAAATTCCACATGCATGGCAGATGATTCTCCATTTGGATGATGCATCCAAGAGAACGGTGTTCTATTGGACTCCTATGTACAGCTGGGATGACGGCCCGGTCATCCAGATCGTTGATCTGATGGTCCTTACTCTAGAAATATTAGGCCAACTTTAAAATTATATTCCCCCAACAAAAAAATTACATAAATAGGTGGTTTTAATTACTGTACCACTAGCATCAGTGCATCAATTATTTGTTTATTCGTCACGTGGGAGACACATGGAGTGAAGTGGACCACATTCGCATCAAAGAATAGAAGTTGATGGCTGGTGATGGTGACGTTTCATGTATAAGCGATAAACAATGTCCAAAAGCTAAGGTGTTTCATATGGATAAATGGTGCAAATGAGAGAGTTGTATGGTGGCACACTGTGTGGAAGAGGAACTTATCAATCAGAACCATCCATCTAGTGGGTTGTACTGTAGATGGAATATGATTTGAAAAAAAAAGAAATATTACATCTTTCAGATGACAGCAATTCTATTAGTGGCCTTTTAAGCAATGGTAGGAAACAAAAATGATCAACAGCCAACATCAGCTAGGTAATTAATGTCCAGTGAGAAGAAAGATGGAGATAGTTTCATGTCTATGGTTTTTGTGCCACATGCCATCCTCGATAGGGCCATTAGATGGGACGCGGATTGCGTCCTACCCCTGCCTGGACAGTAATCCATCGGGCAGGGCTTTGTGGAGCCCACTGTGATGTAAGTGTTTTATCCACGCTGTTCATCGCTTTTCTAGGATCATTTTAAGGTATAATAATAATAAAAAAAATATAAAAAAAATGAAGCATATATACAGCTCCAGTGGACCACCTCAAATGAAGCTGCCATGATAATGACACCGTTGAAACCTTTCTAAGGGCCACCGTGATGTTTTTTACCATCCAACCTATTAATAAGGTCATGTAGACGTGGATGTAATGAAAAAACAATTATCCGCTTGATCCGAAACTTCTCCAGCTCCCAAGAAGTTTTTGATGGTGGAAGTTCAATCCACACTTTGTGGTCCACTTAATCTCTGGAACTGCCTTATTTTTTGTCTCATATGTTAAAATGATATGAGAAAAACGGTTAATGACATGGATAAAACACTTACATCACAGTAAGCCCCACAGAGCTCTAATGTTATACATAAAGGTGGCTCCTACAAAATGGACCTTAATCAGGACCACTCATATATCTTAGGCGTCTATGGAAGGAGTCCTCTTTCACAGTACGGAAACGGATTGGCTACTCTCCTGCCACCTGCCAATGGCTGGCGGTCCGTGCTTTGTGGGCACTCCATGATGTATGTGTTTCATCCATGCTGTCCATCTATTTTTCTAGATTATTTTACGGTACGAGATCAAATATCAGTTATATCCCAATCTCAATTGGACCACATTACAGGAAACAGTGTTGAATGAACGTCAACCATTAAAAAAATATGGGGGTTATAAAAGTTTTGGATCAAGCTGATCTTTGTTGTTTCCATTTATCTGGGTCTCTATGACCTAATAAACAGATTGGATGTCAAATAAACAGTACAGTGGGCCTTAGGATGTTTTTAATGGTGGATATCCAATCACTATTGTTTTCCTGTGGCGTGGTCCACCTGATATTTATATCCCTCTCATTTTTGGGATCAAACCATAATATTATATGTAAAAGTGGATGAACGGAATGGATGAAACACATACAGCATGGTGGGGCCTACATAGCACCTACCACCAACCACCGGGCTGGTGGCAGGGGGCGTATCCAATCCGCCCTCGCACGGTACCGTAGTAGGTAAATCCAATCGCGGGAGTACTATCATACTTGTACTCGCTTTGGTAAGCCAAGATGGAGACCACAAATCTTACATATCTACCAGCATGCACGCTTTCATGCATGTTTTTATCAGGTGGGCCACACATATATAATTGCAAATAGTAAAACACCCAAAATCTGTGGGGCCCACCATATTATGTATGTGAAATGCATGCATCCACTCTGTCTATGTGGTGAGAACCCTTATATCCATCTTTATAATCACCGTAAGTCCAATAAAAAACTGATCAGATGGGCCACCCCAATTGAAAATTTTAAAATTGTGCCTAAAACACCTCCAAATTCATGTTGCCTGGCCTACATCATCCTGATTTTTGTATCTTCCTTTCATCCTAGTGAGACTCACTGGATTTACGGATTGGAAGGAAGATGCACAACGTGGTGGCACCACATACGAACCTACTATTGATGTAATCCTTTATGTACCGTGGAAGGTTTCCCGTTACACTATGCTAGTCAAGATTGAATAAAATCCCATCTCAAAGGGTATTACCACATTTGTCGTGCTTGCAAGTTCATTGGATGGATTTTGGATCAATGTCTGTAACTTGTGAACACTAATCCCTTTCCCAAAAGGTGAGTTATCCTAACAGCGAGACCCTGCGAAAAATGCAATGGACCAGAAAGTGCATATTGCCTGCAACTAGGCTTGTTTGGTCAAGAGTCAATGCAACATGACCGCTGAACCACACAAGCTACAAGCTAAGTAGACACATGCATGAACCACGCCTGCAACTAGGCCTCATCTTCCTAGATAGGGTAGGTCTAGGGGCAATTAGGGAATCCTGTCGGTTCGGAGGCCACCCCTGATGGCTTAGCTTCTTTTGTTTAGTTTTTTTTTTTTTTTGGCTTTTCATGATAGGGTTTCCTGTGGACTATTTTGTCGATCAATGGAAATTTTGGTTATTATTATTATTTTTTATTTTTTAAGTAGACAGATGCATGAACTGTCAAATACGTGCATGGACTGTCAAATCATTTATCTGGACCATCCATTGGCTTCCATCCATTTTTCATTGGTCGTTGTGAAAAGCTCAGGCCTGACAGACGAATTTTTCCATCTGATCGGTGCCACACAAAATTGACGGTACGGATCAAGGAAGCTTAAATTATCAACATGAATAATCCATTTGAGAGAGTCGTCCACATGGTATCTCCAAGGAACGATTTTGATCAGATGACACCAACCACCCATCCAGGTCTTAGCAAACCAATGGTTCAGATCATAAGATAGTTCACATGTCATGTAGTCCCAAATGGTGCAAATGCCCAAGGCAATTCATGAGCTGTGGCACACAGGGAAAATACCATGGCCAAAAAATCAGGCTGTACACTTGTGATGTTGGGGACGCAGCAAGCCCTTACATGACTTGTCCAGCGAGGAAGCAGCCTTATATAATAAAAAACGAAAGTTCAAGAAACCACAAAGAACACGCAAATTTTATATGCAAAAAATTCTTGCTAAATAAAATCACAGCATAAAGTAAAAAATAATTGTAACACCTCGGTTCCCAAAATTCGATACTACTTGTTTTCCAAAAACCCGAGTGTTAACCTCTAAAGATATCCAAATTCCAAGTACATTTTTTTTAAAAAAAATATCAAAGTTAATAAACTAGCGGAATAGATATGAATCATGTATGAGAGGGAGTCCAAATATACAAAATCAAATATTCGAGTGGGTACCTGAAAACTTATACAAACCAATGTCTTATCTTTTACAATATATAATAGTACAAGTTAATTACAAGGGAAGTCAACAATAGGGAGTTGCAAGGTCTGGCTCCTCCTATTCCACATGAACATCAGTATGCGCATCATCTATGTCTTCTGCATATTGGATACAGTTCGAAAGCGTCAATGGCTATCCCAGTGAGGTATAACTCTCAAGATTTATCGTATTATCAAGATAATTAAGCATAGTTATCAGAGATAGTGTATAACAAATATTACACAATGATTATCATGGTAATCAAATAAGGTTCATCAAATACGCATTCATTAAATAAATTACATAAGATAATCTTGTTTAAATGCATGGATGCATGCATATGCTCACGGACATGGGGATGCACATCCAGCTGGCAAAAAGGTCACCCGAGGAGAACTAGGCACCTGGAAAAGTACTCAAAGGTACGCCTTAAGAAGAACTAGCCACCTAAAAAAGACCATGCAACGAGGACACCTAAGGTGGACTAGTCTCTCAACGAGGACACATGTAAAGTGGGATATTTGAGGCCTATCACATGTTCATATTTGAATGTAAATCTAACCATCAGTCATTATAAAGAATTACTCAAATAGAAACTAGCATTTATCATCAATTTCACGGAGTATTATATTAGGCAATAGATGAAATAAACGAACTACGCTAAATATCAAGATGTAGAAAAGCTTGAAGGGTGATCCTCACCTTAGGATGTGGGTACTCTTCTCTCTTGATTAGAAAGTACTCTAAATGAGGGATTTGGGAAAAACACAATTCCCTATAAACACATTAACACACTAATTCAATTAAACATTACTCAACCCTAATTCAAATGAAAAATATAATGTTGAGAGATCAATCCACCCACACTCAACCTGGAAGCGACTCAATTTCCAAACCAACTCCACATGAGCTGGAATCAACACACACAAAGAAACCTAAATGGGAAAGTTTAACCTTTTGATTCCAAGTACGAATTTAAGGGCCCGTTTGGCCGGTTGGATTGGAAGGGATTAGATGGTAGTGGAAGGGATTGGATGGTTAATCCCGGGAATGGCCGGGCGTGCCAAACAGTGCAGGTGATCTGATCCAAATCCGATGGATCTTCAGACAATCCACTGACAATACCATCATTATCTTTAAATCCCATCCAATCCATCCTAATCCGTTCAAAATTAGCCTGCGACGTGTTTGGTTCGTGAGATTGGAAGGGATCGGAAGCTTTAATCTCCAAATTGGCCGGGCGTGCCAAAACGGGCTGGAGTATCAATCCAGGGATATAGCAATCCCATGGATCTCAAGACAATCCGCTGACAACACCATCATTACTAGAAATCCACGCCATCCACCCTAATACCATTCACTCCCTTCCAATCCACCCGGCCAAATGAGCCCTAAGAGTTAATAACTTTATTCAACTAAGTTTAATATGTAATTATAAGGAGTTCACACACCTTGTTTATTCCTACTTTGATCGAACTTGGAGGCTCAGATCTGAAGGACCGGATGATGAGATGTTGAAGTGTTAAGGGTCAAATATTACATATTAGACCCCAGTTATTACCTGATTTTACAAGCATGATACTGTTTAACGCCATGTTTTAATCGTGTTTGTGATGTGCAAGGTGTATTTAGGAGCCTAGACTGAACAAGGGTACTAAAAGCATAGATTTGGAGCTCTGAAGTCACCAATGCAAGGGACGGGACCCCAGGGGATCGAGATCAAAGAAATTACACGCCAGATATTCGAGAAAATCAGGTCACTCACGTTAAAGGGCCCGAGAAAAATCCAGAATGCAAGATCACAGGGTTTCCACCATCCATTCGACTCGAAACTTTATATATGGCTTGAGGACCATAAAAACCTTACACGTCAAATTTCATCTCTTAGATCTTGTAGAAGTGGCCCAATGGACAAATCAGCCCATAAACCATTAATTTTGGGCCCACCTGATCTCTGGATATGCCTCGATTTTGGACTCAATGCCTTAAATGATGTGACAGAACAGATGGACGAAGCATATTTCAACATGCATTACCTTAGGATCCATACACGCGACACATGTATACGGTATGTATATGGCCGCCGTGCACTGAATTGCATTCTCGGTCAAGGGGTCTTTGACCATGGTTTCTTTTAAAAATGTGAAAACTAGCTAGCTTCTCTACGCAGCGCGGCTATTTTGGCTAATGGGCCCCACCCATCACATATTTTGACAATCAGATCCGTCCATATGCTCCGGAGGGTAGCCAAAACCCTGGAAAAGCTTTCATTTTTGGTCAATTCACGTGATCACGCGATTATCACCATCAAACGCAGGATGAACGGTGAGTTGGTTTAATACAGTGGACCGCACAAAAACCTGATAAAAATCACTCCTTCCCGACTGGTTTTTTATTAGGACTTCAAGGGACGGGGTGGATTTCATTAAAAATATCAATGTGGGGCCCACCAAGCATGACAACGTAAGTCTCATGAGTCGGTTACTCAGTCCACATGACCGGACGCTGTGGGGCTGTTCGGTGATCAAGATCGTGGTCGGATACATGATCCAGACCATTCAGAAGTTGCAAGAAGAGGTCTTAAACCCCACCATGAAGTCAGATTTCAAGAACTGGTTGGCCATCTACGCCAAACAAGGGTCAAGCGCAAGAAGTTCCTGCTGCACAAAAAAACAGAGTGCGTGCATCCACTTCTTTGCTGTGTAAGGAGATCTGCGTAAAGCTCCAAACCGACTCCACTCGACCGACTTCCCTTCTCTATAAAAGGAGAAGAAAGAGAGAGGCAGTGAGTGCAGTGATCCATCTTTTGGAATGGGAAGGAGTAGGCCGTGCAGCCGTGGAGGCAGATCCATCCTTGCATCTGACGTGAGGAAGAGAAGAGAAAGAAATTGCATGGAGTGGCTATCTTCATCAGAGTTTTTATCTCCCTTCCTGTTGAGGGTCAAATATTGCATACTAGACCCCATTTATTACCCAAAATTACGAGCATGATACTGTTTCACGCCCGGTTTTAACCATGTTTGTGATGCAGGGTATTTGAGAGCATGGATTGCAAAAAGGTGCTAAAAGCGTAGATTTGACGCTCTGAATTCACCAAGGCAAGGGAAGGACCCTAGGGGACCAAGATTGACGATTTTACATGGTCGAGATCCGAGAAGATCAAGAAATTGAAGCTCAAGAGACCGCACAGTCATCCAGAACGCAAGATTGAGGAGTTCCCACATCTGATCGGCTCTGAATTTCAGATATGGCCTGAGGGCCATAAATTAACCGTACACATCAAAATTCAGCCCGTGGATCCCCCTAAAAGCGACTCAACAAATAGATCATCCAATAAAACTCTGATTTGGGGCCGTATGATATTTGGATATGCCTTAATTTTGGTATGAATTGTTTAAATGAGATAATAAAGGAGATAGACGGATTGGATTTTACTATACATCAAGGTGGGGGCAGTTTACGTGAGTGGAGTGCAGAGGAACTGTGCACTCGCCATGCACCGCAGGAGTTCAAGTCGGCAGCGTTGAGATAACCGACGCATCTCCCTCTCCGACTCTGTTTCAAACAGCGACCGATAACGTCGTCCGCTGGTTTTGCTTGTGGGCCCCACCTATCATCTGTTTCTATGATCTGAACCGTTCACTATCTTAGGAGACAGCAAAAACTAGCGCCTAGGTGACCTTTTCGTCCCATGCATCCGATCACAAGAAATATCCGTTCAACATCAAGATGGACGATGGAATGAAAATGTCATGGGCCACCATGGCTTGGATCCAAAAACGATCATACCGAATGGTTTTTCGGGTACATTCTAATGAACGAGGTGGATTTCTCAAACACTGGGGTATGTGGACCCCACCAATATCACGCAAGCTAGCGTGCGTATGCACAGCGTCCGCAAGGTGCGGACGCTGATCATGTTGTGGGCCCCATACATTGTCCATATGGACAATCTAAACCGACCATGAGATTCAAGAGGACCATATCACTCATGCATAGGTGTCGAAACTTCAAGAAGATAGCCAGAACGGTCTCCCAACCATTCCAACGTAGGATTAACGGCTGTAAAGATGGATCAGATGGACCACACCGAATGCAAGACAAATTCACCTCCCGCTGGTTTTTCGTTCTGCATCGAATAGACGGATTGGATTTCTTGGAGACATCAATTTTGGGGCCCACAGTTAACGCAGTCTGGCTCTGTTACACACGGACGCACGAAACCCACCTTTCCTGGCAAAAAGAAGCTCTCCACCGCCTCTGTGCAATTATAAGAGAGAGCAGGAGAGAGAGGAGAAAGGAATCGAAGGATCTGGAGACCTGTGGACGGCTAGAGGACGAAGGGCTGACGTGAAGCAGAGAAGAGAGGAAGAGTAATATATTTTTATTTTTTTCTTTTGTATTTATTTTTATTTCTATTCCTTTTAGATGATTAGCCCAATCGTGCGTGGCTAAACCTCTTAGCTAGGGCTAAGAGGTGAAGCTTGTAACCCAGGGGGAGACTCTTTGCTTGTCCTTTTGTTTAGAATGAATGGATGTTGATTTTAGTTAATTAAGGGGATGTTTTTAGTCTTTAATGGTCTATTGTGACTAAAAATACAATAGGTCTGCGATAGCTTTGAGCATGTTCCTTCCCTCTTATGTTTATGACGTTAGGAAGCCTGTTGTTCACCATTGGCTCCCGGGCATGGTTGGGATGTCGGTACCCTTCCTAACCTTAATACATTGTTGATTGGTTGGTAATTAGTTTAATTCTGTTGTTCACCATGTCTCCTGGGCATGATTGGGTGATGGAATCCATTCTAATTCATATACCTTTCATCTCTTGAAAACTACATCAAGTAAGTTCAGTTTAATTTCCATAATTCTTGAAACAGGCATAAGATCTCCATGATCTCTACAAGTGGATCCTCTGAATCTCTAGTTTCTTACCTTGAATTTCTCTACGTTTTAGATAATTATTCCACAATATTCTCTAAATTTCATCCAGTTTAGATTTCATCTTAGTCTAGTTCTAGTTCTACTTAGTTTCAGAATACGTACAGGTTTAGTCCTTGTGGATTCGACCTCGGTCTTACCGAGTTTATTACTACATCACAACCCTGCACTTGGGGAGTGTGAACACTTCCCTTAACTGTTTTTATTATAATTTTTTAAGAGATTTTAGTTGATCATGCCTATGATCAGCTAAACCTCTTAGCTAGGGCTAAGAGGGTGCAGCTTGTAGCATGATTAGGATGATAGCTTTGCTTTGATTCATGGTTATTGAACGAGAAATTTCGACTGTACGACCTATTTATGGCCCATTTCTAAGATGAAGCTCACCTCATTTTACCTTCCAAGAATAAGCCCCAGCTGTACGACGCCTTCCCAAAGGTCAAAAAATGCCCCTGCTTTTCCTTCCGCAAGAGGATTGGCCGCTGAAGCTCCTTGAACTCCGAGTTGCACGAACGGTTCAAAAGATATCAAAGTTACATGGGCCCCACAGTTATGTATTTATTATATCCACAACTTTCATCCATATTTCGAGATCATTTCGGAGCATTATCGAAAAAAAAAAATAATCATACCCAAAGATCAACTGGACCACACCACAAAGAGCAGTAGTAGAAAATGATTTTCACGTTTGAAACTTTTGTAGGGCCCACCATAACATTTATTTTCCATCCAATCTATTCATAAGGTCACAGAGACCTAGATGAAAAGGGAAAACAAATTTCATAATGTTCCAAAACTTCTGCGACCCCTAAAAGGGTTTCAATGGTAGACGTTCAATCCTCCAATGCCTTTTACAGTGTGGTCCACTGATAGCTAAATCTGTCTTATTTTTCGTCCCAAGACTTAATACGAGTTCGCCAAATAGATGGACGGTCGGTGTTTGAATAAATACATACCTCAAAAGGACCCACAAAGGTGGTGGGGATTACAAAAAGGAGAAAAAAAAAAAGCCTGGAAGCTATGGCTACGGATTATAACCGTAGCCATAACCGCACCAGCCATGCTTTTTTGATATGGCCTATGCTATGTATCGAAGGCCTTTCGATATGTACTTCGATGGATCATAGGTTATTTCGATATGATCGAAAAAGGTCCAAAATTTCCAGTGAGTTTGCTAAAAATCTAGCAATTTTCGATACATATCGAAGTGTATTTGATATGTATCGAAGCTATAGCTACGGATTATAGCCGTAGCCATAGTTGTAATCCGTAAAAGTCTATGCAAAATTTTTTTATTTTTTATTTTTATTTTTTTATTTTATTTTTTACATGGAAACTTTATTCTACCTACAATTTTCTCTAATACATAT
>JAJHSJ010000015.1:3285253-3350019 GCA_021015155.1 Magnolia officinalis | reverse complement strand
TTTAATACGTGAACCAAAAAATGAGGCAGGTCCAAGGCTTGAGTGGACTACAAAGGGGGATTGAACGTCCACCATTAAAAGCTTCTTGGGAGCCAGAGAAGTTTCGGATCAAGCTGATATTGTGTGTTCACTTCATCACGTCTCCGTTACATTATGAATAGGTTTTATGGTTTAAAAAAAACATCACGTGGGCCCTTAGAAAGGTTTCAACGGTGGTTGTCATATCAGTGCAGGTTCCTTTGGTGTGGGCCACTCAAGCCTTAGACCTGCCTCATTTTTTGGATCACATATTAAATTTTCTGAAAAAAATCGATGGACGGCAGGATAAAACAGTTACATTACGGTGGGCTACACAGAGCCCTGCCCGGACGGATTACGTTCCGGGCGGGGGTAGGACGCAATCCGCGTCCATGAGTGACGGTACCCTGGCAAGAATACATGAGTCAAAGGCCAATTCAAAGTCACCATCCCAAACGATCAGGAGTGGATTAGGTGAAACCCTGCCTCGCCCAAAACAGTGAGGAGTGTGGCCTTTACTGTATGGCCCACCTTAACGTATCTATTCTAAATCTATGCTGTCCATCCGTTTTACAAATCACTTTATGGAGCCCTCTCAAAAATGAAGAAGATCCAAGTCTCAGGTAGACCACACTCTAGGAAAACAATGGTGATTGAATGCCCTACTATTAAAACTTGTTAAGGCACACCTTAATGTTTCTGTAGTATTTATTTCCATCCAATCCGTTGATAAGGTCATATAATCTTAGATGAAAGGAAAAAATAACAAATGTCAGCTTGATCCCAAACTTTCATGGCCCATTAATGGTCCATCGCTACTATTTGCTATGCTATGGTCCACTTGATAATTGGATCTACTTTATTTTTGGATAATCATTAAAATAATATGAAAAAAAACAAAAAAAAAAAAAAAAAAAAAAAAAAGACGGATGGTAAGGGTGCAAATAGATATATTAAAGTGGGCTCCGCGGGAAGGTCCACACCAACTTGGGTCTCACCTAATCCGCACGCCAACGGAGTTGCCTTAAGTGAAGTCTTCAAATCCGATCTACTTATTTTCAAGTGGCCGCCTGTGGGAGTTGTGTCCCACAACGGCGCGCAGACGCGAATTGTCTGCTACCCCGTATATTCCTAGCTGGAACAGGCAAAGGCTCTAAGTGGCTACCATGATATATGAGTTTCATCCACCACCGTTCATCTACTTTTCCACATCTTTTTATGTTACAGGAGTAAAATTTAGTTACATACAAGCTCAAATGGACCATACCATAGGATATGACGCCCACGTTGAAACTTTCCTGGAACCCACCGTAATGCTTGTTTGCCATTCAACCAACCAATCTCCATCCTCTACTTGTGACGAGCAGAGGATCTGGATTCTCCAACCTATTCATAAAGTTAGATGGACCCGGATGAAGGTAAACACAAATATAGTTCGATTCAAAACTTCCTTGGCCCCCAAGAGATTTTCAACAGTAAGAATTGAATATCTACTATAAGTCCACTTGTTTATTCTCTCTACCTCATTTTTGGCCTATATACTAAAATGATAGAGCAGAATGTATGAATGGCTTCGATCAAACCCATAGATGATGGTGGCTACTCAGACCCTCTGCCGGATCCAAGCTCGGGACATGCAGTGCTAGTAGGCAATTCGCCTCCGTGTTACACGTGACCGACACTGGGATGACGTGGAGAAGTAGATGAACGTCACCACCTTTGTCGCAGTGCATTAATTGAGGGAGAAAATCTTTATCACTCTGGGAGAGTATAATGGTTGATACGCAGGCACTAAAATATTTTATCTGGCAAAAACTTACATCTAATTAAACAGTCCAAATCGTGGGCAGAACTTTAGATGGATCATAGTTCAAAAGTTACATTGACTGATTATTATTATTTTAAATGATCGATTACTATACATTTAATGCATGGTTGAGACGAAGTCTGGTTAAAGGCCAAAATTCAAGAAACTAATGTCATTAATCAGGGCTTTGGATTTCTTAACAGACTCTATTGTGCGGTCTCAATCTGCCCATAAGGGTCTGCCGGGCCCATTACCACCCCTACTTGCCTGTCGTCCGTACTCAATTTGCACAACATCCCACGTGATGGGTGCACCATAGAGATTCCTGCACATATCCATCGCACCAGATCTCAGATTCCCACAAACGTACCGTGACGTCATGTGCATTGCATGCGAAGGCATGCGCTGAGAGGGATGCATGTCGGGGCTTCAAACCTCTTCGAAGGAAAAAGTAAAAAAATATAAAGAAAAAATTTAAAATCACCAGCGATTTTCCGTGCAAACTAGACAAAACCACTGCTTCGTCCCTCATCTATAAAAGGAGGGGAAGACATCTCCTTAATGGCACCACCACAGTTAGGTTCCCTAGAGAAACCTGCATTTTGCTGGTGTTTGGAAAGTCTGTGAGGCTATCCAACATCTTGTTCTAAGTTGTAGGGAACATGAAGGTACGTTTTGCAACCTTCGATTACCCAAATATATATCTCCAAGTAAAAGAAAAGGAGAAAAAAAGAAAAAGGAAAAAAAAAAGCATTTCCTTCTATTAATGGGAATCAAAGATAAGAGAAAATGATTCTTTCATTCATTTTTTATTTTTATTTATTATTATTATTATTTTTTGTGAATAATTTGATTATGTGAAATATGTGTTTCAATGTATACTCACGGGGCAGAAACTTGCTTTTACAGCAAAAGATAGTAACGAAAGTCCAGATGATTTGTGAGGGATGCCGAAGGAAGCCATGAAGACCGCTTCAGCCGTGCATGGTGACTAGCAATAAACTCCTTTTCTTTTAGTAATTAGTTATTCTCTCATGATTTAATGTCATTTAAATAAAATAAAAAATAAAAAAATCATGCATATAATGTTGAAATCTTTCAAAAAAGAAAATAAAAAAGTACAAGGTTTGAGAAGAGTTCTTTCATTTTTTGAGTTAAAACTGCTCTCTCACGTTAGATAATTAGATAAGAAAAACGGATATGGAGTGCTTATAAAAAGCTTTGGACTTCATAATTTGGTTGTACATGTCGTGAGACTTCGTTTGTTAGTCTATTACATCCGTCGATCTCATCAAAGATCAACTATCTCAAGGAGAGCAATTTTGTCTACTCGTAGAAATGATAAACAACCAAAGTCATCAAATTTATTTTATCCGTGTTTTACATAGCATTAGTTCTGAGATGAATATGTGATTCCAACACAATACTCATATTTGGATGCTGATTTGCATGGTATGTGTAACAACTCCAAAGTTTTACGGTTTCTTAAATTTTAAAATTTTAAAATTTTATTTTTTTAAAAGAGATTAAAACAGTTACAACCTCTCTCATCGTTATCTTATCCGAACGATTCTATTTTCTTTATAAGGAGGGACACTTCTCGCGGATTAAAAAAAACAGAGAGAGAGAGAGAGAGAGAGAGAGAGAGAAATTAGTGGAAGGACGGCTTGCAGAGGTTAGTACTTACTGTATTTTAATTTAGATTTTTTTTCTTTACGTTTTATATCTTGGGTCTACGTGATGGACGGTGTGGATCTACCATGGGTGCAATGTATGTGCACATATATCATACGTGTGCATATGCACGATGCACCATGGAACGCCTTACGCATGTAACAAGAATCAAAAGAAACACGTAAGTCTTTTTGTTTATTTTACTTGAATCACATATTTGACTTATTTTGCATATATGGCCCGATCAATTCCGTCCATTAGGTTCCAAGGACCAAAATATGAGAAACCTCCAAAAATTAGGCTAAATTAAGGTTTTGGTAAGCCACAATATGCAAAATAAGATTCATTAGGCAGTTACCATTGAAATATCCATGGGGCCACGGGGAGTTCCGATGGAGATACCAATTATTTTGACCATTAAAATATAATTGGGTGGACTAATGAACAAATTGGATTTTACATAGAAAGTTAGGAGGGTTTGAAATCAGAAATGCATATGTTTTAATGGTGGAAGAACGGTCAATGTTGGTTCATGGTAGTATGATCCATCAGAATAACGAATCTACCTCATTTTTCTACCAATGTCCTAAAACTATGTTAGTAAAGTGGTGAATGGATTGGATCTTAGGCACACATATTATGTATAGGTCACCATGATAAAAGTGTAACATATAGAGTGAGTGTAAAAAAACACTCCAGCGTGCAAAAGTGAAATTGGGTTATTTACGTTACCGAAATTAGTCCTGATTTATGGGCCTTATATACGGGGCTTTCTTGATGTATATCAAATCCGTACCGTCTAATAATCTTGTCACTAATAAAAGTCTTGGGGTTTGAAAAATTATTCGAAAGAAAACTCATGTGGATCACATCGCCTTAAACTGTGAAAATTAAATAGGCACCTTTGAATATTCTTGTGGGCCACAAAAGTGTTATTTCGAGTAGATTTTTAGGCTCATCCTTTATGAGGAGATTACCTATCTCATTCATGGTTTAGATTTTCATGGGACCTATCAAAAAAATTAAATAAATAAATAAGTACAAAAAATAAAGTTTGATTGTCAGCGTTGAAACCAAGTGCGGCTTTTAACGTTAGAAACCATCTTGGGTCATCAGATTGTGGACTTACAGTGATGTATACATTGTATCCAGTCCATCCATTTGATTTGGAATGTTATTATGAGTTAAGAGTGTAAATTTAGGACATATCTAAAATGTGTGTGACCCATACAAAAAAGAAAATAATAGTAGTTGTACAATAATCATTTACGTTATAACAGGTCCCACATAGTTCAGATTAGATTGAAAATTTTTCTCAAAGGTCAATATAGTAATGGTAACCATATAGTCAATCCAGATCCCTGTAAGTAGGACCCACATAAAAATAAATGTGTGTTAGATATATATATATCATATAATGTAACTCCACTTCTGATGCACGGTAAAACTTAAATAAGTTGCATGCATGTTTATGACAAAATATAAATAGGCTAAATTATGTATCAATATGATATGCTATTAAAATATCGAAGCCATCCATGTGTCTTTTGGGCCGAGATAGATACGATAAACCCTATCTATTACGTATGTTACTTGAGTATCACTCCCATGTAAGACCTTAATTTGTAATCAAAACAAATCAAATACTTTATGAGTTTAATATATATTTTTTTAATATTATGGTGTACTGCATATGGATTATTTATAGGTAATTTCTGATCTGCTCCATTGGGTTCCTCTTTAAATCATCAGGTGAGTAATCCCAACATGTTTCCTCTCCATATGATTAAAATAATTTTGTTGTTGTGAATGACTTGATTAAATTGTTTATAAACTGATTTGTGTTGAGATATTGTTGGATTATGAACATGTGATAGGCCTCTCATAAGGAGAGATGTATTTGATTGCTAATATGATTACTGCTGCATCAAACATTCATGCCTGACATCATTAATACTCTTATGCGATTACCTAGGGGACAGCCCATTGTACTCACTAGAAGCCCACTATATGTGGAAGCCTGCCCAATGGGGGGGATGCGGGCCTTGCCCATGCCTACCAACGGTAGAAGCCTGCCAAGTGCAGATGCGGGTTGTCGATATCCAACTCAAGCAAGTGGACGGTTTCTATTATACCCACTTGATGCATCATCAATACCATTCATAGCATACGCTTTAATTATTTGTATTGTATTTCTGATTTTTTTATGCTTTAATTGTATATATTATTTTAATTGTACTGTGCACGAACCATGATGGGTTCACTCACTGGGCCTGGCCAGCTGACGGTTTATTGATGGAAAAACCGTACAGATGGAATTGAAGCAGATAGAACGACTCAAGAGCAAGAATATGAAGCCAAACCAGTAGATAATCCACAGGATCAGTGGCCGTATTTAACTGAAGACGAGCTTACATTGTTGGACCAGTAGAATAATTAAGTGTGACATTTGTTTCCCATTTATTATTTTATTTCTGTTTTAGAATGACTTTAAATTTAAATTTTGTTTCATTTTCTTAATAACTTGATGATTTCAATGATTTAAATAAAAGTCTCATTTTATTTTATTTTATTTTTATTTTATTTTGATGTGTGGTGATAAATGTTTGAGACTAGATCAAGTTGATATAAATGTATTGATAGATGTTAATGGGAACATATAATTCAAATTTTATTGTACCTCTAGTAAATAATGTGACCCACTGATTTAAGTACACTAAGTGTACGAGTTGTGGTCCGTAACTCATGTCTGAGGGTGCACACTCAGTATGTGAATTTCGGGGCGTGGACAGTATGTGTTTAAGTGAACCTGCACTGGTGTGCTCATACATGTATTATACGTCGGTAAGCCAACAAGCAGCCTCTGTGTGCATTTCTTGCCATGGCATACAAGTTTAGGTGAATTAAACAATGAGAAATATGTCCTAATGTAATGCAATCTATTGAATTGTCAATGCATCATGATGTATGTTAGCATTGTGAAATGTATATATACTATGTGGCTAAATGAATCTTTGAAGTTTTGATGGCGCTGATATTTATGTTGTCCCTTCACTCAAGTCTATATGCCCTTATGAACAGGTTGAGTGGCATATAAACGTCACGGTGGGCCCTAGGAAGGTTTCAATGATGGATGTCATTAGCACCATTGTTTCCTGTAGTGTGGTCCACTTGCTCCTTGGATTTTCTTTCTTTCTTTGCTCAAGCCCTAAAATGATCAGTCAAAATGGATGGACGGCGTGGATAAAAGACATACATCATGGTGAACCCTGCAGACACCCTCCGAGGACTGAGTCCATCTTGGCAGGGGCAGGACAGAATCCACGTACATGATTGTAATGCTAGTGTTGTCATTGCATTGCGCGCATCCTACAAGAAGAAGCCGATCTACGTTGTATAAAAAGAATACTTTGGACGCTTGCGCGAGATGACGTGAACGTCTTTCTAGACGTGACTGGCACGCGAGAGAGAGAGGGAGAGCCATTTTTCTTATTACATGAATTATATTTCTAGCTTCAGTAATTAAAAAATATATTTTTATAATAAGAAATGATTAAGGAGTCAATTGGTATGATTGAGACAGTGAAACAAAGCTCTCTGCAAAAGCCTCACGCATGTGATTAGTGTGGCACATCTATGTAAGATCCAAGACATCCAACTGTCCTGGCTCAAAAACCAGTCTGGTACACTCATCAGGTGGGCCACAGCTTTCAAAATAAATGGACGGTTGGAAAAAGATGGCCAAGATTTTCTAAGCCGTCCACCTAAGGTTTTGATCTGCCTAATTTTTGGGATCATAGTCTAAAATTATCTGAAAAAATGGATGGACGGCATGGATAAGAGACATACATCATGATGGGGCCCACAGAGAGCTTTGACATCAGCTATCGGGCTGATGTTCGGGACACTAGCTAAACCGCGACCATTTGGATGCGCTGTCTTATACACGCGGACGTGGGCTTACCCTAACTCATTTATCTGAGGAGGTATCCTAAGAAAAGTCAATCACAAAATGTCCTTGCAATTTCTCACTGTTTTATCGTTTCTATACAACCGTTTGCTTTCAAAATAGGTCCATACAAATATGAGATTTTACAATTATGAGGTCCATTTATGTAATTAAAGTACGTAGATTTGACATATAAACACGATTAAGGCCCCGTGTGTGTATTCTCTTACGCATCCTACTGATTTGGTTTTCCACCATCTGGATGAGCCATATATCCGATCATTTAAGTTTGACATAAGTTCTCCAATTTGATGCAGGTGTAATCTCGGTGGTGATAGAAGGGAAGGAACAAGATCAGGTCGTGGTGATCGGAGAAGGAGTTGATGCCGCTAAACTGGCATGCCGTATGAAGAAGAAGGTGGGTCACACAGTTCTAATCACGGTAGAAGAGGTGAAACCGCCAGCAGCGAAACCGCCAGCGGCGAAACCGAACGTAGAAAAGAATGAAGAAAAGGAGAAAAAAGAAGAGCCGAAGATCTGCACACCATATTGGCAGCCATATCCACAGTACGTTGTGGCATGTGAGCCCGTTTACGACCCATGTCGTGGTGAGTGTTCTCTCATGTGAGGGTATTGTGTTTTATCTATTGCTATACAAATGTGGTGTAGATTATGTTAGGATGAGCTTCGTTAAGCATGTAGAGGGGGCCCACCTACACACCACCGTATGTGCCAAAGTGGCACACGTGGTGTGAAATCCAAGCCATCCATTAGATGGGTCACACGTGCCTGTCCACCTGATGAATTGATGGGTCAAAGAAGTTTTTCTAAGCCATCCATTTGTTTCTAAAAACATTGCTTGGTTGATTAGTGGATTGGCCTGGTTCTTCCACTCGGTTTACCTAGTGACCCAACACCACCCAGCTAGCTGGTGGAAAAGCTCTGTGGTCTTCATTATGATGTATGTATTTTATCCACGCCGTCTATCCATTTTTTCAGTTCATTTTAGGGCATAAGAATAAAAATTAAGCAAATCCTAAGCTCAAGTCGGCCACACCCTATGAAATAGTGGTGGATTAAAGGCTTACCATTGAAAACTTCATGGAGGCCACCCCAACATTTATTTGCCATCCAACCTGTTCGTAAAGTCACATATACCTGGATGAAGGAGAAACACAAATCATATTGATCCAAAACTTCCGCAGGCCCAAAGAAGTTTTCAATGGTTGGCATTCAGTCTCCACTATTTCATGGGGTGTGGTCCACTTGAGCTTTATATCTGCTTACTTTTTATGCTTATGCCCTAAAATGATCTGGAGAAATGGATGGACAGCTGGATAAAACACATATGTCATGGTGGGCCCGCAGAGCTTTTCCACCAGCTAGCTGGTTGGTGTTGGGGTCCCCACCCAATCCAAGTCTCTGAGGTTTAGGCAGTGTAATCGACGCAATAAGTCTCGCCTGATGGATGGCTTAGAACTCAATCATGTTAGATACGTTGGCATATTTAATGGTGTATAGATGGGCTCCCCTGCAAGGCATGGTTTAAAAATAATGAAAACTGGCCTCGGTTCAAAACCAGTCGAGTTGATCAGACTCGAAAATTCAGGCAAGTTTCTCCAGTCCTATTTATGTAATATCTGAAAAGTTCTAGTAAGTTTTTCTCAGTCTGGATGAAATCTAGTCAAGTCGATTCCACTTGGGCAAGTTGGGTCTAGTCGTTTTGAGTTTTTAAACTATTGTATGAGGGCTTGTATTCATATCACCTTTCTGTAATTTAAAAATAAAAAATAAAAAAAAAAGACTTGTATTTGTATTGCAATTTATTTCCTTTTCAGTGCATGAACTACGAAGGATGATATATATATATATATATATATATATATATATATATATATATATAGAGAGAGAGAGAGAGAGAGAGAGAGAGAGAGAGAGAGAGAGAGAGAGAGAGAGAGAGAGAGAGAGAGAGAGAGAGAGAGCACCAAAAGGTTGATGAGTGTTTGGAACCGTGGCCCAAAATACTGGGGTTGTTAAGCTATGTTGATAGCTGACTACCATTTCTAAACTGGAGGTTATCGATCCACATATGCAACGCATAGTGTCATACGTAGATGACACAATTCCGAATGTCTGTCCCTTGGGACATCTACCGTTGATCACAGACAAAAATTAAATGGATCAGACAATCTTACCCGTCTGATTTCACCTGTTGAATTGATACCCATGATTTTTTAAGCTGTTCATAAGCATCCAACCATTAAATGGTTAGAATAGTTTGATCTCTGTGTGGGTTATGATTTATTCACTGGACACCGGATATCACCATTGGATGATGTGGAACTGCCTACATAAATTCCACATGCATGGCAGATGATTCTCCATTTGGATGATGCATCCAAGAGAACGGTGTTCTATTGGACTCCTATGTACAGATGGGATGACGGCCCGGTCATCCAGACCGTTGATCTGATGGTCCTTACTCTAGAAATATTAATTATACGCCAACTTTAAAATTAAATTCCCCAACAAAAAAATTACATAAAAAATATATAAATAGGTGGTTTTAATTACTGTACCAGTAGCATCAGTGCATCAATTATTTGTTTATTCGTCACGTGGGAGTCACATGGAGTGAAGTAGACCACATTCGCATCAAAGAATAGAAGTTGATGGTTGGTGATGGTGACGTTTCATGTATAAGCGATAAACAATATTGTCCAAAAGCTAAGGTGTTTCATATGGATAAATGGTGCAAATGAGAGAGTTTTATGGTAGAGCCATCTCTCCACATGGCACACTGTGGAAGAGGAACTTATCAATCAGAACCATCCATTTAGTGGGTTATACTGTAGATGGAATATGATTTGAAAAAAAAAGAAATATTACATCTTTCAGATGACAGCCATTCTATTAGTGGCCTTTTAAGCAATGGTAGGAAACAAAAATGATCAACAGCCAACATCAGCTAGGTAATTAATGTCCAGTGAGAAGAAAGATGGAGATAGTTTCATGTCTATGGTTTTTGTGCCACATGCCATCCTCGATAGGGCCATTAGATGGGACGCGGATTGCGTCCTACCCCTGCCTGGACAGTAATCCATCGGGCAGGGCTTTGTGGAGCCCACTGTGATGTAAGTGTTTTATCCACGCTGTTCATCGCTTTTCTAGGATCATTTTAAGGTATAATAATAATAAAAAAAATATAAAAAAAATGAAGCATATATACAGCTCCAGTGGACCACCTCAAATGAAGCTGCCATGATAATGACACCGTTGAAACCTTTCTAAGGGCCACCGTGATGTTTTTTACCATCCAACCTATTAATAAGGTCATGTAGACGTGGATGTAATGAAAAAACAATTATCCGCTTGATCCGAAACTTCTCCAGCTCCCAAGAAGTTTTTGATGGTGGAAGTTCAATCCACACTTTGTGGTCCACTTAATCTCTGGAACTGCCTTATTTTTTGTCTCATATGTTAAAATGATATGAGAAAAACGGTTAATGACATGGATAAAACACTTACATCACAGTAAGCCCCACAGAGCTCTAATGTTATACATAAAGGTGGCTCCTACAAAATGGATACAGGACCACTCATATATCTGAGGTGTCTATGGAGGGAGTCCTCTCGCACGGTACGGAAACGGATTGGCTACTCCCCTGACACCCGCAAATGGCTAGTGGTCGGTGCTCCGGGCCTCTCCATGATGTATGTGTTTCATCCATGCCGTTCATCTATTTTTCTAGATCATTTTTTGATACGATATAAAATATTAGTTGTATCCCAATCTCAATTGGACCACATTACAGGAAAGTGTTGAATGAATGTCAACCATTAAAAAAATTGGGGGCCATAAAAGTTTTGGATCAAGCTGATCTTTGTTGTTTCCATTTATCTGGGTCTTTATGACTAATAAACCGATTGGACGTCAAATAAACAGTACATTGGGCCTTAGGAGGTTTTTTATGATGGATATCCAATTGCTATTGTTTTCCTGTGGTGTGGTCCACCTGATATTTATATCCCTCTCATTTTTGGGATCCAACTATAAAAATATATTTAAAAATGGATGAACGGAATGGATGAAACACATACAGCATGGTGGCGCCCACCTAGTACCGACCACCAGCCACCTGGCTGATGGCAGGGGGCGTAGCCAGTCCGCCCTCGCACGGTACCATAGTAGGTAAATCCCATCTCGGGAGTACTATCATACTTGTACTCGCTTTGGTAAGCCAAGATGGAGACCACAAATCTTAAAAATCTACCAGCATGCACACTTTCATGCATGTGTTTATCAGGTGGGTCACACATATAAAATTGCAAATAGTAAAACACAGATTTTGGGGCCCACCATATTATGTATGTGACATGCATGCATCCACTCTGTCCATGAGGTGAGAACCCTTATATCCATCTTTATAATCACCGTAAGCACAAAAAATCAGTCCAATAAAAAAAACTGATCAGATGGGCCACCCCAATTGAAAATTTTAAATTTGTGCCTAAAACACCTCTAAATTCATGCTGCCTGGCCTACATCATCATGATTTTTGTGTCTTCCTTTCATCCTGGTGAGCCTCACCGGATTTACATATTACAAGGAAGATGCACAACGTGGTGGCACCACATACGAACCTACAATTGATGTAATCCTTTATGTACCGTGGAAGGTTTCCCGTTACACTATGCTAGTCAAGATTGAATAAAATCCCATCTCAAAGGGTATTACCACATTTGTCGTGCTTGCAAGTTCATTGGATGGATTTTGGATCAATGTCTGTAACTTGTGAACACTAATCCCTTTCCCAAAAGGTGAGTTATCCTAACAGCGAGACCCTGCGAAAAATGCAATGGACCAGAAAGTGCATATTGCCTGCAACTAGGCTTGTTTGGTCAAGAGTCAATGCAACATGACCGCTGAACCACACAAGCTACAAGCTAAGTAGACACATGCATGAACCACGCCTGCAACTAGGCCTCATCTTCCTAGATAGGGTAGGTCTAGGGGCAATTAGGGAATCCTGTCGGTTCGGAGGCCACCCCTGATGGCTTAGCTTCTTTTGTTTAGTTTTTTTTTTTTTTGGCTTTTCATGATAGGGTTTCCTGTGGACTATTTTGTCGATCAATGGAAATTTGGTTATTATTATTATTTTTTATTTTTTAAGTAGACAGATGCATGAACCGTCAAATATGTGCATGGACTGTCAAATCATTTATCTGGACCATCCATTGGCTTCCAACCATTTTTCATTGGTCGTCGTGAAAAGCTCAGGCCTGACAGACGAATTTTTCCATCTGATCGGTGCCACACAAAATTGACGGTACGGATCAAGGAAGCTTAAATTATCAACATGAATAATCCATTTGAGAGAGTCGTCCACATGGTATCTCCAAGGAACGATTTTGATCAGATGACACCAACCACCCATCCAGGGCTTAGCAAACCAATGGTTCAGATCATAAGATAGTTCACATGTCATGTAGTCCCAAATGGTGCAAATGCCCAAGGCAATTCATAAGCTGTGGCACACAGGGAAAATACCATGGCCAAAAAATCAGGCTGTACACTTGTGATGTTGGGGACGCAGCAAGCCTTTACATGACTTGTCCAGCGAGGAAGCTGCCTTATATAATAAAAAAGAAACCACAAAGAATACGAAAATTTTAAATAAAAAAAATTCTTGCTAAATAAAATCAAAGCATAAAGTGAAAATTAATTATAACACCTCGGTTCCCAAAATTCGATACTACTTGTTTTCCAAAAACCCGAGTGTTAACCTCTAAAGATATCCAAATTCCAAGTACATTTTTTTTAAAAAAAATATCAAAGTTAATAAACTAGCGGAATAGATATGAATCATGTATGAGAGGGAGTCCAAATATACAAAACCAAATATTTGAGTGGTTACCCGAAAACTTATACAAATCAATGTCTTAACTTTTACAATACATAATAGTACAAGTTAATTACAAGGGAAGTCAGCAATAGAGAGTCGCAAGGTCATCTGACTCCTCCTATTCCACATGAACATCAGTATGCGCATCATCTGTCTCCTGCACACTAGATACGGTTCGATAGTGTCAATGACTATCCTAGTGAGTTATAACCCTTAAGATTTATCGTATTATCAAGATAATTAAGTATAATTATCAGAGATAGTGTATAACAAATATTACACAATGATTATCATAGTAATCATATAAGGTTTATCAAATATGCATTCATTAAATAAATTAATAAGATAATCTTGTTTAAATGCATGGATGCATGCACATGCTCACAGACATGGGGATGCACATCCAGCTAGCAAAAAGGTCGCCCGAGGAGAACTAGTCACCCAGAAAAGTACTCAAAGGTACGCCTTAAGAAGAACTAGCCACCTAAAAAGACCATGCAACGAGGACACCTAAGGTGGACTAGTCTCTCAACGAGGACACATGTAAAGTGGGATATTTGAGGCCTATCACATGTTCATATTTGAATGTAAATCTAACCATCAGTCATTATAAAGAATTACTCAAATAGAAACTAGCATTTATCATCAATTTCACATAGTATTATATTAGGCAATAGATGAAATAAACGAACTACGCTAAATATCAAGATGTAGAAAAGCTTGAAGGGTGATCCTCACCTTAGGATGTGGGTACTCTTCTCTCTTGATTAGAAAGTACTCTAAATGAGGGATTTGGGAAAAACACAATTCCCTATAAACACATTAACACACTAATTCAATTAAACATTACTCAACCCTAATTCAAATGAAAAATATAATGTTGAGAGATCAATCCACCCACACTCAACCTTGGAAGCGACTCAATTTCCAAACCAACTCCACATGAGCTGGAATCAACACACACAAAGAAACCTAAATGGGAAAGTTTAACCTTTTGATTCCAAGTACGAATTTAAGGGCCCGTTTGGCCGGTTGGATTGGAAGGGATTAGATGGTAGTGGAAGGGATTGGATGGTTAATCCCGGGAATGGCCGGGCGTGCCAAACAGTGCAGGTGATCTGATCCAAATCCGATGGATCTTCAGACAATCCACTGACAATACCATCATTATCTTTAAATCCCATCCAATCCATCCTAATCCGTTCAAATTAGCCTGCGACGTGTTTGGTTCGTGAGATTGGAAGGGATCGGAAGCTTTAATCTCCAAATTGGCCGGGCGTGCCAAACGGGCTGGATGTATCAATCCAGGGATATAGCAATCCCATGGATCTCAAGACAATCCGCTGACAACACCATCATTACCTAGAAATCCACGCCATCCACCCTAATACCATTCACTCCCTTCCAATCCACCCGGCCAAATGAGCCCTAAGAGTTAATAACTTTATTCAACTAAGTTTAATATGTAATTATAAGGAGTTCACACACCTTGTTTATTCCTACTTTGATCTGAACTTGGAGGCTCAGATCTGAAGGACCGGATGATGAGATGTTGAAGTTGTTAAGGGTCAAATATTACATATTAGACCCCAGTTATTACCTGATTTTACAAGCATGATACTGTTTAACGCCATGTTTTAATCGTGTTTGTGATGCAAGGTGTATTTAGGAGCCTAGACTGAACAAGGGTACTAAAAGCATAGATTTGGAGCTCTGAAGTCACCAATGCAAGGGACGGACCCCAGGGGATCGAGATCAAAGAAATTACACGCCAGATATTCGAGAAAATCAGGTCACTCACGTTAAACGGGCCCGAAAATAATCCAGAATGCAAGATCACAGGGTTTCCACCATCCATTCGACTCGAAACTTTATATATGGCTTGAGGACCATAAATTAACCTTACACGTCAAATTTCATCTCTTAGATCCCTGTAGAAGTGGCCCAATGGACAAATCAGCCCATAAACCATTAATTTTGGGCCCACCTGATCTCTGGATATGCCTCGATTTTGGACTCAATGCCTTAAATGATGTGACAGAACAGATGGACGAAGCATATTTCACACATGCATTACCTTAGGATCCATACACGCGACACATGTATACGGTATGTATATGGCCGCCGTGCACTGAATTGCATTCTCGGTCAAGGGGTCTTTGACCCATGGTTTCTTTTAAAAATGTGAAAACTAGCTAGCTTCTCTACGCAGGCGGCTATTTTTGGCTAATGGGCCCCACCCATCACATATTTTGACAATCAGATCCGTCCATATGCTCCGGAGGGTAGCCAAAACCCTGGAAAAGCTTTCATTTTTGGTCAATTCACGTGATCACGCGATTATCACCATCAAACGCAGGATGAACGGTGAGTTGGTTTAATACAGTGGACCGCACCAAAACCTGATAAAAATCACTCCTTCCCGACTGGTTTTTTATTAGGACTTCAAGGGACGGGGTGGATTTCATTAAAAATATCACTGTGGGGCCCACCAAGCATGACAACGTAAGTCTCATGAGTCGGTTACTCAGTCCACATGACCGGACGCTGTGGGCCTGTTCGGTGATCAAGATCGTGGTCGGATACATGATCCAGACCATTCAGAAGTTGCAAGAAGAGGTCTTAAACCCCACCATGAAGTCAGATTTCAAGAACTGGTTGGCCATCTACGCCAAACAAGGGTCAAGCGCAAGAAGTTCCTGCACAAAAAAACAGAGTGCGTGCATCCACTTCTTTGCTGTGTAAGGAGATCTGCGTAAAGCTCCAAACCGACTCCACTCGACCGACTTCCCTTCTCTATAAAAGGAGAAGAAAGAGAGAGGCAGTGATCCATCTTTTGGAATGGGAAGGAGTAGGCCGTGCAGCCGTGGAGGCAGATCCATCCTTGCATCTGACGTGAGGAAGAGAAGAGAAAGAAATTGCATGGAGTGGCTATCTTCATCAGAGTTTTTATCTCCCTTCCTGTTGAGGGTCAAATATTGCATACTAGACCCCATTTATTACCCAAAATTACGAGCATGATACTGTTTCACGCCCGGTTTTAACCATGTTTGTGATGCAGGGTGTATTTGAGAGCATGGATTGCAAAAAGGTGCTAAAAGCGTAGATTTGACGCTCTGAATTCACCAAGGCAAGGGAAGGACCCTAGGGGACCAAGATTGACGATTTTACATGGTCGAGATCCGAGAAGATCAAGAAATTGAAGCTCAAGAGACCGCACAGTCATCCAGAACGCAAGATTGAGGAGTTCCCACTATCTGATCGGCTCTGAATTTCAGATATGGCCTGAGGGCCATAAATTAACCGTACACATCAAAATTCAGCCCGTGGATCCCCCTAAAAGCGACTCAACAAATAGATCATCCAATAAAACTCTGATTTGGGGCCCGTATGATATCTGGATATGCCTTAATTTTGGTATGAATTGTTTAAATGAGATAATAAAGGAGATAGACGGATTGGATTTTACATATACATCAAGGTGGGGGCCAGTTTACGTGAGTGGAGTGCAGAGGAACTGTGCACTCGCCATGCACCGCAGGAGTTCAAGTCGGCAGCGTTGAGCTAACCGACGCATCTCCCTCTCCGACTCTGTTTCAAACAGCGACCGATAACGTCGTCCGCTGGTTTTGCTTGTGGGCCCCACCTATCATCTGTTTCTATGATCTGAACCGTTCACTTATCTTAGGAGACAGCAAAAACTAGCGCCTAGGTGACCTTTTCGTCCCATGCATCCGATCACAAGAAATATCCGTTCAACATCAAGATGGACGATGGAATGAAAATGTCATGGGCCACCATGGCTTGGATCCAAAACCGATCATACCCGAATGGTTTTTCGGGTACATTCTAATGAACGAGGTGGATTTCTCAAACACTGGGGTATGTGGACCCCACCAATATCACCGCAAGCTAGCGTGCGTATGCACAGCGTCCGCAAGGTGCGGACGCTGATTCATGTTGTGGGCCCCATACATTGTCCATATGGACAATCTAAACCGACCATGAGATTCAAGAGGACCATATCACTCATGCATAGGTGTCGAAACTTCAAGAAGATAGCCAGAACGGTCTCCCAACCATTCCAACGTAGGATTAACGGCTGTAAGATGGATCAGATGGACCACACCGAATGCAAGACAAATTCACCTCCCTGGCTGGTTTTTCGTTCTGCATCGAATAGACGGATTGGATTTCTCTGGAGACATCAATTTTGGGGCCCACAGTTAACGCAGTCTGGCTCTGTTACACACGGACGCACGAACCCCACCTTTCCTGGCAAAAGAAGCTCTCCACCGCCTCTGTGCAATTATAAAGAGAGCAGGAGAGAGAGGAGAAAGGAATCGAAGGATCTGGAGACCTGTGGACGGCTAGGACGAAGGGCTGACGTGAAGCAGAGAAGAGAGGAAGAGTAATATATTTTTATTTTTTTTCTTTTGTATTTATTTTTATTTCTATTCCTTTTAAGATGATTAGCCCAATCGTGCGTGGCTAAACCTCTTAGCTAGGGCTAAGAGGTGAAGCTTGTAACATGAGGGGAGACTCTTTGCTTGTCCTTTTTGTTTAGAATGAATGGATGTTGATTTTAGTTAATTAAGGGGATGTTTTTAGTCTTTAATGGTCTATTGTGACTAAAATTACAATAGGTCTGCGATAGCTTTGAGCATGTTCCTTCCCTCTTATGTTTATGACGTTAGGAAGCCCTGTTGTTCACCATTGTCTCCTGGGCATGGTTGGATGTCGGTACCCTTCCTAACCTTAATACATTGTTGATTGGTTGGTAATTAGTTTAATTCTGTTGTTCACCATTGTCTCCTGGGCATGATTGGGTGATGGAATCCATTCTAATTCATATACCTTTCATCTCTTGAAAACTACATCAAGTAAGTTCAGTTTAATTTCCATAATTCTTGAAACAGGCATAAGATCTCCCTGATCTCTACAAGTGGATCCTCTGAATCTCTAGTTTCTTACCTCTGAATTTCTCTACGTTTTAGATAATTATTCCACAATTATTCTCTAAATTTCATCCAGTTTAGATTTCATCTTAGTCTAGTTCTAGTTCTACTTAGTTTCAGAATACGTACAGGTTTCAGTCCTTGTGGATTCGACCTCGGTCTTACCGAGTTTATTACTACATCACAACCCTGCACTTGGGGAGTGAACACTTCCCTTAACTGTTTTTATTATAATTTTTTAAGAGATTTTAGTTGATCATGCCTATGATCAGCTAAACCTCTTAGCTAGGGCTAAGAGGTGCAGCTTGTAGCATGATTAGGATGATAGCTTTGCTTTGATTCATGGTTATTGAACGAGAAATTTCCGACTGTACGACCTATTTATGGCCCATTTCTAAGATGAAGCTCACCTCATTTTACCTTCCAAGAATAAGCCCCAGCTGTACGGACGCCTTCCCAAAGGTCAAAAATGCCCCTGCTTTTCCTTCCGCAAGAGGATTGGCCGCTGAAGCTCCTTGAACTCCGAGTTGCACGAACGGTTCAAAAGATATCAAAGTTACATGGGCCCCACAGTTATGTATTTATTATATCCACAACTTTCATCCATATTTCGAGATCATTTCGGAGCATTATCGAAAAAAAAAATAATCATACCCAAAGATCAACTGGACCACACCACAAAGAGCAGTAGAAAATTGATTTTCACCGTTGAAACTTTTGTAGGGCCCACCATAACATTTATTTTCCATCCAATCTATTCATAAGGTCACAGAGACCTAGATGAAAAGGGAAAACAAATTTCATAATGTTCCAAAACTTCTGCGACCCCTAAAAGGGTTTCAATGGTAGACGTTCAATCCTCCAATGCCTTTTACAGTGTGGTCCACTTGATAGCTAAATCTGTCTTATTTTTCGTCCCAAGACTTAATACGAGTTCGCCAAATAGATGGACGGTTTGAATATAATACATACCTCATAAAAGGACCCACAAAGGTGGTGGGGATTACAAAAGGAGAAAAAAAAAAAGCCTGGAAGCTATGGCTACGGATTATAACCGTAGCCATAACCGCAGCCCATGCTTTTTTGATATGTCCTATGCTATGTATCGAAGGCCTTTCGATATGTACTTCGATGGATCATAGGTATTTCGATATGATCGAAAAAGGTCCAAAATTTTCCATTGAGTTTGCATAAAAATCTAGCAATTTTCGATACATATCGAAGTGTATTTGATATGTATCGAAGCTATAGCTACGGATTATAGCCGTAGCCATAGTTGTAATCCGTAAAAGTCTATGCAAAATTTTTTTATTTTTTATTTTTTATTTTTTTATTTTTATTTTTTACATGGAGAACTTTATTCTACCTACAATTTTCTCTAATACATATTTATATAAATATGTATATATAAGCATATAAAAATATTTTCCCCTCTTTTTTTCATTTCTTTCTTTATTCATTTAACAAGAATATCTTCTAAACTAAAATTAGTTACTTGACGTACCATGATTTTGGGGTAGGAGAAGCTACTTTAGCCAACTAACCTTGTTATTTTCCAAGTTTCCATCAGGTTGATGGTCGAAAATCCATTTCATTCACTTCGCGGACAATTTCAATCAGTTTGCGGTCATTTCTATGCACTACACGGTCAATTCGCTTCACTTCACTGTCATTTCCATGCATTTCATGGTCAGTCTTGGCAATTCTGTGTTTATTCAGGGTCATTTCCATGCACTTCATGGTCAATTCTCTTCACTTCACGGTATTTCCATGCACTTCACGGTCATTTCAATGCATTTCACGGTCATTCTCGGCAATTCCGTCTTCATTCATGGTCAATTCGATGCACTTCACGGTCGACGCACTTCACTTCACCATCATTTCCATGCATTTCACGGTCATTCCCGGTGATTCCGTGTTCATTCACGATCAATTCGAAGCACTTCACGGTCAATTCACTTCACGTCACGACCATTTCCACGCACTTCGCGGCCAATTCCCATCACTTCACCGTCATTTCCATGCATTTCACGGTCATTCCCGGCGATTCCGTGTTCATTCATGGTCAATTCGATGCACTTCATGGTCAATTCACTTCAGTTCACGGCCATTTCCATGCACTTCTTGGTCAATTCACTTCACTTCACCATCATTTCCGTGCGTTTCACAGTCATTCTCGGCGATTCCGTGTTCATTCATGGTCAATTAGACGCACTTCACGATCAATTCACTTCACTTCACGGACATTTCCACGCACTTCAGGTCAATTCACTTCACTTCACCGTCATTTCCATGCATTTCACGGTCATTCCGGCGATTTCGTGTTCATTCACGGTCAATTCAACGCACTTCACGGTCAATTCGCTTCACTTCACGGCCATTTTCACGCACTTCGCAGTCAATTTACTTCACTTCATCGTCATTTCCATGCATTTCACGATCATTCCCGGCGATTCCGTGTTCATTCACAGTCAATTCGACGTACATCACTGTCAATTCACTTCACTTCACGGCCATTTCTATGCACTTCGCGGTCAATTCACTTCACTTCACCATCATTTCTGAGCATTTCACAATCATTCCCGGCGATTCCGTGTTCATTCACGGTCAATTCGACGCACTTAACAATAAATTCACTTCACTTCACGGCCATTTCCATGCACTTCGAGGTCAATTCACTTCACTTCACCATCATTTCAATGTATTTCACAGTCATTCTAGGCGATTCCGTGTTCATTCACAGTCAATTCGACGCACTTCACGTTCAATTCACTTCACTTCACGGCCATTTCCTTGCATTTCACGGTCATTCCAGGCGATTCCGTGTTCATTCACGGTCAATTCAACGCACTTCATGGTCAATTCACTTCACTTCACCACCATTTCCACGCACTTTGCGGTCAATTCACTTCATTTCACCATCATTTCCATGCATTTCACAGTCATTCCCGGCGATTCCGTGTTCATTCACGGTCAATTCGACGCACTTCACGGTCAATTCACTTCACTTCACGGCCATTTCCACGCACTTCGCGGTCAATTCACTTTACTTCACTGTCATTTCCATGCATTTCATGGTCATTCCCGTTGATTCCGTGTTCATTCACGGTTAATACAACGCACTTCACGGTCAATTCACTTCACTTCACGGTCATTTCCACGCACTCCGCGGTCAATTCACTTAACTTTACCGTCATTTCCATGCATTTCACGGTCATTCCCGGCGATTCCGTGTTCATTCATGGTCAAATCGACGCACTTCACAGTCAATTCACTTCACTTCACGGCCATTTCCACGCACTTCGCGGTCAATTCCCTTCACTTCACCGTCATTTCCATGCATTTCACGGTCATTCCCGGCAATTCTGTGTTCATTCACGGTCAATTCGATGCACTTCACGGTCAATTCACTTCACTTCATTGCCATTTCCATGCACTTCGTGGTCAATTCACTTCACTTCACCATCATTTCCATGCATTTCACGGTCATTCCCGGCGATTCCGTGTTTATTCACGGTCAATTCGACGCACTTCACGGTCAATTCACTTCACTTCATGGCCATTTCCATGCACTTCGCGGTCATTCCGGACGATTCCGTCTTCATTTACGGTCAATTCGACGCACTTCACGGTCAATTCACTTCACTTCACGGACATTTCCACGCACTTCGCGGTCAATTCACTTCACTTCACCATCATTTCCATGCATTTCACGGCCATTCCAGGTGATTCCGTGTTCATTCACAGTCAATTCGACGCGCTTCACGGTCAATTCACTTCACTTCACGGACATTTCCACGCACTTCGCAGTCAATTCACTTCACTTCACCATCACTTCCATGCATTTCACGCATTGACCGAGAATTGCGTGGAAATGGCTGTGAAGTGAAGTAAATTGACCGTGAAGTGCGTCGAATTGACCGTGAATAAACACGTAATCGTCGGCATTGACCGTGAAATGCATGGAAATGATGGTGAAGTGAAGTGAATTGACCACGAAGTGCGTGGAAATGGCCGTGAAGTGAAGTGAATTGACCGTAAAGTGCGTCGAATTGACCGTAAATGAACACGGAATCGCCGGGAATGACCGTGAAATGCATGAAAATGACGGTAAAGTGAAGTAAATTGACCGCGAAGTGCATGGAAATGGCCGTGAAGTGAAGTGAATTGACTGTGAAGTGTGTCGATTCGACCGTGAATGAACATAGAATCGCTGGGAATGATCGTGAAATGCATGGAAATGACGGTAAAGTTAAGTGAATTGACCGCGAAGTGCGTGGAAATGGCCGTGAAGTGAAGTGAATTGACGGTGAGTGTGTCGAATTGACCGTGAATGAATACGGAATCACCGGGAATGACCATGAAATGCATGGAAATGACGGTGAAGTGAAGGGAATTGACCACGAAGTGCATGGAAATAGCTGTGAAGTGAAGTGAATTGACCATGAAGTGCGTCGAATTGACCGTGAATGATCACGGAATCACCAGGAATGACTGTGAAATGCACTGAAATGAAGGTGAAGTGAAGTGAATTGACCGCGAAGTGCGTGGAAATGGCCATGAAGTGAAGTGACTTGACCATGAAGTGCGTCAAATTGACCGTGAATGAACACGGAATCGCCAGGAATGACCGTGAAATGCATGGAAATGACGGTGAAGTGAAGTAAATTGACCGCAAAGTGCGTGGAAATGGCCGTAAAGTGAAGTGAATTGACGGTGAAGTGCGTCGAATTGACCGTGAATGAACACGGAATCGTCGGGAATGACCGTGAAATGCATGGAAATGATGGTGAAGTGAAGTGAATTGACTGCGAAGTGCGTGGAAATGGTCGTGAAGTGAAGTGAATTGATCGTGAAGTGCGTCGAATTGACCGTGAATGAACACGGAATCGCTAGGAATGACCGTGAAATGCATGGAAATGACGGTGAAGTTAAGTGAATTGACCGCGAAGTGCGTGGAAATGGCCGTGAAGTGAAGTGGATTGACCGTGAAGTGCGTCGAATTGACCATGAATGAACACGGAATCGCCTGGAATGGCCGTGAAATGCATGGAAATGATGGTGAAGTGAAGTGAATTGACCGCGAAGTGCATGGAAATGTCTATGAAGTGAAGTGAATTGACCGTGAAGTGCGTCGAATTGACCGTGAATGAACACGGAATAGCTGGGAATGACCGTGAAATGCATGGAAATGGGCATGAAGTGAAGCGAATTGACCGTGAAATGCATGGAAATGACCGTGAAGTGAAGGGAATTGACCGTGAAATGCACGGAAATGACCGTGAATAAACACGGAATTGCCGGGAATGACCGTGAAATGCATGGAAATGACCTTGAAGTGAAGCGAATTGACTGTGAAATGCGTGGAAATGACCGTGAAGTGAAAGGAATTGACCATGAAATGTGTTGAAATGACCGTGAATCAACATGGAATCACCGGGAATGACCATGAAATGCATGGAAATGACCGTGAAGTGAAGCGAATTGACTGTGAAATGCATGGAAATGACCGTAAAGTGAAGCGAATTGACCGTGAAATGCATGAAAATGACCGTGAAGTGAAAGGAATTGACCGTGAAATGCCTTGAAATGGCCGTGAATCAACACAGAATCGCCGGAAATGACCATGAAATGCATGGAAATGACCATAAAGTGAAGCGAATTGACCGTGAAATGTGTGGAAATGACCGTGAAATACGTGGAAATGACCGTGAATCAACACAGAATTGCCGGGAATGACCGTGAAATGCATTGAAATGACCGTGAAGTGAAGCGAATTGACCGTGAAGTAAATGAAATGAGCGAAATTGACCGCAAACTGATTGAAATTGACCATGAAGTGAATGAAATGGATTTTCGACCATCAACCTAATGGAATCTTGATAAATAACCAGGTTGGTTGGCTAAAGTAGCTTCTCCTACCCTAAAATCATATAGGGTACGTCAAGTGACTAATTTTGGTGTAGAAGATATTGTTGTTAAATGAATAAAGAAAGAAATGAAAAAGAGAGAGAGAGAGAGAGAGAGAGAGAGAGAGAGAGAGAGAGAGAGAGAGAGAGAGAGAGAGAATTTTTTTTTATATGCTTATATATAGATATTTATATAAATATGTATTAGAGAAAATTGTAGGTAGAATGAAGTTCTCCATGTAAAATAAATAAATAAAATAAAAAATTCATAGATAAGCACAAATTGCAGTTATAGCTACGGTTATAATCCGTAGCTAAAGGTAAAATACCTTTTTCCATTAATCGAAAGACCTTCAATTAATCGAAAATTGTAGGATTTTTTAGGCAAACTCGCTGGATAGTTCTGGGCCTTTTTCGATTAATCAAAAATACCTTCGATACATATAAAAGGACATATCAAAATGGCAGGGGCGAGGGCTATGGCTACGGTTATTATCCATAGCCATAGAATGCCTCGTAGCCATAAGTTCCTATTTTATTTATTTATTTATTATTATTATTATTTTATTTTATTTTTTGCTGTTGTAATCCCCACCACTTTTTTGGGTCCTATTAATATGAGGTATGTGTTATATCCAAACCATCCATCCTTTTAGCGAACTCTTATTAAGGCTTGAGACGAAAAATAAGACAGATCTAGCTATCAAGTGGACCACACTGTTAAAGGCTGTGGAGGATTGAACGTTTACCATTAAAACCCTTTTAGGGGTCACAGAAGTTTTGGATCATTATGAAACTTGTTTTTCCTCTTCATCCTGGTCTTTGTGACCTTATGAATAGATTGGATGAAAAATAAATGTTATGGTGGGCCCTATAAATTTTTTAACGGTAAAAATCAATTTTCCCGCTGCTCTTTGTGGTGTGGTCCAGTTGATCTTTGGATATGATTTAATTTTTTTGATAATGCTCTGAAATGATCTCGAAATATGGATGAACGTTGTGGATATAATTATACGTAACTGTGGGGCCCATGTAACTGTGATATCTTTTGAACTGTTCGTACAACTCAGAGTTCGAGGAGCGTCAGTGCTTGTCTTCGAGCACTAGCCGATCCGCTTGAAGGAAAAAGCAGGGGCATTTTCGACCTTTGGGAAGGCGTACGTATAACTGGGGCTTATTCTTGGAAGGTAAAATGAGGTGGGCTTCGTCTCGAAAATGGGCCACAAATCGGTCGTATAGTCGAAAATTTCTCTTATTGAACTCTTATGGATTCTAGCTTGATTATTAAGGTATATTTTTAGTTTTTAATGGTTTATTGTGACTCAAATTACAATAGATCTGCAATAGCTTTGAGTATGTTCTTTTCATTATGAGATTGTGAACTTAGGAGGCCCTGTTATTCACCATTGTCTCCTCGGCATGGTTGGGTGATGGAACCCTTCCTAACTTTCATAATTCTCTTGTGATTGGCTGTGAGATTGGTAAATTGATGTTATTTGCCATAGTCTCCTGAACATGGTTCAATGACGGAATCACTTCTAAATCTTCACAATTCTTATCTATTGATGATTAGATCCATGAGAAGTTCAGAAATTTGACAAATCTCTTCTTACCAACTGGATGAAGATGGGACTCGAAGTCCAATTGAGTTCATGAATCAAGCGTAGATATCCCTGATCTCTACAAGTGGATGCTCTGAATATCCCTAGTTTCCCACCTTTGATTTCTACAAATTTTACATTAATATTTTCACCATTACTCCCTCATATTCATTCAATTTAGATTTCATCTTACTCTAATTCTAGTTCTGGTTATTTTCAAATTATGTATAGGTTTCAGTCCCTATGGATTCGACCTCGGTCTTACCGAGTCTATTACTACATCACAACCCTATACTTGGGGTGTGAACAGAAGTGAATCAGCCCCACAAGACGTTTAACTCCTCAGGCCCAACCGAGTTAACTCAGTTTAGCTCGGCAACCCACTACTCTCTCACCCTCTCTTTCTTCTCCTTTCTTTCTTCCCTTTCTTGTGCTCTCTGTTTCTCCCTGCTGGAAAGTCCAACAGCTTGCTAGACTCAGCCAAACTCAACCCAACTTAACAAAGCTTGGACCAACTGGCCACAGTCGACTTGACAACGAGTCAATGAACTCGGTTTGTGTCAAGATGGAGCAACAACATCGACTCTTCCCTCCCTTCTCTATCTCCTTTCTTCTTTATTTTCATTTGCTGGAAGATGTCCACCAATGCATCCTCGAGCCGACCCAACTCAGTTCCAGTCGAGTTGAGTCGACCCAGTGCGACACCAACGGTGCGACAAGGACGCACATGCCCCTCCTCTCATCTCTCATTTTCTTCTCTTCTTCTTTTTCTTCTTCCATTCTTCCTGCTTCTCTTTGATATTTCTCTGTTGGAACGACCAAGTGAAGTCCTGGATTTGGCCCAGACTTAGACTATCTCTCAACTCAGTTCGACTCAGCTAATGCGGAAGGAAGAAACGGGACACCTTTCTTTCTCTCTCTAACTTTTAGGGCTTCGTTGGGATGTTTCCTGAATTGGAAAGGGAGCTTTATAGCTACCCTAAGTAGCTTCCAGAATTTTCGAGCATAACTAATCACAAGATTAGTTACAACCACTCGCTCTAATCAAGAGTGCTACAAACAACAACTTAAGATCGGCCTGCATGGTCAAGACCTAATGATATAGATGATCTTATGATCATATGGCCCGTTGAAATGATGTATTTGATAAAAAAAAATAAGGCCCATCCCCTGATGATGGGTGTCTTGCTCGGACGGAGAAGATGAGGTGGCCACACATGGTGATTCTTCATTTACGGCCTTATCCTTTGATCTAGTGCTTCTGGATGGATTGGATGGGTCCAATGACCACTATGGGACCCACCACATGCTGCCAAAATCCTTTTACTAATGACCGTTCTCGATATTTTCGGCCGTAGCGGTTTCTTGTGTGGCACGAATTTCTCGTTGAAACTTCCCATTCCGTTCATTAGGGTTGCTGCGTACCCTAAGACGGGCGTCTCTGATGCATCCGGAGTGCCTTTTAGAAGCTTTCCAGTGGCTAGGATTGATCCTTTCCTTTAACGAAAAGATTCTTTTCGCCTTTTCTTCTAGTTAAGGAAAAGCACCCTAAAAGGAAACAAGCGGAAGGTTGGGATGTTTCCAAACAAACAGTCAAGATGAGAGAGAGTAGGTGCTTGTGAATTGCCAGCAAGGCAACAAAAATGGATTTTTGATTTTGAAAACAAATGCACGCACCCACCTGCTTATACCGGAGATCGTGTGCATGCACACGTGTTTCTACAGTAGGAGGGACTAGGGTTCGGTCAGATCTCTCGTCCGAAGTAGATGGACGGTTTGGATCTCTTATAAAGTTACAAAAGGTGGGCCATGATCATCGTACACGGACGTTGTCCGTTTGAATCTGGTTTGGCAGGGAAACACTGGAAAAAGAGAGAATTCTCTCTTTTTCAAATTGCCATCAGGTCAGCCCTGTTTGACCGAGCTAATTGGTCCGGTGTCGCGTGGGTACACCTGATTACGTTCACACACTCCCAAAGGTGGGGTCCACAATGATTCTTAGTGGAATCCACCCCATTCATTCACTTTAGAGATCTCAATTAGGGCATCTAATCAAAGATCAGACAACTCCAAGGCTCAAGTGGGCCACACTAAGTGATAATTGGGTTTCATTGTGTATTTTTATCGATTGGATGGTCAGATCATCTCTAGATCTAATACTCAGGCTTCCTATGGATTCCTAGTCAATTCTAGATGGAACTTAACGACCGGTTAGGTGATGATTAGTTAGCTTATGTGTTTTAGGTGTGATTTGATCGTCAGGCTATTTAAGAACATGTTAAATGGTTGATTTATTCCAAGATAGTTCATCGACGATTCAGAAGTCCCTTAGGTGAATCTAATAACAATTTTTCCTGATGGTCAAGTCCATCACCGTACGATATGGAGTCTAAACCTAATGATTGATCTTGAATCTCGTAGTTGGTTTACAATTCCAACTGTTGGATCTTGTGATCCAACAACGCAAGTGTTTCGAATTCACTCCTCACTACTTCTAGGTGTCTTAAAGACTGTATAAGTATAGATCTAGCCACTGATCTTATACTTAGAGGGTTAGATGACTCAATTTATGGATGCAGGTTACCCCTAATAGTCGAGTTTAGGTAAGAGTGTGTGAATGTTCACATAAATCCGGCTTGCGTTTATACTAACTTAGGTTCTCATGGTAACACCCAAGTACTGAAAAGTACGGGGTGTTACAATAATCCACTATACTTAGAAAGTTATAAGAGATTGAACAACTATACATATATGTGTAGGGTATTAACTTAGATTGTTTTTCTAAATCTGGTCACGATTTAACGGTTCGAATGCCACAAATCTGGATATATAAGACTGGATATAGACAACTAACTTAAGTTTTTTTTTTATTATTAAATTCAGAAATATTCACGCATTTCATGTATTAGCCTTGCGAGTCCAAGTTGAGTGATTTGAGACATGATCTCAGCTCGATGTCTCACGATGGATGTCAAGCCCACTAAGATAAACATATTTCTATAATGCCAGGTTTAGTGGTCCACTAACGAGCGGTCTAAAGCTTGTTTGGATTATCAATGCATTTCTTAAATGAATTGGATAGCGAGATTTCTTGTGCGCGATGATTAAGGTTTGTATTAAATAAATTAATATTGTGGCATATTCGCAAATAACAAAAATGACGATTCGATCCTAATTACCCTAAACCGTTGGTTCTTAGGCTAAAGGAGTAACTAGGTCAGTTTAGTTTGTAAATTAATATTCAACTCCTAGTTGTCTCAGCTTTTGGTATATCTTTATTTAATTACATTTGTCTTGACTAGTCAGTGATAGGTCGGCTAGATTTGGACCGTGGATGAACAAATCACGAGGTTAGACTCGATGTTTAAGTGATCGGGCGGATTCGTTGGCTTCCTACAGTTTATTAATTGGATTTGTGTGGCTCTTTACTAGTACCACCTGCGTATACGATCACATCAAGCATTAAGGGTCAGTAAGTGACAATGTAAGCTAATTATAGCAAAATAAAAATAAGGGTTTTTGAAAATCCAAAATAGTAAAAAACAAGGACTTTACAGGGCCACACAAGTGAAACAAATGTTGGAAGCAGATTACTTGATTACCCTAGTAGGCGCTTTGGGGCAGGACATGATGTATGTGTTTTATCAATGCTATCTATCCACTTTTGCCAGCTTGTTTTAGGGCATGACTCTCATATGAAGTTCCAGATCTCAAGTGGACTACACCATGAGAAAAAGTGATGATTGAATTCCTACCATTAAAAACTTCTTGGGGCCACAATACTTTTGGATAAAGCTGATATTTGTCTTCTTCCTTCATCGAAGTCTATGTAACCTTATGATCTGGTTAGATGGCAAATAGGTGTCATTATCCCCACTATTTCCATGGTGTGGTCTTCTTGAGCTTTGGATCTGCTTTATTTATGGGCTCATATGCTAAAATGAGATGGCAAAAAAGATTAATGGCAAGGATAGAAAACACATATATCATAATGGACTCCATACTGCATGGTCACTAGGAAATCCGCTTCTATAGACATATGATGTTACATAAGTGGGCCCATACAACATGGACCTTAATTAGGACCACTCATACATCGTAGGTATCCGAGGAAGGTGTCCACTTGCACAATGGTAGTCAAGATCGGGTAGAATCCCATATCTGGGAGTATTATCATACTTGTCCTGCTTTGGTTGGCCAAGATAGAGACCATAAACTTTGAAAATCTACCTTTGGTACTCTCATGCGTGCAAGTGCATTGGATGAACAATATCCATTTTGGATCAATGCTTGGACTGTTTGAACACCAATGTTTGAACACCAGTGTTATTTTTTAAGGGGGTTTGGATCAGACGGTACACCCCAACCCATGTTGGGGCCCGCAGCCAAGCTACGCCGGGGTAGGCCGACAGCTCGAATACAGTGTCCCATACCATCGTATTCAGATCACGAGTTTGGGTTGCTCACTGGTCACTACGGGGAGGCTCGTCACCCCAACGTAGGCTGACAGATTGACCACGGTGTCCCATACCACCATGTCCGGCTCATGAGTCTTAGTGGATCATGGTAGCATGATTGAAACGGGTTTTACATTGGTATATGGTACCTTAGATTCAAGCAGTAGCGTCCATACATGGTAAACACACAATAGGCCAATCGATTTATTAGACAAGTTCGATTGATACGAGCGTACGCTGAATTAATCGACATGGAGCGCATAAGCACTCCACGTGGCCTAACCACTGTCGACAATCATCGTACGACTCGGAATTCACCGAACACATGAAATGTGGCGAGACTAATTCGGTCACTCAAACAGGAATTGTTACCGATTGCCTGGACTACGTAGTAGTCAATCATACTCAAATGCAGCAAGTGGAGACATGTGATAATTATATAGGCATTTAACAAGCAATCCAAGTACAACACTCATTTGAGAATTTTATCAACATATTGAACATGCTACTGAACATTTCAATTCATCTGTAAATTGCATAGTTGAAATTAAGATTACATGAAGGAAATTTTACATGTAGATAAGGTAATTGAGAATCCCATCTCAATACTCTTAATAAATGCAATTCATCAATAACTTCTCATTCAGACATTTTATTAAACACTTAAACTACACCTTACTAATTTCATAGACTAAATTAGTTACGACATGCATTATAGCAATTCATTACACAACATCGGTTATAACACATACATGGATCTTAGATTAGAAATCATGACAAACACAAATTAGGATTTCACACTCATTCAAACATTTTATCAAACACTTAGGCTACACATTACTACATACATAGACTAAATTAGTTACGGCATATATTGTGGCAAATCCTTTGACAAGGAGATTGTCATACACACAACAAACATGAATTCTAGGTTATTAGTCAGGGTAAGCACAAATCATGATTTCAAGTTCATTCAAACATTTCAATAAACACATAGAATGCATATTTGTCCGACATAGTTCATACATGTATAATATATGAAAAATATCGTAACTAAGATCATATGGCGGCAATCAAGTTAGACGCAAATCATTAGCTGACATTGAAAGCCTTGAAAACTATAACCTAAACATTTATAGTCCGCACCTTTCACCGATACGCCGATTACGAACTCGGTTCATACACTATGCCTTTATCTACGGCACAACGGCAACCTAAATCATAAAATAGGTTAGATATTTCACCGTTTCCTCTATTCGAATTCCTAAAACAGATTTGGGTTAGGATTTCTTACCTAAAAATGAATTCGAATTCGACGGTGTTGCGACAAGGGAGAGATGATTCAACAGGTGGAGTGGTGGGAATGAATCCCAACAACTTTCTCTCTCTCTCTCTCTCTCTTATCCTCACTCTTTCCTCCTCTTTTCTCTCTTCTCTCTCCTAGGGTTTTAGAAAATTCGTATGGAATGAGAGAGGGGTGGGTTTAGGGTCTTATATAGGCCCAAAAGTGATGTCAATGGCCCCAAGGCCATGGTATACTTAGGTTATAGCCAAAGGGCATCTGTTTCGGGCCAATGGAACTCATCTAGAGGTCCATTACCTGCATACAGTTTAGAGAAAGTTTCCTGATAATGGATTCATACCAGGTTAAGATTTCAGTCCGATCGGATTTGTGGATCGACCGTGGAGGACCAGTTTTAGTTCAACGGCTATCGTCACTCGATCAGGGCCACAAATACACTGACATGTGTAGAAAAATTTCTCCAATCTAAGGGTGTAGTTGGGTTAGAATTTGACGGTCTGCAACCTTAAATTTGGCCTGCAAGTGAACGGCCCAAAATCACTTAAGTTTGAGTTCATTTTCTAAAGATATTCGCGTTTCTCACACACTTCGCTCCAGGTTTAAGTTGTGCGTTTATGGATACTATTTGGACTCGATTCCCATGATGGTTGTTAAGCCCAGTAAGGCAATCATAACCATATAGTTTCGCAGTAATAGGACTTTCGACGTGCGGTCCAGGTCCGATACAGAGTTTTAATGTGCTCCTAAGAACAACTAGGTTTTGAGATTGCTCCTAGGTCTTAAGGTAATGTTGAGTCGACAATCCTAATAGTTTTGGGTCTTACGGTTCATATAAAAAGTGGTTCAAGCTAATTCCACTGATTATTTAGTTTAGCACTTAATAAATTTTCGTCTAATTTCTAAAGGATTCGGTCCTTAGTGATTTCTCCCTGAGGTGATACTCGGGTCTTTGTACAGATTTTTCCGAGACGTTACAATTTACCCCCCTTAAAGAAAAAATTTCATCCTCAAAATTGCCTAAGGGTCATAAGTAAAGGTTTTATTATTTCATTTGTTAGTTTTGTTGGTTTCAGGTTTATATACGTGTTAGGGTATATAATAACTACATTAGCCTAGCTCATATTGGTCTACGCCCCTTAAAAGTTTCTACCTTTAAGGTTTGAAAATAAATGTCCAAATCATCATTATCATGCTAAGTGTTTGATGATAAAGTTTACCTAAGGGTGGTATAATCTACTCTTTATGATTGGGCTAATACGGAAAGACAATTGTGGTGGGCTCAAATCCAATACGTCGATTACCCACCTGACCAAGGTAGACAACTCGTTGTATCCCTTCCTAATCCTGATAGATCCTGGTCTTTTACTCGGTCGAAGCAGTGAGTCCTTTGGTAATCACCCAGGATTGAGAATTGAGTTAAGTCGCAAATGCCTCGTAGGGATATGGTTCTGAAATTCTAAAATCTAGTCATCTTAAGTATTTAAGGAGTTTTATAATTCATTAGGAGGTTCAAGCCTCATGTTTATAAGATCGTCCTTCGGGTCTTGTTCAACGAGAGTTCTTGTTTAACCTATGTTTAACTTGGTGGATAATAAGTTCTTCCATGGTGCTCATAGTCAAAAGATTATACTATAAGGGTTTTCAATCTCCTAAAATTATATTTGTATGTCACCATTTCGATCATACGGCTAAGGGGGTTATGGGCAGATTGCACTTCGGTTTCATTAACTTCGGGAGGGAAGGAAGTATCGAGAGTTCTAAAATATTTCAGAAGTTTGGAATGTTAACAACATAAGGCCGCGGAAAAGGAAAGAAGAGGGGCATCTCCTCGACGCGGTATGAACCTTGAATTTACAAGGGGATAAGAAACTTATAATATTTTACTATAGTCCGCCTCTAACATGAGCTTACGGAATATTAAGCTATGAAACTCAATCCTACTCAAGGGTCATAATTTAATTGCACAAAAATAACTAATATATATGTGTATAATTAAATTTAATCACAGGATGATTCCTAGTATTATTATAAATAATTCTTAAATAGACACCAAATACTAAACGTTAATATGAAAAGATATGACCAGTCTATTGGCAACTCGAAGTTATAGAAATTTTTCATTTCAACCCTTCTATTATTTATAACATATTTGTCACCTCTAGTTACCATATTATTTTTATAATTCTTATAGTAATCAATTGTTAGGCCTATTCTTTTATATGAATTAGTTTAATAAACCCAATGTCTACTAATAGGAATATAGGTGTACCTTGAATGTGGGCAGTGACCTCAAAGGCCAAAGGCACTGCAGTTGCTGACTCAGGTGCTTTAGCTGCAAGTGCATGCACACAGGCTTGTTGAGGATGATTTGGTTGCGCTGCCATAGGTCGTCGAGGCGACCTATTTCGGGGTACAAGTGGTCGGTAAAATGGCTGTGCTGGTGGTGAAGATCGTAGAGGTGGAGTTGCTATATCACGGGGTGACTGACGGTTGATCTTCTGAGGTGGCCTGAAACCGTCATCTTTCATCTTGGTAAAATAGAAGGTGTCAGTGTGTCCCCCTTTGTTACAATATGTACACCAACAGCCCGTTCGTTTCTGCTGGGTCGGCAGAGTCATGAGCCTAAGAGGCGAGTCTACATGTGGCCTCTTACCTAGAACTGGCCAGTGTTGTAATTTGGGCTGAGGCCTTGGGCCCATTGGTATACGTGTTTGAGAAACTCTGTCTCCATTTGTTCTACTCATAGAGACATGTTGACTATCTCGGCGTAATTGGGAAAGCTAGCGCAACACATCTTAGTGTGGATATCGGGCTGCAGCCCATCTGAAAAACGTCTCATTTTCATGGGTTATTGGTTAAGTTTTTCTTTTTATTTTAAGTATCATACTTGCTATTTGAATTAGTGGTATATGTTGTGTGGTGTAGATGGTTTATGTCCTGTTGGATTAGGGATCAAAATAATTGACTCTCCTCCGAAGGCGGACTAGTTTCAGGCCTTGATCATTCACTTAGAAGAGGCACTCAACATCACTTGGATTCCATGACAGACCCAGTTGATAATCCAAATCCAAATCTTCCAGATCCAACTATAAATCAAAACAGAGAAAATCAACCCGATCCTCCTCTTGAGGATGAAAATGAAGTTCATAGGAATGTGTTAAACCAACCATGGACTTTACGTGAACATCTACACCCTCAGAGATCAACTTTACCATCTTGTATAGTGTTCTCTGCTCACCCAGGGAACATTGATTTTAAACCAGGTGTGATTCAATTGATTCCTAAATTTCATGGTTTAGATTCTGAAAGCCCCTACTTGCACCTCAAGGACTTTGAGGAAGTAATTGCAACATTACAAGTAAACATTAGCAATAAGGATGTACTTAAGCTTACGTTATTCTCATTTTCTCTAAAGGATCGGGCCAAAGCATGGCTCAACTCTCTAAGACCTAATACCATCACTACATGGTAAGCCTTAAGTAGAGAGTTTTTGAAAAAGTTCTTTCCCGAGCACAAAATAAATGCACTAAAACAAGAAATCATGTCACTCTCCCAAAAGGAGAATGAACTATTTTTTCAAGCTTGGGAGTACTTCAAAGACCTTCTAATTACTTGTCCACATCATGGTTATGAACCATGACACGTGATTGATGCGTTCTAAAAGGGGCTCACCATGGATACCCATCAGTTCATAGAGATGATGTGTGGTGGAACCTTTTTTGATAAAGATCATAATAAGGCTTAGGATTTTCTAGATATGTTAGTAGAGAATACGCAGACATGGGATGTCTCTTCTAAATCAGACCAAACAAGACCCATTCCTAGAGAAAAAGCGGGAATGTATGTCCTAAGAGAGGAAGACGACCTTAATACAAAATTCACTGCAATGGCTAGAAAGGTCGAAGCCTTGGAAATTAGGAAAGTTGATATGGTTAAAGCAAACACTTCCTTAAGTAATTTTTGTAGCATTTGTGGTGGTACAGACCATGACACAAAGGATTGTCCAATAATCTCAGTTATACAAAATATCATGCATGAGCATGATCAAGTAAATGCTATAAATAACTATCAAAGGTCAATTATGCAACCAATGGGAAACACATTTAATCCAAATTGGCGTAACCATCCTAATCTTAGTTGGAGGAATAGACCACAAATTAATGCGCCCAATGCACCTCAAATGCCTCCACAAAACAACTTTTTTAGGGCACCTAACAATGCACCATATGTGCCCCTGGCAAAGCGATCATTTGTGGAGGATGCATCGACCGCATTCATGAATTTTCAAGCTCAAATGAATCAGTCTCTAATCCAATCAAATTAGGAATTAAAGATGGTCTTGGCTAGGATTGAGACTCAACTAAATGCTAGGGAAAAAGGCACACTTCTTACTCAATCTGTGTCAAACCCTAGAAACACACATTTCATTAGAGACTCAAATTCAAGCGAGCTACATCATAAACAAGTTATGGCCATCATTACCTTGAGAAGTGGAAAAGAGGTCGATAACAAGATAATGCAACCAGTAGAAATATCGGAGGATGAGCCACTGTCTCAAGAAAATGATGAACCGACTATGGTTCGAGAGCCGCAACAGCAAAAGGATAAAGAGACCAAGTCATATGAGCCTCCAGTTCCGTTCTTATCTAGACTTCGAAATTTGACTGTCCCCATGAAATATCAAGAGGGGTGTTGGATGTGCTCCAAAAGGTTACTGTCAATATTCCTTTGCTTGAGGCCATTAGACAAATTCCATCATATGCTAAATATCTTAAGGACTTGTGCACTGTAAAGAGGAAATTAAATATGCACGAAAATGCCTTTTTTACTGAGAAAGTGAGCACTATCATTCAACAAAGGGTCGTACCCAAATATAAAGACCTGGCAAGTCCCACTATTCCTTGCATTATTGGAATTTTCAAATTGTGCATGCTTTGCTAGATTTGGGTGCAAGTATCAATTTAGTATCTTATTCAGTTTACAAACAAATGGGGTTAGGTGAGCTTAAACCAACCACAATTACACTCCAACTCGCTGACCGTTCCATTAAGGTACTAAGGGAAATTTTAGAGGACGTGCTAGTCCAAGTGGAAAAATTTTACTTTCCCATAGATTTTATTGTACTTGACACTGAACCATGTGTAAATGCTGGCGTTCACTACAAGAAAAATGGGCAAACGCTACGGCCCAAAACCATAGCAAAAGTCCTTTTGCTACGGATATAATCTGTAGCACGTCCGCGCTTATAGGTGGGGTAGCTAAAGGTCTAGCTACGGATTATATCCGTAGCAATAGATACCAATAGCTACGGATATAATCCGTAGCAAAAGGTACCAATAGCTACGGATATAATCCGTAGCAAAAGATACCAATAGCTACGACTATAATCCATAGCAAAAGACACCAATAGCTACCAATATTATCCGTAGCTACTGATATCTATTGCTACGGATATAATCCGTTACAATATATACAAATAGTGACGGACCATATCCGTAGCAATAGACACCAATAGCTATCGATATTATCCGTAGCAATAGATACCAATAGCTACGGATAATTGTAGTAGCAATAGATACCAGTAGCTACGGCTTTTATATTCATAGCTATTTTTAAAAATTGAAATAATATGACCTGTTTCCATTGCAAGAACCTGCTGTGATTGATAACTCATCTAAGCTAAATGCTGATAGAAATAGTACATAAAATGCAATCAGAAAAAAAAAATGATGCATAAATAGCAATCAAATCATACAATGCATCCTACATTCACATTTCTAAATAAACAATACTTCACTTTACTCAACCTATCATAAGAATTACAATTAAGGCGTGCCCTTATGTCCATAGGAACAAATACACTTCAACACAGTAAACATCCTCCATATGCATTCAATAATGCTCACATTTTTAAAGAATTTTCTTTCTTCAAACGGTCAATTTCAGCAAATGTAGAAGATAGAGCTTCTTCTTTCCTTAAAACTGTAGATGTAACTTCTGTGGACTTCGACACGATCACTTTCAAGTTCTGAAACCCTTCCCTTGAGAAAATGAATTTCATCATCCAGTGACTTCTTTAACTTGTCAGCCTGTATAAAACAATATTTGTAGACACAATCAAACAAGCATGCCTTTGTACACATCTCAAAAGGAAGAAAGACAAAAAAAAAAAAAAAAAAAAAAAAAACACTTATATATGAAGAAATAAAAAATGTACATACAAATCTTCTAAACTATGGCAAAATCCAACATGAGTAATGCGTTCAAACCTAGGATGGACTTTTAAACTCAAAACTCTGATCGAACACACTAAAATATGTGACTTACTATAAAAAGTAAACTTCTCCTACCTAAAAGTGTAGGTTTAGGTTTAGGGATTTGAGAATGCATTTAGGTTTTAGGTTTAGGTTTAGGTTATAGGTTTAGGTTTAGATTTAGGTTTAGGTTTTAGGTTTAGGTTATAGGTTTAGGTTTAGGTTTAGGTTATAGGTTTAGGGTTTAGCTTTAAGGAATTGAGAATAGGTTAAGGTTTAGGTTTAGGAAATCGGGTTTGGGTTTGAGATCGGGTTTAGTTTGGGTTTTCAAGTTTAGGTTTAGGTTAAGGAGTTGAGATTAGGATTAGGTGTAGGTTTAGGTTTAAGGATTTGAGAATACATTTAGGTTTTAGGTTTAGATTAAGGTTATAGGTTTAGGTTTAGGTTTAGGTTTAGGTTTTATGTTATAGGTTTTGGTTTAGGTTTTGGTTTAGGTTAAGGTTATAGGTTTAGGTTTAGGTTATAGGTTTAGGTTTAAGTTATAGGTTTAGGTTAAGGTGTAGGTTTAAGTTATAGGTTATAGCTTTAGGGAATTGAGAATAGGTTAAGGTTTAGGGTTAGGAAATCAGGTTCGGGTTCGGGTTTAAGTTTGGGTTTTCAAGTTTAGGTTTAGGTTAAGTAGTTGAGATTAGGATTAGGTGTAGGTTTAGGTTTAGGGATTTGAGAATATATTTAGGTTTTAGGTTTAAGTTATAAGTATAGGTTTAGTTTGGGTTATAGGTTAAGGTTTAGGTTTAGGTTATAGGTTTTGGGATTTGAGAATAGGTTTAGGTTATAAGTATAAGTTTAGGTTGGGTTATAGGTTAAGGTTTAGGGATTCGAGTTCAGGTTTGGGTTCGGGTTTAGGTTATAGGTTTTGGTTTTGGTTATAAGTTATAAGTTTAGGTTAAGGTTTAGGTTTAGGTTATGGATTTTGGGATTTAAGAATAGGTTTAGGTTATAAGTATAGTTTTAGGTTGGGTTATAGGTTAAGGTTTAGGTTTAGGTTATAGGTTTTGGGATTTGAGAATAGGTTTAAGTTATAAGTTTGGGTTATAGGTTTAGGTTAAGGTAAGTTATATGTAACAACCCGAATCTTCAGGACCCGAGTACACGACCCGTTTCCTAAAAACCCGAGTGTTAACCTTAAAGGATGGTCAGACATAATATTTTTCTTTTATCAGAGTAAGCAATTGAGCGTACTGTGGACAAATCGACATAAAGGAAAATTTCATTATCATTCAAATGTACAAGAAGCTGCCCATAATGACTTATACAAACCGATGTCTCTGGATTTAACAAGTACAAGATTTATAAAAATTTAATATATGAAGAATAGAAGAAAGCATATAAATATAAGCCGCAAGATCACGCAGCTCCTTCAGGCAAGTACAGCCATGCATCCCTGGCGATCGTGCCCTGCTCCTCATCAAGTTTGAACATGCATATCACTAAAGGCACCTGTACTACCTGTACTGTTGTATATTTGATGGATGAATGACCAACTCAGTGTGAATTCCCCTTAAGATTACACACCGCCGCATTAGGTAAGAAATAGTATAAAACATCCTGACAACCAAAATAGAGTAAATGCAGTCTTATTAGATGCATGGATGCATGAATGCAATCATCGCCCCGGGGATGCTCATCCGTACGGATAGTGGGCCATCGCCCATGCAATCATCGAACATGGAAAATATCATCCAGTCGGAATCATCGAACCTGGGAAATATCATCCAGTCGGAACAATGCATGCCATGTATGCATGATTAGCCAAGTCATTATTAGTCCATTTACAACCAGCCAATTTAGATAAGCTCAAAGGTCACTACGGGGAGCACATGGCCCAGCGTAGGCCGACAGTTCGGGCATAGTGTCCCATACCACCATCCCCGACTCATGAGACTACCACCTTAGGATGTTTAATGGTACCCCATCGACTAGTGGCCAATCATATTACAATATATAGGGTTTACCATCGCATGGCTGCACGGTGTAAAACGTCGAACCCATATAGGGAAAATATCAAATAAAACCACGTAGGGCGAGTATCAAAATATGCCACATACGGCGAATATCAAAACCATACAATAAAGACCATCCTTAAAAACCATCGGGCACAACAACCCTGAATGGTAGGCCCATATCAATGATCCATCTAGACCACCACTCAATAACCACCAAGTCGAAGGTCCATTACAATCACAACTAGCCGGGTTACATCCCAAGTATGGGTGTACATTTATAGGTGGGGTTTCCCACTAATGTACCAGTTTAAAGTCCATAAGCAATACACAGATAATCCACAAGCATGAACAAATATACAGGATGAACATTAAGCAGGCAATACAACAATTCAATTTCCACTAGCTAACACATGTGATTATAAGAGAGAGATATCAATTATGATTTTTAATAAAAACTATAACTTAAGCTAATGAGAAGATGGAAAGCTCAAGGGGAAGAATCATCACCTTATACTTTGAATCACCAATTGGTGTTGCTAGGAGCGCGTGCATCCCTAGAATTGAATCCTACCATGGATCGTAAAATTTGCACATGAGATCAATGCTCTACAAAGTGTCCATGGTCGAGATTTATATAACCCAGGGCTTGGATCATCTAGGTTTTAGGGACTTATCTTAAAGTTTAATTCGGTGCTTAGATTCCAGGATTTGGTTTCTAAGTTATTATTATTATTATTATTATTACTAGTGTTGTACAATGGATTGAATAATAATAATATTTATAATAGGAGTATTAACTTATTGCTATTATTAACGATGGTTCTTAAGTTCCTAGTTAAGTGTATTGGCATTATCCAATATTTCTGTAATGACTAATAATCTTTTAAATAATTCGAGAAATAATAATAGAATCTTCACTAGCGATAATATAATAAGGACTAATGCTATTACTTATTTTAACAAGTATCATATTAATTCCATAAGGAAATTTATCAATATTTTCTAATACTAATAATAAATCTAGCCATGATAATAGTTATTGTGATCTACTAGGAAGTATGAAATTCTACAATTAGATCCAAACCTACATACTACCTATGTCTAGGGTATTGACCCAGAGTTTTAGATTACTTAGGCTTAGGATTTTATCTTAGAGTTTTTACCTAGGTTCAAATTTCTGGATTAAATTCCTAATTGATGTAATAACTATATCAATAATGTTACTAATTAAAATAGCAATCCAACAATAGTCAATGATATAAAAATAACAACAAATATAATTAGGTGAAATGACTTACTTGACTTGAACCAGCTCAGAGAGAGTTGACTCGACTAGACTTGGCGTGTTCCCAACCGAGTTGACTCGGTTGGCCAGGATAACCACACACACCACTCTTTCTCTTCCTTCTTCTCTTTCTTCTTTCCCTTTTTCTTTCTCTCCTCATTTTTTTTCTTTTTCCTTCCCTGCTCCCTTTCTTCCATGCTGGAAATCCAGCATCAATGCCTGGACAATAGGCCCAACTCCGTGGACTCGACTGAGTCAGCGGGTCGACTCGACAGACCCGCTGTAGTGAGGCAGCGAGTGCAAATGCTCTCTCTCTCTCTCTCTCTCTCTCTCTCTCTCTCTCTCTTTCTCTCTCTCTCTCTCTTTCCATCTGTTGGAACTCCAGCTGGAACGACCAACAGCTACTGGAGCAAACCGCACCCATCACCAGGTCCAACAATACCACAGCTCCTCTCGACCGACATGGTGCGGTAGCAGCAGCCGCACCGCTGCATCCTTCTTTCCCTCTCTCATTTTCTTCTTCTTCTTCTTCCTTCTTCCTTTGATTTTCTTTTCTTTTTCTCATGATCGGACAACGTCTGGATTGACCAGACCCATCACTGTCTCAGATCGAACTCAGCCCGACCGAGATGGTGCAACACGCACCAGCTTCCTGACTCTCCCTCCCTTTACCTTTTTATTTCATTCCTCCTTTCTCTTCTCCTTTCATTTGCTACAGGTCCAGCGGAGTCATTGGACCACCGCATTCGACCCAGATCGACGGCGTTTGGTGTCCCTTAAACGATGAAGAAGCTTCGCTGGTAATGGCGATTTGAAAATGACAGCTTCTCCCCCCGATCCGGTCCTTTTAGAAGACTCGTATGGATCCTAAGAAGCTTGTGGAAGGGTTTTTTCGAAGCTTGGGAGAGACTTGGGTGGTGGGTTCGCTAGAGCAAGGAGTCGGACGATTTTTTCTCGGGCGGCCGTGGAAATAGCGGTAGGGTCTGTTGCGCTTGATCCTAACCCATATATAGCGTTGTCCTAACGTTTGTAGACCATTGGATGAGCAGAAAAAGGTCCAGATCACCTCAGGCCGAAACTGCCTCCCAAAACGGTGGGTAGAGTGGAGACCGCTCACGGTTTTGAAGCCCTACACCGCTGCTAGAACAGGCGGCTGAGATAGGTCCAAACGGATGGGTGAGATCGACGGATTCCATCTTACCCAGATCGCCCTCGTGGCAGCAACAGGATGAAAATTTCTTTTGTCGGAAAGTATGTGTTTGCAAGCTTCTCTTTTGCTGGAGATCGTGCTCGTGTTCCTGCATACCAGCATGTGAGGAAAGTTGTCTTTTGGCTAGCTCACTGCCCTGAACAAAACGGGCGGTTTAGATCACCCGTCGGATCCAAGGTGGTGGGCCATGGCACGTCCCAAACGGACGCTGTCTGTCGGCTGTTAACAGCAGCGAGAGAGAGAGAGAGAGAGAGAGAGAGAGAGAGAGAGAGAAAGAGTTTTTCTCTTTTTATGGAAAGGGCGGGTCAGCGCCCGTCTCACCCTTGGTGCGGTCCAGCGCACCTCGTGCACGGTGGATGAGGTGCACACACACCCCCGTGTGGGGTCCATCGTGATGCCTGTGATAAATCTACTCTGTCCATTCCTCCATACGCGTCATCTTAGGACGTTTGGTCAAAGGTGAGGTGTGTCCAAAACCTAGGTGGGCCACACGAAGTGATTCTCAGCCTTAAGTATGGATCCTTGCTGATCTGCTAGTCGGGTTATCTTGAATTTGGACGTCAACGGTTAAAATGGTCCTATTGGCTGTTCATATGACTTTCGTAATGATTGACCAACCAGAGACTAGTATTAATATAATTTTTATTATTTGTATACTACTTATAAGTACAATATTTAAACTTTTATACATGTGTATATACAAATATAATTTCAATGTTAGCATATTACTAATTTACATGTTGTTGTTCACACATTCATCAATATACCTAATTTATAATACACAATATCATATTCTACATATGTATGAATTGAAAATTTGTACAATATCTTATTTACAATCACATTGTTAAATAGTGTACAATTTTTATTAAAGTATCTGATAATTTCTTACATACATATTTATAAAATGATATCTTAATATTACATTAATATCTATGATATTGTAAAAATTATTATTTCTTATAATATTATACCCACAATATTTTATATATATTAAATATGTACAGGTCGCTCTTATTACAATACATTTTTATAACTTATCAAAATATGTTTCTAAAAATATACTTATGACTACTAGATGGCTTGATTTACCTATCGAGGTGATCGAAGTCCTAACAACGGGTTGTGCTGATGATGTGATGGTTCACCTCGAACATCAACGGACGGATAGGTTAACCTATGGATGGGGACTGTTTTATACAATCGGATTTAAACTAGGATGAACGTGAATGTTTACTTAAACCTAACTTGTATTATACTAAGTTTGGTAATACGGTAACACCCGAGTACTGAAAAGTATGGGGTGTTACATTATAGGTTTTAGAATTCGAGAATAGGATTAGGTTATAAGTTTAGGTTCAGGTTCAGGTTTAGGTTATAGGTTTAGGTTAAGGTTTAGGTTTAGGTTATAGGGTTTAGGTTATAGGTTATAGGTTTAGGTTTAGGTTTAAGTTATAGGTTTAGGTTTAGGATTAGGTATAGGCTTAGGTTGTAGGTTATAGGTTATATGTTTAGGTTAAGGTTTAGGAATTCGAGTTCCGGTTTGGGTTCAGGTTTAGGTTATAGGTTATAGGATTTGAGAATGGGTTCGGGTTTAGGTTATAGGTTTTGATTTAGGTTTAGGTTATAGGTTTTGGTTTAGGTTATAGGTTATAGGTTTATGTTAAGGTTCAGGTTTAAGTTATAGGTTTTGGTTTTGGTTTAGGTTATAGGTTTTGGTTTAGGTTATAGGTTTTAGGTTTAGGTTTAGGTTTAGGTTTAGGTTTAGGTTTAGGTTATAGGTTATAGGATTTGAGAATGGGTTCGGGTTTAGGTTATAGGTTTTGATTTAGGTTTAGGTTATAGGTTTTGGTTTAGGTTATAGGTTATAGGTTTATGTTAAGGTTTAGGTTTAGGTTATAGGTTATAGGATTTGAGAATGGGTTCGGGTTTAGGTTATAGGTTTTGGTTTAGGTTTAGGTTATAGGTTTTGGTTTTGGTTTTAGTTTTGGTTTAGGTTATAGGTTTTAGGTTTAGGTTTAGGTTTAGGTTTAGGTTTAGGTTATAGGATTTGAGAATGGGTTCGGGTTTAGGTTATAGGTTTTGATTTAGGTTTAGGTTATAGGTTATAGGTTTATGTTAAGGTTTAGGTTTAGGTAATAGGTTTTGGGATTTGAGAATGGGTTCGGGTTTAGGTTATAGGTTTTGGTTTTGGTTATACGTTTTGGGATCGGGTTTAGGTTTGGGTTTTCAAGTTTAGGTTTATGTTAAGTAGTTGAGATTAAGATTAGGTGTAGGTTTAGGTTTAGGGATTTGAGAATACATTTAGGTTTTAGGTTTAGGTTTAGGTTTTGGGGATTTGAGAATACATTTAGGTTTTATGTTTAGGTTTAGGTTTTAGGTTATAGGTTAAGGTTATAGGTTTTGGTTAAGGTTTTAGGTTTAGGTTTTAGGTTTAGGATAAGGTTAGGTTTTAGGTTATAGCTTTAGGGAATTGAGAATATGTTAAGGTTTAGGTTTAAGAAATCGGGTTCGGGATCGGGTTTAGGTTTGGGTTATAGTTTTAGGTTTTGGGATTTGAGAATAGGTTTAGGTTAAGGTTATAAGTATAGGTTATAGGTTAAGGTTTAGGTTTATGAAATTGGGTTCGGGTTCGGGATTGGATTTAGGTTTGGGTTTTCAAGTTTAGGTTTAGGTTTAGGTTAGGGAGTTGAGATTAGGATTAGGTGTAGGTTTAGGTTTAGGGATTTGAGAATATATTTAGGTTTTATGTTTTAGGTTTAGGTTATAGATTTAGGTTTAGGTTATAAGTGTAGGTTATAGGTTTAGGGAAATGTTAGGTTTAGGTTATAGGTTTTGGGATTTGAGAATAGTTTTAGGTTACAAGTATAGGTTTAGGTTATAGGTTTAGGGTGCGGTTTAGGTTAAGGGTGTGGTCCCTACAAATACAGATATAAACACGGCCTGTCCAAATGGCCAGGCTCCTCCAATGTTGTCCATAGGAAATGGACAGCTTCATCATGGTCATAACAGCGGTTCCCACCTTCCAGGGACCCCCGCTCATCCGGATAGCTCCGACGCACATCCGGGTCTGCTCCATTAATTTTGAGAAAATACATAAGGCCAGGCCACCCATATTGCTGTCCATAGGAAATGGACAGCTTCATCATGGTCATAACAGCGGTTCCCACCTTCCAGGGACCCCCGCTCAACATCTGGATAGCTCCGACGCACATCCGGATCTACTTCATCAATTTCGAGACAATATATAAACATGAGCCTGTCCAAATGGTCAGGACACTTCATTAATGAATCATATAGTATGAAGGAAAGAAGACTCACCAATTTAGCTAGCAAGGAGAGAAAGTGTGAGTACTTGGAATGCATTTTCAAACGATTCTGAACTAAATATGCTGCATTCTCCTTGCAATGCATTTTCCTGCGGAAGCACTCATTCAAATATAGAATAACTCTCCGATCAATAATATCATTCTTGAAGTTAACTTTGCACAAAAGTATTTCCTTGAAGATAAAAATATAACGTAATCAAAAGAAGCAAAAATGTTTTGTTACTGAAGAAGAATAAATTAATGCAAAGATAAATGAAAAATGGATATACTGAAAATAAAATGCCTCTCCCCAAAGCAGTCAAAAAATGCAGGTAAAGCACTCTGTACTATTTGCAAAACAATCCATAGAGGACCTGTACGATGAGCCTTAAGCAAATCAGGTTCTGGTAAAACTAGCGAAACACACAGCCAATTGTTGCACAGTCACTTTGTTCAAGAAAAAAGTCCCAAACATGAGTTTAAGTGACAATAAAGAATCATGCACCAGTTGTAAATTCAGACTACCACTATGAGAACTACGAATTTGCTTTTTAACACTAAATAGCTCCAAAACTTCTGCCTTTGCTGCTAGAGACTGTGGATAAAATATATGAACACAATCCCCATTAAAATCCGCACCTAGGGGAGCACAAATAAGAGGATTGATCTTAACAGTATGGGGAAAATGCAAACAAAAAGGTTAGTAAGAGGAACCTGGGTATCAAGAAGAATCATCCTTTCAGCAGAAATCCCAAGTTCAATTCCCATTGTACAATGTGGGAGCTCGACTTTGAAGCATCATCGAAGCAAGAGTGGCACCTAGTTAGAAGGGAATTCACGCAACTACTTTTCTCTAATGATAAGTTAACTTCTTTGTTAATGCTGGTGCAAGATATTAACAAAACAGGATTCAGGAATGCATGAGAAGATAGATGTTGAACAGAGTGATAGCTATGCAATAGACATTGGTGCATTATAAAATCTTGGGCCAAAAGTTTGTACACTACTGTTCAGGTTTTCAGTTTGTAAAAGTGGGGCCCATGGTTTAATAATCGAAGCCATTGACATGTCGGATCTCACACTGGAGTCTGGACAGCCCAGATGGAAAAATGGTGATCCTTCTGCATAAACAAGTCGATTCCAGAGGATATTAGAGAAAATTGAAACATATAACCATACCTCTAAGAAAACCTGTTTGTCCCTGTCCCCGAGCTACCTGATCACTTAGAACTTGTCCGCACCAATGTTATCAGGGACTCTAACATGCTTTTATTAGAGGGAAGACTTACAGTTATGTCACCTAAACCATCCAAATGTGTTAGAAAATCGTATCATTTTCCAAAGGATGCCATACACAACTTTCACTAAATTAACCTGTTGAAAGTCAACCAAATGGGCCTTCATTGAACAAAAATCAAGCATGATGTGGTGAATTAGGTCCCATTACATTAAATACAAAAAAGAACAATAAGAAGAAGATTAAAAAATTATTAGAAAAAAGGTTTACCCTTTTCTCTAATTTTTCCCACACTGATCCATTTCGCATCAATTCTTCAAATCCACTTGAGTCTTCTTCTTTTTTTCTTTTTTGAAAGATTAGTACCACTGTATTAACAAAGCACCAGAAAGGCAGCAGAGAATCCAAAAAGAATGCACCCACCCCCGCATCCCAAAAGAAGATAGACAACAAAAGAACATTCTACTCCCCAACATTACTCAAGCCCCATTCCATAACAAACCCCAATGCCCTTCGTATTACCCACTCAACATTTTGGCTAACATTATAAAAACATCTCCCATTTCTTTCTTCCCAAATTCCCAACAAAACCGCCAACAACCACATCCACCACCTAGCCTTCATCTCCTTCCCTACCTTGACACCATGCCAAGCCATTAACAACAGAATGTAGCATGGCCCAAGAGACAAAATCCACTCAAATCTTTTGTTTTGATCTCCATAATAAGTCTAGATTAGTTTAAATTGACTTCCCAAAAGGTTTTGGACTCGTTTAGAACGCCCACCAAATGCAAAGAGTAGCATGTATCAACCACTCCAAATAGGAATCAAATAATGACATGCCTGATATGCCATCATGACATTCTCATTTTGAGGCAATTTTGAGGATAGGAGCTTTTAGCACATCTCTTTTTTCATCAATGACAGACAATTACGACTAGCTTGACACAAAATGAGAATGGTCCAACTAGTCCATATTGGTCTGACTCAGTCAGTATCGGATCACCCCTTCCTGAGTCAGAATGAGTAGGACTGAGTCTGGCCTGAGTTGCTCGATTTTAACATATAGGTGGTTGGGTTTGGACTAGTTCCTGCTGAAATCAATATGACTCGGACGAACTGACTCATATCAAACTATATTTAAAACCATAGGTTGAGGCATATCCCATATGTATGGTAAATGTGTGCACAAGGATGACTCACTATGCTCTGTTAGAGTGTCTGATAAAAGTCTGAGAGGGGAAGGAGATTGATTCCGCTGAAAGAGGAGGCCGCAAGATAAGATACAAAGCAGGCCCAAAAAATGGAATCAGCGCCAGAGGGAGAAGCCAAGAACCTTTATCAAACCTGCAAAGAATATAAATATGCTTCTATATTCATACGAAGACATCAGATTCTCTTCTTCCAACTTGAAGGAAAATCGTCATCATCACCATATCCTTGTTCCAGCTATTTGGGGTAAGTTTAAAGATGGCAATGAGCTGGGTTTGGGAATGGCCAGGGTAGGCCCAAACCTAGCTGGACTCTTAAAACCCAAGTCCCAAGCCTAGCATGGGCCTAGCACAGCAAATCCAAGCCTAATCCCGAAAAAAGGTAGTGACCGGGCCCAGGCCAGCATGGGTAGTCTCATTGCTTCTCTCACTCTTGTCACTTTGTTCCATTGGCCAGTACTTGCATACATGTTTGCCAGAAGAACATAATCTTCGCTTTCAAAGAAGTTTCTCGTCTTTGAAAGAAGTGAATCCAACCGTCTGTAGATGAAACTATGTATGAAGAAGTTGGACAAAGCAAAAACTTTCAAGGAAATAAATCAGAAAAGAAAAAAAATAGAAGAGAATTACCTTGATGTCCCTAGGATATCCACTCCATCCATTAGTTTCTCAAGTTCAAAAATAGGACAGGAACCCAAATGTGAGGCAGATAAAATAAATTTTTTTTTTAAAAAAAAAAAAAAAAAAAAAAAAACCTCAAGTGGATAGCATCACAGGAAATAGTGGGGATTGAAAGCTCACCATCGAAACCTTCATAGCCCCATAGAAGCTTTGGATCTGGCTTATACTTCTTCTTTTTCAGTTGATCCCAGTAGTATAAAATTATGCAATATAAACATCAAGGTTCACTCCAAGAAGGTTTCAACTGTGGTTGTTTCAATACAAACCCAAACTGATGAATGCCACACGGAAAAAATACATATAGGATTCCTTTAGCATGATTCAATTAGCCCAACCTGTGATTGCCTCTGGTGAAGACCAGCAACAACCCCCTACAAAAATAGATCAACGCCACCAATTAACCAAACCATTAGTTACAAAGAATAGCAGCAACCAGAATACATGGTGCACAGAGTAAATATGTTGAAGTGGTGCAATTTCTATGAGGTAAGCTTTTAATTCACATGCACTATGGGGGCGTCATGGGAGATGCTAACCTTTGAATATCTAAAATCATCTTGTACTCTCCCAAAGAGAAAACCGCTTCATTGACAATAAAAAACAGGCTTTGTCTCCAACGCAATGTCTGACATTCAAAAACCAATTTAGAATATCAATATTTTCTTCTGGGCAAGCCACTCTTGTAAAAAACAGAACAAACAGTATATCAAATGAAATGAAAACTCTGACAGAACACTTAATAATTTATCTGAAACACATCCTAAGCAAAGTAAGGTGAGGGGTGTTGAAGTAAGAATGGATGCCATGTTAGGTGTACCTATTGCAAAAACATCACTGAATCTTTCTTAGAAAATATTAGGCAAGAGAATTCTAGGTACTTAAACAACAAATCTTGTATTGAAAGAAGCCAGGCCAACAGTTATGGTATATTTCAGGGAGCTTTTTAGCATATGCTGGGTATTTGGCACTCATATCAGCTGACTTCAGTTATCCTTGATATCAAACCATAATGTCATGCATTCAATAAGAAGTATGCTAGAACTCCCCACAATACATACATTGTGAAATTGTACAATTGATCAATGAGGTGCACAATAGAGAAGTAAAGAGTTAAATTTTAAAAATGAGTAGAAATATTGAGGGGTTGTTTGTGTGCTAGAAATACAAGCTGAATTTAATTCCTCATATCAGGTTCAACCCTGGCTCAGGCAATAGATGCATGGTGCTACAACAAAAAGGTGCATTTAATTCTTCATATGCACTACACTGCAGATCCAGCGTGATAGGTAGCTAGCCATGCGAGGGATTGCAAACAAAATAGGGAAGAACTTTGTAGGGAATCCCATTGCTTTGGTTAAGACAAACAAGTGACAATACCCACAAAAGTAGGAGAGTAAAGAAAAAAATTCCTGAATATACCGATAGATTAAGACATAGTAGAAAATCAAGCTTAGATAAAAAGCTTCCTCTTCAAAAAATACTCATTTGAAAGTGCAGCTTTCTCTAATACAACAACTTGCCGCAAGCAATACATGTTCATGAATAAAACCACGGCAAAAACAAATGGATGCCCACATTATTATTTACTAGGGATGCTTTTTGGATGTACACTCCAACAATGGAAATGTTTTCAAGCTAACACTGACTGAGAAAAATTTGTTGTTAGGTGCACAGAAAGAATAATCCAGACATTTTCTTCTTGTATAATTGTTTTGGTTGTTTGATATTGAGGGTCTGGACTCTAAATGGCAACTACATTATTTTCAAGATTGCCTAAAAGAAATGTAACTGCAGTCGGAGTTTTTTTTTTTTTTTTTTTTTTTTTTTTTTTTTTTTTTTTTTTTGAAGAATCCAATATGAAAGCTACTTCCTCACCACTAACCCAAGTATAGAACTGCCAAAAACTTGTGCATTCGTAGAACTGCCAAGGACTTAGCAAATAGAATAGACAAATGCAAAATCATATCCAAACTGATCAAGAACCCTTCAACTCCTTGTGGAGGTTGTTTTCGTTTTTCACAACACCATACTCAAATTGCATACTAGAGTTTATGAATTGAAAGTAGCAATATCCTAAGCACAACTAAGTTATTGTTCGGAGGTGACCACTTATAGCTATAAAATCCTTGCTAAAAGATGTGGCCATTGCTGTAAATGTGAGGGTGTAGAGTAGCAGGATGCAGAAATATAAACTTTCCAAGAGGGTTAGCCCCAAGCACCGGCAATGACTGATTTTGTTGTAGTGTACACCATCCTTTTTTTTTTTTTTTTCTTTTTTTTTTTTTTTTTTGTACATGTGGCCTACCTGATAGTCAAACGAACTGATTTTTTTTGTTAATGGAAGATTTTTCAGGTGTGGAAGATTTTTCAGGTGTGAAACATCCATGTTATGAAACTTGTATTTTGGTGATGAAGACCAAATCTCTTACATAAAAGTGAAGAACGCTGAGAATATTAGTTTTAATGAAGAAATGGAAAAAGAAGAAAAAAAAAGTGATGCTTTTGTAGTTTTGTATCCATACATCTAAAAAAAAATAATCTAATGACCCTCTTACTAGCTTGGATTCATTTACATGACTAAAACATTTTATGGACCCCATGGGGCCCATCCACAAGGAGTGTCATGTTATTAGCTCAAATGCACTGTACAATTTCTTGTAATAAGCATTGAATACAATTTCTCTTGTACTTGATTATCATTTAAAATAAAGGATTTGAGAGGAGTATATTACATAACTCCTCTCCTTATTCCTTCTTTTTGTTCTAAAATAATGAAATGAACAAAGAGCTCAAGAAGTGACATTATTGCATTAAAATGATAGAACAAAGAACTCGAGGGATGGCTTCCTTGTACCATGAGTTTGCATAAACTAAAACATATAAAATTTGAAAATTTGTAATCATGATTTGTCAAGCAATTTCAACAGCATGATAGATTTGAAAGAAATTTAACTCACCTAGACTCTTCCATTTAAATAAAACATATCTTTTTGATCTTTATTTCAAATCACCTTTTGACTCATCCAAATCAAAATCACTTGCATTGTAACCTAACCAAAAACAATGATTTGAGTCGAAAAACAAACCATTGTTAAAACAATGCTAAAAGGTAAAAGGGCTCACCTAAGTTCTTTTCATAGACCTTCCAAAATGATGATATACTCTTTAAAGCTTTGGTAATCGAAGCCTTTACCTAAATCAACCAAAAAATTAATAAAATAAAATAAAACCTTACTAATAAAAACACCAATAAAGATACAAGAAGCTCATTTTACAATAAAGGTAAAAAGAAGTTCCTTGCTCAAAACCCGATTCTTATAGCGTCATGTACTTTGAGCATATGCCCCAAGACCCCCAACCATCTATTTTTTTTCCCATACAAGTTAGGTAGGCCCACCTGATTAGCGCACTAGACTTCTTTATTGGCCAGGGAATGATCACAGTGCACCCAAACTGATGAATATAGCAAATCTCTTACAGGTGTACCATGTTGGATTCTTTGCCAGAGAGATCCATTCATCATAATGCAAACTGTTCAGTGACAAACAATAACAATTCATGCATAGCCTGGCAGATAACATGCTTTAACAGAATTACATAGAAGTCAGGTGTCATAATTTATGTGGGTTTCCTAGCCCCACATGCTACACTTGCGAACCTGGAATGCGTGTGGGACAGCTAAGCCATTAATAAGGTGGCCCACACCATGATGACAGGCCACAAGTGTCCAAAATAAGTGGACAGTTCTAAAGAACTTGCCAGCATTGCACATTCAAAATAGACAAAGCACCCGCAGATATGCGCATTGGCCTGATTTTTTTGCTAGATCTGGATGATGGGCCCCACCTTATTCATGTCTCAGATGTTCCAAACAAACCAGATTGGCACATGTGCAACACGTACAAGCGAGTATAGAGAGGGCACATGTGGAGCTGGCTAACCTCATATTATTTGTTAGTTTTAAGCTAGCACAAATGAAAAGCTAAAAACTGGTCTAGAGACTGAAATTCAGGGAACAACATGACAAACCAGAATATTTATGAACAACTTGTGAATATCTAATTAAATGATTCTTCCAAGTAACAATAGTTTTCCAAAGAAACAACACGAATATTTGTGATTTTTAAAAAAAAGTATTGTTATGTTCCATCAATTCCATCAAAAAGATAGGCACCTGTATTCTAAATATTTCAAAAGTAACAAAACACCTAAAACCAACCAACTTCAGGGAACATGTTTACCACTTCCAAAACGAAGGCTAAAACTTATAACTGGATCGGAGGCTAGAGAAGCATAAAAAATGGTTTAGCACCACAAGATAGCATGTCATTTCAACAAGATAGCACCACAAGATAACATGCCATTTCAGCCCTACAAAAAATCTCATCCAGCCATTTCAACAAACAGATAGCATGCCATTTCATCAAACAGTTAACGTATATCATATCAGAAAGACAGGAAAAGAGATACAAATAGAAGAAGATATCAAACCTATGGAGAGGAGCTTCACGGCGTGTGTTTCTTCGGGTAGGAGATTCACGCCTGCTGCAATGGAGAGAGAGAGAGAGAGAGAGAGAGAGAGAGAGAGAGAGGGCGTCCACGGCATGTGTTCTTCACGGCTGATGCAATGAAGAGAGAGGGAGGAGAATGAGAGAGATGGAGTAGAGATCGGGAGGGTGAGAGAGGACTAGGGAAAGAAGAGCTTTCCCAAAGCTCTGATTAGGGAACGGAGAGAGAGAGAGAGAGAGAGAGAGAGAGAGAGAGAGCGAAATACGGGTGTTTGGGCGCGGCTTTGTTTTGAGCGCGCGCCCAAATTCAGGGGTTTACTGACGGACGAACGTGAGAAGGTGCGATCAGGGATCCGTGGGGCCCACCATGATGTATTTCGTTAATCCATTCCGCTCCATAATTTTAATAAATTATTTTACTTTATGACAATAAATTTCAGGTATATTAAAGGCCCAACTGGACCACACCATAAGAAGCAACAGTAATTTAATATCAATGTTTCCTACCGTGTGGTCCACTTGAGCCTTAGATCTTGCTGATTTTTTTCATCCTCTAAAGTAATATTTAAAAATATATAGACCGCTTAGATATAACATATAGTTTTTTTAGGCGTCATAGAGTCCCTTACAATACTATTAATTATTAATGGTGTATCAGCTTTTTTGCTACGGATTAAAACCGTAGCAACTATAGCTAAGGCTTATATCCGTAGCAAAAAAAGTAATGTGGTCTGAATCCTTTGCCCCTTTTTTTTGGTAGTGGCTCAAGTTTCCATCATTTTAGGCCACCCATTCCTAACAACTTCAAATGCAATCATAAATTGCAGGAATGGAATGATGAACATGTATTTTGGTAACATGACTCTAGAGCTAAATATTTTCAATCTATGTAAGCAGCCCATTGATAATAATGAAATCCATGAGCTGAATTTCATGGACTGCTTGATAGAAGAAGAGGAATTGGAACCTAGTCTGACTAAGGAATTAATTCAAGTCTTTGGGGACTTAAAAAAAATTTTAATTTAGAAAAAGTGCTTGTTGAAATTTATGATGATAATGAGAGCATACCACCCAGGACATTGGTATGTACCAATGGAGATCGCGCACTCAAATCCTATCTATCGAGGATTCGCAACCTCTGCAATCACCAACCAATATTCCAAAGCTTGATTTAAAACCACTACCAAATGAGCTTAAGTATGTATACTTAGGTGAAAATAAAACTTATCCTGTGGTGATCTCTTCATTTTTTGACAAGGATCAAGAGATGAAATTGTTGAATGTTCTAAGGGACGACAAAGGAGCCTTAGGCTGGACCATTTCTGACATCAAGGGTATAAGCCCTTTCATATGCATCCATCGGATCCACCTCGATGAGGACGCCAAACCAATTAGACAACCTCAAAGGCGTCTCAATCCAAACATGATGGAAGTTGTAAAAAATGAGGTGATCAAATTATTGGATGTGGGAATCATCTACCCAAATCCGATAGTGTTTGGGTAAGTCCAACTCAAGTAGTCCCAAAGAAATCCGGAATAACTATTGTGCAGAATTCTAATAATGAACTCATACCAACACGTGTCACCACTGGTTGGCGTGTTTGCATTGACTATAGAAAATTGAACCAGGTCACAAAGAAGGACTATTTTCCTTTACCATTCATTGATCAAGTTTTAGAAAGGGTAGCAAGTCACTCCTTCTATAGTTTTCTTGATGGATATTCTGGATATAACCAAATAGAGATAGCCCTGGAAGACAAAGAGAAAACCACGTTCACTTGTCCATTTGACACATTTGCTTTCAAACGGATGTCATTTGGATTGTGTAACGCCCCAGCAACTTTCCAACGGTGTATGTTAAGTATTTTTTCAAATATGGTTGGGAAGTTTCTTGAGGTTTTCATGGACAACTTTTCTGTATTTGGGAGTATTTTTGAGGAATGTCTCAACAATTTATCTCCTATCTTGTCTAAGTGTGAAGAGAAACACCTTGTCTTAAATTGGGAGAAATGTCATTTCATGGTTCAAAAGAGAATTATTTTAGGTCATGTTATCTCCAAAAATGGAATCGAGGTAGATCGATCAAAACTTGACATTATTAGTAATCTACCTATCCCCCGGACTGTTAGAGATATTAGATCACTTCTAGGGCACACTGGTTTCTATAGAAGATTCATTAAGGACTTTAGTGTCATTACTAAACCCTTAACTAATCTTCTTCAAAAGGATGTTCCATTTAAGTGGACAGATGAGTGTGCAAGTGCCTTTAATAAAATTAAATCATCCCTTACCACTGCACCTATCATGCGTCCACCAGATTGGACACTTCCTTTTGAACTAATGTGCGATGCAAGTGATTATGCCATAGGGACTATTTTAGGCCAAAGGAAAGATAAACTGCCCTACGTTAGTCACTATGCGAGTAGAACTCTAAACTCGGCCCAAGTGAACTACTCAGCAATTGAAAAAGAGTCACTTGCAGTAGTTTTTGCTTTAGATAAGTTTAGGTCCTACTTGCTGGGATCCAAAGTGGTCATTTTCATGGACCACTCGGCTTTGAAATATTTGTTATCTAAGAAGGATGCAAAGCCGAGACTTTTGAGATGGATCCTCTTACTCCAAGAATTTGACTTAGAGATAAAAGATAAGAAAAGAGTAGAAAACGTAGTGGCCGATCACCTTTTCAAATTGGTGTTAGATGATTCCACTGAGGAGATGTATATCTAAGACACTTTCCCTGATGAACAATTATTTGTGATCTCCAAATTGCCTTGGTATGTGGATATAATGAACTATCTTCTAAAGGGAAAAATACCATATCATTGGAAGTCACAAGATAGGAAGCGTTTTGAAACCAAGGTTAGGAACTTCTTCTGGGATGACTCGTATTTATATAAATATGGGACTGATCAAATTTTTAAACGCTGTGTCCCAGAGGATGAAGTTCATAGTGTTATTTCTTTTTGCCACATGGAAGCATGTGGTGGCCATTTTTCTGCTAAGAAAACCACTGCAAAAATCTTGCAATGTGGTTTTTACTGGCTTACCATGTTTAAAGACACCCATGCTTTATATGTTGCTTGTGATAAATGTGGGAAGAGTGTCCCGGCGCAACATGATGCCTTTATCCCCAATTTTACCATCGGAGATTTTTTATTGATGGGGTATTGATTTTATGAGCCCATTTCCATCTTCTTTTAGATTTCTTTATATATTGGTTGGTGTGGACTATGTCTCAAAGTGGATTGAGGCAGTTCCAAGTAGAACCAATGACAACAAAATGGTCATACGATTCCTCAAGGAAAATATTTTTTCTAGATTTGGAACTCCAAAGGCCATCATTAGTGATGGCGGGTCTCACTTTTGCAATAGGACATTTTAGGCTTTGATGAAGAAATATGGCATCAAGCATAAAGTGACCACCTCATACCACCCACAAACGAGTGGGCAAGCTGAGATTTCTAATCAGAAAATCAAACACATTTTAGAGAAAACTATAAGGCCGGATAGGAAGGATTGGTCCCTCAGACTATCCGATGCTTTATGGGCTTATAGGACTGCTTATAAGACCCCGATTGGAATGTCTTCATACAAATTGGTGTATGGGAAGGCTTGCCACTTGCCTGTAGAATTGGAATATAGAGCCTACTGTGCAATAAAGAAATTAAACTTTGATATGGACCAAGCAAGTGGACAAAGAAAATTAGAATTGAATGAATTAGAGGAGCTGAGGAGAAACTCCTATGAAAATTCTAAAATCTACAAAGAGAGGACCAAAGCTTTTCATAACAAAAATATCCTGAGAAAGAATTTTGAACCTCAGCAAAAGGTCCTATTATACAACTCCCGTCTCCAATTCTTTCCGAGAAAATTAAGATTAAGATAGACAAGCCCCTTCATTGTTAAGAATATGTATACTCATGGGGCTGTTGAAATTGAGAATCCACGTAATGGCAATGTGTATAAGGTTAATGGTCAGAGATTGAAGCCTTATGTGGAAAACTTTCATTTGGGAGAGGAGTCATTCCCTCTTCATGAGCCAGAATATTCAAATTGATGCTCCTAGTCTGACGGAGCATTTGTGTAGGATTTGTATCATATTCAATTTTTTTAGTGTCACCTAGCAGGTGAGTTCTTCATGGTAGGTACTATCTATCCTTTCTTTTATTTTTATTGTTCTCTGCATTACATTATCATTACATTAGGGACAATGTAGATTTTAAGTTGGGAGGTATGGATAGTCATCCATGTGAGGTGTTTTTTTTTTTTTTTAAAGGTTTATGGGAAATTTTTTTCAACATTTTCAAAATAATATATACAAGAATGTGAACATGATATTTTGCGAATTCCAAAGGCAAAGTTAATACTTAGTCTAGGTCGATAGTAGTTAGAAATCTGATAACTAAAAATTATAGACTTGAGTTCTATTATCTAATCACTAGTTTAAAGTGAGTTGTAATTTGATGTACGAAATTCGCAATACACCCTAGCTAACTAAGTGAGGAATATGATATGTGAACTAGAATAACAACTTTTGATTCAAACAAGGTTGAATGAACTAATACCATTAACATATGCTTAAAAGAGAAAATATTGAATAAGAAAAAATGATGAAAAAAGAAAATTTTATTATAGAGAATGAATGCAATGACCATAACAATCGTGTCAATAATCCGAAGTAAGGATACCTAAGTATCCATTACTGTTACCATTACAAGTACGAGACCTTAGGTTATGAAGGAAACCTGGTGGGAATCTTTATCTAAGGGTGATCTATAATAATGAAGATATGATGATAAAAGAAGAAATATCATGAAGAAAATGAAATAACTAGAGATTTCATATTATTGAGATGATTGAAAGGAGTTAGGATAGGGAACATGCATATTTCTCAAAGTTAGATTAGTGTCACGAGCACCTAAGTATATTGGATCATAACTATTCTAAATTTTGATTAGGTCTCTGAACTCAAGGATGTAATGGATTAAGAAATTGAAATTCTAACTACCTTTAGGCTTAGGGTAAGTATTATTTTGTTTTCGAATTCATATGATGAATGAAGGCATAATTGTATAAATTTTTGAGTGTTGAACTATTTTTCATGTTTTCAATGTTTGTGGGAAATATTTCTGGAAACCCTCACGAGACTATAACTCGTCCACTAGGGGAAACCTATCAGTTTAAAGGCTTATTGCATATGCTAAATGCAATTGAGATTACCTGCGAAAGTGGTGCGGTTAGAATTTTTTTTTTTTCATTTAAATTTTGTTTCTAGAATTAGTTATTATTATTATTTTTATTTTTCTTCACTTATTTTGCTCGGACTAGAAAAATGCTGGTTGGGGGGGGTGTTGGGACTCAAATATTGCATCATTTCCTCCATTTATATCTTAGTTTTATGAACATGAATCTGCTTAATATTCTATTTTACTCATGTATGTATTGCAAGGTGAATTTAAGTGCTTGGATTGAAAAATGGTGTTAAAAGCATGAATTTAATGCTAAAAAATCACCATGAGACAAAGATTGAAGAATTCACATGGCAAAGATGCAAGAAAACCAAGTGAAGAAAGAAGAAAATCGAAGATTTAAAGTTAAGAATCCTGAAATCGTCCTGAAAAAGTGTATTCTGAAGATCTGAGGTCCATTTTGAAAAATCGTGCAGCAGGAAATCTATTTTAAACCAACTGTGCAGCGAGAAATCTATTTTGAGAAACTACGTATATTTGAGGTGGTTTCTAGGGTTTTTCAACTTTTTACGAAAATTGGAGTTCCCTACTTATAAATAGGGCTTCCTAGGGCATTCTTAAGCATCATTAAAATCATTCAAGAGCAATATTTAGGGTTTTTAAAGGGTTTTTAATTTTATAAGTTGTTTTTTTTTTTTTTCCTTTTAAATCTTTTCTATTTATATTTATTTCTTTCTTATTGCTTTTTTTTTCTCTATTCTAGTTATGTTTTTCTAAGTTCCCTCTAGCCCAAGCTAGAAGGGAAGCACATAGGTTTAATATTTCTTTAAGTTTTGATAATTGGTTGTTTTTAATGATGAGAAGAATGGTATATGCATGTTATTTATTATTTAGGTTTTGTTTTTTATCTTCTTGTGAGATCAATATGTTTCCATCATATGAGATCCACATTGATGTATAGGCTTACCCTGAATCATTCAGATGTCCTAAATAGGAAAGGTTCTCAACCTGTTATATATATTTCTTTGATTCTCATTATCTCATTGATATTGAATTCTTAAAATCACTGACGCTTGAGAATATATATCAATGGTGCAAATCCATTATTTTCTAATATTTTATATCATTTATTAAAATATTTAAACTGTTTTATTTTCTGATTAGGTGACCATAGTGCTCAGATCCTAGTTGTGTTATCCAAGTCATCATGATTTTGAAACATTAACTTATGTATGGAACTTTGAAGCTTGGGTGTTATTTTAATTCAGTTGAATTACATCCATTCAAAAATCTCAAAATCTCAAAATCAAATCATCAGTTTAGTTTTTATTACTTAGTTGGTTTTGCATTTGATTTTCTCCTTCTCGCAATTCATCTCCCTGTGGGATCGACCCTGTATTCACAGGATATTACTTATGAACCTACCCGGCATAAACGGGTTGGTTGGCTAACGTAACTTATCCTACCCAAAATCATATATGGCACGTTGAGTAACTCATTCTGGTTTGCGAGAAATGCATGTTTAAAGGTTTTGACAGTCTCAATGACTTCCGCATCCGATCGGGCTTACTCTCAATGTCACTTTCATAGGAAGTTCCTTTTGCAGAATGTTTGGTGAGGCCTACTATGATGTTTGTAATAAATATGCTTTGCCAATTTATTTTTCCAGATCATTTTAAGACAAGAGACCAAAAGTCAAATGGATCCAAGACTAAAGATGCCCACCATTGAAACATTTGCATGGCTACAAAAGTTTTGTATCTAGCCGAGTATTTTTTATTCTCACTTTATCTCATTGTAAATGACCTTATAAATGATTTAGATGGCATTATAAACATCAAAAGGTTACAATGGTAGACAATTATTTCCTAATTCACCTTTAGGCATGGCCTTTTTGAGTTTTGGATCCACCTAATTTTTGGACCCATATCTTAAAATAATCTAGAAAAGCTATACAAAGTGAATTTCTCATATGCATCATGGTAGGCCCCACCTAGGTGGCTACTTCATAGATTCAGAGGTTTTTGGGTGTTTGCCCATTGTCTGATATGGTGTGGTCCACCTAAAGAATGTATTAGTTTGATTTTTAGTGGAGTGATCCCACTAAAACAAGTTAAATGCCATTTACAGTTTGACCCTAGATACATCGGACTCTTAGTGTACTATACTTGGTGCTTTTAAATAGACTATATACAAACCATCAATATAGATCATTTGCAAATTTCAACCATCCTTTCATCAGCCGGCTTTACACTAGATGGAAAAACCAAGTTACGCCATTGTCAGACCCACAGAACTTGCTGATGTCTATACAACAGCTATATAACTGGTGTGAGGTACACCAGCCAATCCGCTTTCAGAAGCGAATTGGCTGGTGTACCACACACCACCGAGTCGCTGGTGCACTGGCTTTACCAAGTTCGGTGGGTCCCATCATAAGGTAAGTGTTATATCCAAACCATCTGCACATCTGGCAACCTCATCGTAAGCTTGATTTGAAGAATAAAACGGATTCAAAAATCAAGTGGAACACACTTCAAAAAACAGTGAGAGAATGAATGTCTACCACCGAAATCCTTTTGAGAGTCATAGAGGTTTTGGATCAATATGATATTTATTTATATTATCTTCATTCAGGTTTATATTATCTTCGTTGAGGTTTGTATGACCTTATAAAAAGATTGGATGGAAAATAGACGTTATGGTGGGCCCTATGAATGTTTTAATGCTATGTTCGCTGCTATATGTGGTGTGCTCCACTTGACCTTTCGATTTCACTCATTTTGAGATCATGCTCTAAAATAATCTCGCAAAATTGATGAATAATATGGATATAACAAATACATTATTTTGGGGGCCAAGTAGCTTTAATCTCCTTTGAACAGTTGGTACATCTGGAAGCTCGAGGAGATTAAGGGTCTTCTCCACGACAAGTACCTGCACTAGCCCATATCGGTGGTGCCTGGTACACCAGCCAATCCTCTTCTGAGAGGAGGATGGGACTACTTTAAGATGAAATCAGATTGCCAACTGAGTAAACTCAGTTGGGCCCACGGTTTTTCCATCTAATTTAAGGGGTTGAGCTCAAAATTAAAGCATGTATCGTACCTTATGACATCGGGATAATGATTTCCACCGTTGAAGCCTTGCTACGACCCACGTTGATGTTTATTTGTCATCCAACATGTTCATAAGATCATACAACATGGATGAAGGGAAAACACAAATATAAGCTTGATCCAAAACTTATGTGGCCTCTAAGATTTTTTCAACGGTACATGTTCAATTCAACTGTTTACTGTGGTGTGGTTCATTTGAACATTGTATATGCTTCATTTTTTGGGTGAACCACTAAAATTATCTATTAAAATGGATGGACATTGCGGATAAAATACATAAATCATGGTGGACCGCTTCCATTTAAGATAGACAGGAATTAGGTACGGACACGTTGAGTGGCGAGACTCTCTACTGAAGTGTCGTCACAAGTTATGTGAGACCCACCATGATGTATGTGCTGTATAGCACTCATATGGTCTATCGCATGAGCCAAATAATGAGTCAGATACAAAGCTCTAATAGACCCGCCAGAGAAAACGGTGGATAGAGTGGCTCCCACCATTAAAAATCTCTTCTTTCGTGTCTGTCTTAACCCATGAAGACGTTGGATCTCAGATAAACATAATAGTGGACCTTAAGAAGGTTTCAACGGTGAGTGACATGGGATTTTACCACCTATGGATACTCGGACCCTTACCTTGTGTTGAAACTCCCGAGGGTCTACCACCAGAGCAAGAGTAAGGATCCGACTCATTCCTTGTCTCGTGCACTAAAATGATCTTTCCAAATGAATAGATGGTGTAGATACAACACATACATCATGGTGTGTCCCATGGAACTTGGTGACGTCACTTCAGTACCTGTTAGTATCTAATCTGCGTCCGTTTAAGATCCAGCACACACCACCGTCCCATCATGGGAAGCGGATTGCGTACTGAGTAAACTCCATTGTGTCCACCGTGATTTATGTATTTTATCCACTCCGTCCATCCAATTTAGCGGATAATTTTAGGGCTTGAGCCAAAAAACGAAGTGTATCCAAACTTCAATTGGACCACACCACAGGAAACAGTATGAATTGAACATCTACCACTGAAAATTTCTTGGGGCTACGGAAGTTTTGGATCAAGCTTGTATTTTTGATTTCCCTTCATCCATGTTTGTGTGATCTTATGAACAGGTTGGATGAGAAATAAACATCACTGTCAGCTCTATAAAGGTTTCAACTGTGGAAATCATTATTTCAACTGTTTCCTGCAGTATGGTCCACTTGATCATTGAGTATGCTTATATTTTTGTCTCAACCCCTAAAATAAGATGGAAAAATGGATGGATGGTGTGGATAGGCACGATACATTCACGGTGGGCTTAACAGAGTTTACTCAGTACGATAACTGCATACTGAGTAACTCAGTAGGCAATCCGATTACCCCATCATGAGGTATGTGTTCGGAGCTCGGGACAGGCGAAGGCTCCGATGACTACTGAGGGCCACTATGATTTTTGAACTTTATCCAAACTGTCCATTCATTTTTTTCAAATTATTTTAGAATTATTCCAAAAATAAAGAAGATCTAAGTCTCATAAGGGAAACACGGTGGTAATTAAATTCCTACCGTTGAAAAATTATTAGGGACCACGGAAGTTTTAGATTAAAATTATATTTGTTTTTTCACTTCATCAAAGTATATATGACTATATCAACGGGTTGGATGGAAAGTAAACGACACAGTGGGCCCTAGGAAGGTTTCAACGGTGGGAGTCCTTATCACTGTTTTTTCCTATAGTGTGGTCACTTGAAGCTTGGATCTGACTTACTTTTGGTCCAGTGCTCTATAATGATATGAAAAGAAGGGTGGACGGTTTGGATAAGATCCATATATTACTGTGGCCCCTCAGCTGCCCTTGGAGCCTCCGCCTGACCGGAGCTCCGAACACACGATGTGAATACGTGTCGTGCGAAAGATGAGCGCTGATGGTCTTCGAGCTCCGATTTGTATGAATGGTTCAAAGGAAATCAAGGTTATATGGACTCACAATGATGTATTTGTTATATACACACCGTTCATCCATTTGGAGATATCAATTTTAGAGTATGAGCCTAAAAATGATTCATATCTAAAGCTCAAGTGAACCACACTACAAATACCAGTGGGACCATAATTCTCACTGTTAAAATATTTGTAGGGCCAACCATAATGTTTATTTTCAATCTAATCTGTTCATAATATCACACAGACCTGGATGAAGAGGAAAAACAAAGATCATATTGATCCAAAACTTCTGTGACCCCAAAATTGTTTCAATGGTAGACATTCAATCCCCCACTGCTTTTTGCAGTGTGGTCCACTTGATCTTTGGATCTGTTTTATTATTCAGTTCAAGCCTTACAACTAGCTTTTAAAATGGATAGACGGTTTGGATATAACACATACCTCATGATGGGACGGTGGTGTGTGGTACACCAGCCAATCGCTTCCCTCTATTAGGGGGTGTCAATGGGCTGGGTTTGTAATTGGGCTTCCGGGCCTAGCCTGCCTCAGGCCGGGGTTGGATAGGAGTATCAGGCTTGAAGATCAGGCTCAGGCTTAAATTTTAAGACTGTTGGACTTGGACTACAATGGCCAAAAGCCCATCTGCCTGCCCAGCCCGTTAAAGTTTAAAACATCTTTGGAAGTGTGGATTAGATGCGGGAGTGGTAACAACTTTGTGGGTGAGGCCATGACTATGGGTCCCACCTTGATGTATGTGTTGCATATCTACACCGTTCATCCATTTTGCCAGCTCGTTTATGGCATGGTCCTAAAAGTGAGGTAGATCTGAATCTTAGGTAGACTACGCGGAGGAAAATAGTGGTGATTGAACGTCAACCGTTAAAAAAATCTCCTTAATTGAACTCCCACTGTTAAAACTTTCTAGGCCATCCAGCTTAGTTATAATGTTCCAAGAATTGGATGAACAAATAAATAAATAAATAGTAGCTTGATTCAAAACTTTTGCCCCTAAAAGTTTTTAATGGTGGGAATCCAATCCCTACTATGTAGTCCACCTAAGATTTGGGTCTATCTCATTTTTGTACCATGCCCTATAATGATCTAGAAAAATGGATGGACGGCATTGATATACAATACATGCATCAAGGTGGGCCTCACCCACTAAGCTGTTATCCCTCCCATTACCTAATTCGCCTCCTATTCCCATTATGGCCGTTAACGGGCAGGCTTAGGTTTGGTCT